>JARHVA010001726.1:952500-1095000 GCA_037957365.1 Torreya grandis | reverse complement strand
ACTCATTCATCTATATTTTTTTCAACTCTTATATATCTTCTCAATGCACCCTTGGCATGGAAAATTTTAATGGATTATCTTGACTACTATTATGCACCTTCACAATACTCACTTTACTATACCACTCCCTAATTGAAAATTCTCCTTTGCCTTTTTCTTTAATTGTATTACAATGCACTTTTGTTATAATCCTCTCTATAAGCCATCCAAAAATGACTTTGATTCCATTTTGATCTTGATTTATGCTATCATATTCCTAAAAATAGAGTAAGTATTTACTCTTTTTATTTCTCTTCATCCGCTTTTGCTTCTATTTTATGATTTAAAGCCTTTAGATGCATTGAGACCTTTCACAGGGATCATTGATTTTGAAGCCCTTTCTTGTACTCTAGACTCCTCTTATCTTTACATCTTCTATGATTTTTTTTATTTTGTTAGAGTTTTGTTTTCTAAAATGTGTTATCCTTTATGGGAATATACTCAATTATTTTACCCATGTTTGTAAAATTTATAACTATTATCTCTAGAATTATATAATGTCATTCTATCATACAATTAATGTCATCCTAGTAAAGATTTCATAAATCTATTTATATCACATCTATACTACTTCATCATTGGAATTACCAATTTAGAAATATACCTTACATTTCTTTGTCATTACAACTTGATGATATTTTTACAAACATGTAACCTTATGTGGCTATGAGTGTGGGTTACATTTTAGATCCATCTTCCTAACCTCCATTTACAATCATTTTGTGGCACTTACCTCTTATTATAACTATATAATTTTATTCTTTTACTACTTCATCCACTAATTGAGTGATAAGAGATCTTGTCTCTCCAACTCTACTTTACTTCACTTCTAGATATTGAAATGGTTATTGACCATGCTAACCACACTTAAAGTAGATACCAATAATTCATATACATCTACATGTTCCTATATGCCATCTTTCTTCATGTGAACAACCATTTATCTATCTTTGATGTGAGGATATTAATTTTTCTTAGTCATATTTTTATTTTGAATGCTCCTTATCTCTACTAGATTCCATATCATATTGAAGACTTTATCATCCTTGTATTCCCAATGTGGAGATCTATGTTAAACTTCTAAGTCAAGATAATTTGATGACATTTTTATGATCATGTAACCTTATATGGGTATGAGTGTGGATTATATTTTAGATCCAACATATTAACCATATTTATAGATACCAAATTATAAGCACTACCTCCTTATATAACTGTATTATTTCAAAAATTTCCTCCAGTTTTACACTTAGATCTTACCACATTATCTCCACTTTCCTCCACTTCTAGGAATTCAAATGCTCAGTGGCCATGCTAACCACATATAAAGTAAATACATCTAAATCATATTTATATATGTCCTATTTCTTCACAAGAATAACCACTTCTCTCTCTTTAATGTGAGGAGATATGTTATGCTTCATCATATTCTTTAGTTACAACCTATTTATCTCTACTAGCCTTTTACATTTTACTTCTTATTCATATAATGTTATTACTTATAACTAACTTGTATTTTGATCTAAAATCCAAATGATATGGTTCTTCATCTAAATGTAACTAAAATAAACTAAACTCATCTTGAATGGAAATCTTAAGGCCATATACATACATTGTAATTTTATCTCTATCATCTTTCACATGAACTGTTCTTATGGTCAATTGGTAAACTTCTTGTTATACTCGACATTCACATCCTTTTGATTCAAATTATGTAACTTTATAATCAAGATCAAATGATACTCAATTATAAAAAAATCCCCTTTAATTTATTAATAATCTTATCTAAAGTTTTAATCTTTTATTTTCCTCTCGTAACTCTTTCTAGTACTACACGATTACAACAAAGAGATGCATTTCCTCTCAAGTTTATGTATGCAAACATTACTCATATTGGGTATTTATTTTAATCATAATAAAAATATGCACATATTTTTGTTATCTAATCTTTAAGTTTTTATTTCATTTTAACATCCAATAAATAAGTGACATTCATCAAATGTACATCCAAGCTTGGAAATAGTTTTGATGATTTTGTGCTTTACTTGCAATTTTCTTCAAAATCTTTTCATTGGTATTCATGTTTTTATTTATATTAACTTACTTCTATGACATATAATCTATTAAGGTAATATCCAATATTTATTATATTCTTATTAGGATCTCTCCAATGTTCACAACTCTTGGTGGTAATCCTTATCTTCTTATGGTATTGCACTATTAGCCATTTTCACTCTTCTTTAATGCATTGTCAATCTCTAAATTTTTCTCTGACACAACTAGTACCACATAACACACCAAATAATTTAAATATAAAAAATTTCATTCTACCTTATTTCATTTCTCTCACTCTCAACTCAAGAAATCAAAAATCAAAACTTTCTATACTCTTCAATTCCTATCAACAAATCATAACAAGCAGATTTTAACTCTACCTTTTCTTATTTGCAACTAAACAGTGTAAGACCTCACAAAATTTTCAACCTCTCAATGAACTTAACTCTTTTCTCTCAAAACCTAACATTATTCACAACTTTATTTTCTCCATCTCTAAAAATATCTATGCATGATTCTATTGAATCTTTTACTCAATGACTGTCTTCTTTTCATATTATTTCCTTTCACTTCTACTCAACAAGGCCAATAGTCATTGTATTTTTATTAATAATTGGAGTATACAATGATTTTAATTTTCTATTTGAATCCAATATGAACTCATTATCTTTAATATCATTCATCTCTCTTTGTTGCAACTCTTCTTTATCTTCTCAGTGCACCCTTGGAATGAAAACTATTAATGTGTTAGCTTGACCACTATTATTTTATCCTAAGGTGCATTAGTATACATGTTTATAACACTAAATTTATGATACCATTAAAAAATATAAATTTTAAATTTCCTCTTCTTATTTAATTATATTACAATGCATTATTGTTATACACCTCTATGTAAGCCATCAAATAATGACCTTGATCCACGTTAGATATTATTTTATGCTCTCAAACATAGTAATCCCAAAAGGATAGTTTTTTTTCTTTATATTTTTTATCATCCACCCCTGATTCCATTTTTTGATCTACAATATTCTAATAAATCCAACCCTTTCATACAGATAACTACTTGTGAAGCCTCTTCTTGCACTCTACACTCCTCTTTTCTGTAACTGTTCTCTTATTTTTTTATTTTCCTAGAGTTTTATTTTCTAAAATTTTTAATCATTTATGGGAAAAAACTCAAATTTTCCCCATATTTGAAGAATTTATAACTATTCTTTCCTAAAATATATACCACCCTTTTGTGATATTGTCAAGGTCATTCCAGAAATACATCGTATAAATCTATAACCATTAGATACATATTACCTCATCTCAGGAATTCACAATGTGAAAATTTACATTACACCATTTTGTAATTTTAACTTAATGATATTTTTGAAAACATGTAACCTTATATGGTTATAAATGTAGGGTACATTTTAGACCCAACTTCCTAACCTCCATCTATAATAATCTTGTGGCACTTACCTCTTCTTTCACTATATCATTTTAATATTCTTATACTTCATCCTCTAATTGAGTGACAAGAGATATTTCTTCAACAAATCTAATTTCCTTTAGTTCTATACATTTAAATGGTCATTGGCCATACTGACCACAACTAAAGTAGATACCACTAAATTGTATGTTTCTACTTATTCCTCTATGCCCTCTTTCTTCATGAGAAAAACCACTTCTCTATTTTTGATGTGAGAATATTTATTCTAATTATATTTTTTATGTGTATCCTTATTATCTCTACCAGATTCCATATGATATGGCACATTATCTCATCTTCATTACACTATGTTACATTCTAATTCACCACAACTTGATAATTTTTTATGACCATGTAACGTTAAATGGTTATGGGTTACATTTTAGATCCAACTTCTTGGACATATTTATAGATATAAAATTATTAGTAATTCCTCCATATATAATCATATTAGAACACTTACCTTTAGGTTTATGCTTGATTCTAAAAATTATTTTTCCTTTTCAATCATTTTATTTTTTTCTACATCATCCTCTGCTTGAAAAAATTGAGCTCTTACCACTTGTAAAATTATCATTATACTCATAAATCTTTGTTTTAGCTAATTCATATCTTTTTTGTGACTTTTATTATCTCCTTAGTGCACTTTGGACTTAAAACTTATAATATGTTATCTTTCTCACTATTATTTTCTCCTAATTTGCATTATTATGCATCTTTTTAACATTCACTTTACCCTATCATTCAAAAAATGGAAATTTCACATTTTATATTTATATTTAATTTATTTACAATGTATTACTATTATAATACTTTTTGAAAACCATTGAGAAATGAATTTGATCTATTTTAGATCTTATTTTATGCTATCACACATATTTTTCACAAAAGGATAACTCTATGCTATTTCTCTTTCTTATCATCCACTTCTACTTCCATTTTCTAATCTACAACCTTAAAATGTATCCAAAACTCTAGACTCCTCTTGTTTATAAATATCCTTTGAATTTTTTCTTTTGTTAGAGTTTTATTTTATAAAATATGTTATCCTTTATGAGAAATAACTAAATTTTTTCCCCATCTTTGGAAAATTTATAACTATTCTTTTTGGAATTATATACTTCACTTTTGTAATATTAGTAAGGTCATCCCATACAAACATGACATAAATATATCTCTATCACATACATACTACCTGATCTTATGAATTCCCAATGTCTAAATCTACCTTACATTGCCTAATATTACAACTTGTTGATTTTTTTTCAAACATGTAACAATATATGATTGCAGGTGTAAAGTACATTTTAGACCCAACTTCCTAAGTACATCTTAGATTGATTACTTGATTTATATCAACACTTAACATGACACAAAAATTTATTTTCTCTCTTTTAAATGACTATTCATGATTTTACTCAATCTTTTACATGATGAATTTGTCTTCTTTTCACATTGTTTCCATTCACTTATAGTAAAAAATCCAATAGTCATTTCTTTTTTTTTTGAACTAGAAAATGCTTTCATTATTCTATTTTCATCCACCATGACCTCATTCTCTTTTATCTCATTCATATTAATTTGGGGAAACTCTTATTTATCTTCTCAATGCACCTTTGGCATGCAAAGTGTTAATACATTAGCTTAATCTATATGTTTTTCTCCTAAAGTGCATTATTATGCATCTTTACATTACTCAATTTACCCTAACATTCTAAAATAGAAAATTTACCCTTCTCTTCTTCATCAATTGTATTACAATGAACTATTGTTATAATACTTTATGCACGCCATATAAAATGAATTTTATCCCATTTAGATCATTATTTATTATCTCACACATATCCCTCACAAAATGATAAATCTTTGCCCTTTATCTTTATTACCTCCACCTCTACTTCCTTTTTTGGATCTACAATCTTCAAGTGCATTAAACATTTTCACTTTACAAACTTTTCAACCTCTTAGAGAACTTCTCTCAACACCTAACTTTATTCACAACTTTATTTTCTCTATCTCTTAGATCTCTATGCATGATTATGCTAAATCTTTTAATCAATGACTTTGTCTTCTTTTCACATTGTTTCCTTTCACTTCTACTTAGCAAGGCCAATTTTCATTGTTTTTTATTACTATTTGGAGTATAAAATGCTTTTAATGTCTTATTTGAATCTAGTATGAACTCATTATCTTTCATCCCATTCATCTCTCTTTATTTTAAATCTTTTTTATCTTCTCAGTGTACCCTTGGAATGAAAATTATTAATGTGTTAGTTTTCTCATTATTATTTTCTCTTAAGGTGCATTAGTAGGCACCTTTAAAACACTCACTTTATGCTATCATTCCAAAATAATTTTTTTACATTTATCTTCTTATTAATTACATTACAATGCACTCTATTATAAACCTCTAAGTAATACATTAAATAATGAATTTGATCCCCTTTAGATATTCCTTTATGCTCTCACATATATTACTCACAAAAGGATAATTTTTTTTCTTTCTATTTATTTTCATCCACCCCTACTTCCATTATATGATCTATAACCTTACAATGCATCTAACCCTTTCATATGGATAACTAATATTAATCCTCTTATTTCAATATACACTCCACTTTTCTACAACTAATCTCTTAATTTTTTTATTTTCTTAGAGTTATGTTTTCTAAAATTTGTAATTCATTATGGGAAACAACTCAATTTTTCCCCATCTTTGGAGAATTTATAACTATTATTTTTGGCACTATATATTTCCCTTATGTGATATTGCTAAGGTCATCTTAGAAACACATGGTATAAATCTATAACTATCACATACATATTAGCTCATTTCAAGAATTAATAATATGAAAATATACCTTACACTATTTTATCATTATAAGTTGATGAATTTTTTGCAAATATTTAACCTTATATGGATGTGGGTGTAGGGTACATTTTAGATCCAACTTCCTAACCTCCATCTTAAATCATCTTCTATAAATTACCTCTTCAACCACTATATCATTTCATTATTCTTCTACTTCATCCTCTAATTGAGTGATAAGAGCACTTACCTCACCAACTCTACTTAATATTAGTTCTAGACATTCAAATGGTCATTGGACATATTGACCACAATGAAAGTAGATACCACTAAATCATCTATTTATACTTATTCCTCTATTCCCTCTTTCTTCATGAGAATAAATACTTCTCTATATTTGATGTGAGGATGTTAAAATTGTTTACTCATATTTTTTATTTGTAGCCTCATTATCTTTTCCAACTTCAATATTATATTTCACACTATCTCATCCTTGTTACACTACCAAGTCACCATAACTTGATGAAGTTTTTAAAACCATGTAATGTTATATTGTTATGTGTGTCAGTAAATTTTAGATCCACATTATTGGCCATATTTATATATAACAAATTATCTATACTTATTATGTCTATAATCATCTTGAAACACTTACCTTCAACTTTACGCTTGATTTTAGAAAAATGTTTTTCCTTTTCAATAATTTTATTTTTTTCTAAATCATCCTTTGCTTGAAGAATATGAGCTCTTACCACACCATCTCTAGTTTCCTCAACCTCCAAGCACTCAATGCCAATGGCCTTATTGACCATACCTAAAGTAGATACCTCCAAATATAATATGTATACCTCTTTATATATGTCCTATTTCTTCATGAAATTAACCAATTCTCTCTCCTTGATGTGAGGAGATTTATCATCCTTTCTTGTATTATTTATCTTCAACCTCTTTATCTTAGTTAGACTATGTGTTATAATTATTAGACACCATAATTTTATTACATTTTCATAGCTATAAATTACCAAATTATCAGTACTAGCTCTATCTATAATAATCTTACAATTTTGCAACACTGACCTCCAACTTTATAGTTGGTTCTATAAATTACTTTTGTTTTATAATAATCCTTCATAGTTTTTAATATTTAATAAAATAAAACAATATGGTTCATCTTCTTCAATAATATCATTTTTTTCTACTTCATCCTAAGAATACGAGATCTTACCACACCATCTCTACTTTCTTGACTTACAAACAAGTAAATGCCTAGTGTTCATGATGACCACATCTAAATTAGATACCACCAAATCATCTACATCTACCTCTTTATATATGTCCTCTTTATTTATGAGAATAATCACATCTCTCTTTGATGTGAGGAGATTGATTCTGATTCCTAATATTTTTTATTTACAACCTCTTTATCTCTACTATACTTTTCCATTTTACTTCATCATATACATTGATTCTTTCTACTAATTTTGTCTTCTTTAAACACCAACTAATATGCTCCTTTATTTGAATCTAGCTGAAAGAAAATAAAATCATTTTGATAGTAAATATTAAGTCAATCTATATACATTGTAAGCTTATCACTATCGTTATGGTCAACTGGTAAAATTATCATTATAATCCTTCAATTTTATATCCTTTTGCTTAAATTTATATATCTCTTTAATTAAGATTTAATGGTATTCATTTAGAAAAAAATCCCCTATATCTTATCAACCATCATATCCCAAGTTTTATTCTTTTCTTTTCCTCTTCAAACTCTTTTTAATAGTACACGATTCCACCAAAGATATTTATTTCCTCTCAACTTTATGTATGCAAAATTTTATCACCTTGGGTCTTTAATTTTATCATAATCAAAATATTTACCTATTTTTATTATCTAATCTTTAAAAAAAATTATATTAACACTTCCAGATGATTAAGGGTTATTTATGAGACTTACCTCCAAGCTTGACAATAGTTTTGATGATTTTGTGCTTTGGTGTGGAGTTTTATTCAAAATCCTTATGTTGGTCTTAATCTTATCTTACTTACTCAAAAACTCATATGCTAATGTAACATCCAATTTTTATTGCATTCCTCCCAAAATCACTTCAAGATTCAAAACTATTGGTGTTTTTTCTGATCTTCTTATAGGTATTGCATTGTGACCCCTTTCTCACTCTTCTTCAATGCATTGCATATCTACAACTTTTTATTTGAAAAAACTAGTGTAACATATTACTCCCAATAGCTTAATTGTACAAATAGAGTATTCCATCTTATTTCATTATTGTCTCTAAATTAAAATAAGAAAGACTCACAACTTGTTATACTCTTAAACTGCTATTAATAATTTATAATAGGTGGATTTTAACTCTTCAATTTCTCATACTTATCTCAACAAAGTAAGTAATTGTGAAATTTTCAACCTCTCATATCATTTCTCTCATTTCACTCAACACTTAATATGATTGACAACTTTTTTCTCTATTTTAAATCTCTATACCTATTTATGTAGAATCTTTTACTCGATCACTTTGTCTTCTTTTAGACATATAAACACTCTAGGGTAATCCATTCCATATTAGCTTTGTATAATTTCATAGGGAAACCATCAATCCCTGGGGCCTTATCAACCTTTAATGAATCAATAACACCTTTGAAATCATATAAACTATCTAAAAAAGAAGCTTAGATGGAAGAGATCTTTTTTGGAATGATATTTACACATAAAACTCTACTTTGTTCAGTCTATTCATTTGACTCATCAACCAAAAACAACTTGGATAAAAAATTGAAGAAGGCCTCTTTGATCAAATTAGAGTCTAATAGAATCTTATAATCAACAGTAATTTTAAATATTTTCTACCTTTGATGCTTAGCCTTCAAAAAATAAAAAAATAATTTAGAGCCTTTATCTCTAAACTTAGGTTAGTTAAGCCTAGATTGAATCTGAACACCTCTAGTAGAATAAATTTGATGTTGCCTAATATAATTCTTAACATTAGAAAGGGTATCAAGTATGGATGAGTTAACCAGATCATTTTTCAAGGTAAAATACACCTGAATAAGCCATTATTGAGAAATTCTAAAGGATTTCCTTTTCCTCTTAGCTTAAAGATATCATAAACTTAATATTCAAATCCATAGAGTTATTCTAGTTATAAATTTTAGACTCATAGTCATAATCAAATTTAGTAATGTTCCATGTATAACATATACTATCCATATAGTCCTTATCTTCAAGATGGGAAAGATTGAATTTATACATCCCTTTCATAGCTTTCTCACCTTTTTCATCATTACTAGGGGAAAATTTGAGCTCAATAAGATGATGGTTAGAGATAGTGAAAGGAATAACATTAACAACATTACCATCTCCTTCCAAACAAGTATCAAAGGAATCTTTACATAGGTAGAATCTATTAAGTCTAAAATAGAGCCTTCTAGAATTGGCTTGATTATTACACCAAGTATACCAAATACATTTACTCTAAAATATGCCTTTATTAAGGGGGTCAACTAATTTAAGCATTATCTTAAATTTAGACCAAAAAATTAGTTCATTGCCTTTCCAAGAATCAGGGTCACCACCTAGTTTTTCCTCTCTCTCCTCAATCATATTAAAATCCCCTCCAAAAACCTAGGGTATGTCTTTAAAATTAGTAGTTAGCCAGTTCTAGAGCTTTTTTATTTCTCTATAATTATTAGAGGCATATATATTAAAAATATTGAAGAGTTTTCTCTACTTATTAGAAATAAACTAGACCACCTAGTTGTAGGGAAGAAGTGCCATGCTCAACAATATATTCCACCAAAGTGGATTGATAAAAATTGATGCACCACCTTTATCTCTAAAATGATTAGTGTAAAAGTGAAAAAAGTAAGGCTAGACAAAGGCTAATATAAAGGAAAGAGTAGACCCATTAAATTTAACCTCACGAAGAAATAGAAAATCAAGCTTTATTCTAAAACTTTTGAACTGTCTAACAATAGGTTTTTTGTCTGGGGATTCCAACACCTTTATGTTCTAGCTGACAATGTGCATATCCATCAAACATAATTTCTTATTCAAATTAGGTTATTTATTATAACTTCCTAAGTACATCTTAGATTGATTCTTTGATTTCTCTAAACACTTAACATGATACAAAATTCTATTTTCTCTATTTTAATGACTATGCATGATTTTACTGAATCTTTTACATGATGAATTTGTCTTATTTTCACATTGTTTCCATCCAATTCTAGTAAAAAAATCCAATAGTCATTTCCTTTTTATTTTTTTTCAACTATAAAATGCTTTAATTATTCTATTTACATCCACCATGACCTCATTCTCTTGTATCTCATTCCAATTAATTTGGGGAAACACCCTTGGCATACAAAGTGTTACTAAACTAAATTGAACTATATATTTTTCTCCTAAAGTGCACTATTATGCATATTTACATCACTCAATTTACCCTACCATTCTAAAATAGAAAGTTTACCCTTCTCTTCTCCATAAATTACATTAAAATGCATTATTTTTATACTCTTTTGTATACACCATATAAAAATGTATTTGATACCATTTAGGTCATTATTTATTATCTCACACGTATCCCTCACAAAATGATAAATCTTTGTTCCTTATCTTTCTCACCTCCACCTCTGCTTCCTTTTTTTGTTCTACAATCTTCAAGTACATTCAATGTTTTCTCTTTGTGAACTTTTCAACCTCTCAGATCACTTCTCTCCTTTATTTCAACACCTAACTTGTTTCACAACTTTATTTTCTCTCTCTTAAATCTCTATGCATGATTATGTTGAATCTTTTAATCAATGACTTTGTCTTTGTTTCACATTATTTATTTCACTTATACTCACCAAGGCTAATATTCATTATTTTTTATTACTATTTGGAGTATAAAAAGATTTCAATCTCCTATTTGAATCTAATATGAACTTATAATCTTTCATCCCATTCATCTCTCTTTATTGTAAATATTTTTTGTCTTTTCAATGCACCCTTGGAATGAAAATTATTAATTTGTTATTTTTCTCATTATTATTTTCTCCTAAGGTTCATTAGTATGTACCTTTAAAACACTCACTTTATGCTACCATTATAAAATAGAAAATTTACCTTTATCTTCTTATTTAATTACATTACAATGCAATCTATTATTAAACTGTAAGTAATCCATCAAATAATGAATTTGATCCCCTTTGTGTATTCATTTATGCTCTCACACATATTACTCACAAAAGGATAATTTTTTTCCTTTCTATTTATTTTCTTCCACCCTTGTTTCCTTTTTTTGATCTATAACTTTCCAATGCATCCAACCCTTTCATACCCATAACTTCTAGTAAGCCTCTTCTTTCACTCTACACTCAAATTTTTTGTAACTAATCTCTTAATTTTTTCTTTTCCTAGAGTTATATTTGCTAAAATTTGTAATCCTCTATGGGAAACAACTCAATTTTTTCCACATCTTTGGATAATTTATAACTATGATTTTGGCACTATATATTACCCTTATGTGATATTGCCAAGGTCATCCCAGAAACACATGGTATAAATATATAAATATCACATACTTATTATCTCATCTCAAGAATTCAAAATATGAAAATATACCTTACACTATTTTGTCATTACAACTTGATGACCTTTTTGAAAAGATGTAACCTTATATGGATGTGGGTATAGGGTAAATTTTAGATCCAAATTCTTAACCTCCATCTACAATAATCTTATGGAACTTACCTCTTATACCACTATATCATTTCATTATTATTATACTTCATCTTCTAATTGAGTGATAAGAGATCTTACCTCACCAACTCTACTTTATTTTAGTTCTAGACATTCAAATGGTCATTGGCCATAGTGACCACAAGGAAATTAGATACCACTAAATAATATATTTATAGTTATTCCTCTATGCCCTCTTTCTTTATGAGAACAAATGCTTCTCTATTTTTTATATGAGGATATTAACTATACTTATTTATATTTTTTATGTATCCTCATTAACTTTGCCAACTTCCATATTACTTTGTAGACTATCTCATCCTTGTTACACTACTGAGTCACCAAAACTTGATGAATTTTTACAACCATGTAATGTTATATCACTATGCGTGTCAGTTAAATTTTAGATCCAACTTATTATCCATATTTGTAGATAGAAAATTATTAGTAATTCATATGTATATAATCATCTTGAAACACTTATGTTCAACTTTACGCTTGATTGAAAAAAATGTTTCTCCTTTTCAATCATTTTATTTTTTTTACATCATCATTTGCATGAAAAATATGAGATCTAGTTTCCGCAACCTCCAATCACTCATATTCATAATGGCCTTGTTGACCACACCTAAAGTAGATACCTCCAAATAGAATATGTATATCCCTTTATATATGTCCTATTTCTTCATGAAAACAACCAATTATCTCTCCCTGGTGTGAGGATATTTATGATCCTTGTATTATTTATCTAAAACCTCTTTATCTTAGATAGATTGTGTGCATAATTCTTAGACACCATAATTTTATGACATTTTCATAGCCATAAATTACCAAATTATCAGTACTGGCTCTATCTATAATAATTTTGTAACACTAACCTCCAAATTTATAGTTGGTTCTATAAATTAATTTTGTTTTGTAATGAGCCTTCATAGTTTTTAGTCTTTAATAATATCAAATAATATGGTGCCTCTTCTTCAACAATATCATTTTTTTCTAGTTCATCATCTCCTTGAAGAATACAAGATCTTACCACACCATCTCTATTTTCCTTGACTTCTAAGCAAAGAAATGCCTAGTGTTCTTGATGACCACATCTAAAGTGGATACCACAAAATCATCTACCTCTACGTCTTTCTATATGTCCTCTTTATTTAAGAGAACAATAACATCTCTCTTTGATGTTTAGGAGATTGATTCTAATTCCTAATATTTTTTATCTACAACCTCTTTATCTCCACTACCCTTTTCCATTTTAATTATTCATATACTTTGATTCTTTATACCAATTTTATCTTCTTTAAAAACCAACTAATATGTTCCTTTATCTGAATCAATTGAAATAAAATAAAATCATTTTGAATGTAAATATCAAGTCAATATACATACATTGTAAGCTTGTCTCTATCTTTATGGTCAACTGATAAAATTATCATTATACTCCTTCATTTTCATATCATTTTGCTTAAATTTATGTATCTCTTTAAGAAATATTTAATGATATTCATTTAGAAAAAAATTTCCCCTATATCTTAGAAACCATCATATCCCAAGTTTTATTCTTTTCTTTTCCTCTTCGAACTCTTTCTAGTAGTACATGATTCCACCAAAGATATTTATTTCCTCTCAACTTTATGTATGCAAACTTTAGTCACCTTGGGTCTTTAATTTTATCATAATCAAAATATGTACCTATTATTAGTATCCAATATTTAAAAAAAATTATATTAACACTTCCAGATGATTAAGGGACATTTATGAGACTTACGCCAAGCTTGACAATAGTTTTGATGATTTTATGCTTTGGTAAGGAATTTTCTTCAAAATCTTTATGTTGGTCTTAATGTTCCTCTTAATCTTATCTTACTTATTCAACAACTCATCTGCTAACATAACATCCAATTTTTATTGCATTCCTCCTAAAATCTCTTCAATATTCAAAACTATTGGTGTTTTTTATTATCTTCTTATAGGTATTGCATTGTGACCCATTTCTCACTCTTCTTCAATGCATTATATATCTACAACTTTTTATTTGAAAAAATTAGTGCAACACAATACTCCCAACATATCAACTTTACAAATAGAGTATTACACCTCATTTAATTATTGTCTCTAAAATAAAATAAGTAGGACTCATAACTTGTTATACTCTTAAACTGTTATTAACACCTCTTAATATGTAGATTTTAACTCCTTTTCATTTTCTCATACTTATCTCAACAAAGTAAGTCATTGTGAACTTTCCAACCTCTCAAATCATTTATTTCATTTCACTCAACACTAATATGTTTCAAAATTTTTGTTGTTTCTATCTTAAATCTCTATATCTATTTATGTAGAATATTTTACTTGATGAATTTTCCTTCTTTTAGACATCTAGGCACTCTAGGGTAGTCTAGTCCATATTATCTTGGTAAAATTTCATAGGAAAAACATTAATCCATAGGGCATTATCAACCTTCAATGAATCAATAACACCTTTGAATTTATGTAAATAGATATTTCTATCTAAGAAAGAAGCTTGGATGGAAGAGATATTTTTTGGAATGATATTTTCACATAGAACTATACTTTGTTCAGTCTGTTCATTTGACTCATCAAACAAAAACAACTTGGAGAAAAAATTGAAGAAAGCATTTTTGATCAATTCAAAGTCTACCATAATATTATTATCAACCTTAATTTTAGAGATTTTCTACCTTTGATGATTAGCCTTCAAAAAATAGAAAAATAATTTAGAGCCTTTACCTCCAAACTTAGGTCAGTTAAGCCTGGATCAAATTTGAGCACATCTAGCAGAATAAATTTGATTTTTCCTAATCTAATGCTTAACATTATAAAGGGTAAAAAGTATGGAGGAGTTAGCCATATCATTTTTAAAGGTAGATTACACTTTAATAAGCCATTCTTGAGCAATTATAAAGGATTTCCTTTTAGCTTTTAATTGACCAAAATATATCATAAATTTGTTATTCAAATCCATAGAGTTATTCCAGTTATCAATTTTAGACTCATAGTCAAAAGAAAATTAATAATGTTCCATGTAGAACATATACTATCCATGTAATCCCTATCTTCAAGATGGGAAATATTGAATTTATACATCCCTTTCATAGATTTCTCACCTTTTTCATTATTTCTAAGGTAACATTTGAGCTCAATATGGTGATGGTTAGAGATAGTGAAAATAATAACATTAACAACATTACCATCTCCTTATAAACAAGTATCAGATGAATCTTTACATAGGTAGAATCTATCAAGTCTACAATAGAGCCTTCTAGAATTGGCTTGATTATTACACTAAGTATACCAAATAACTTTACTCTAAAATTTGCATTTATTAAGGGGGTCAACAACTTTATGAATTATCTTAAATTTAGACCAAAAAATTAGTTCATTGCCTTTCCAAGAATGAGGGTCACCACCTAGTTTGTCCTCTCTCTCCTCAATCATGTTAAAATCCCCACTAAAAACTTAGGGTATTCCTTTCAAATTAGTAGTTAGATAGTTCTAGAGCTCCATTCTTTCTCTATAATCAGTAAAGGCATATATTAAAAATCATGAAGAGTTTACTATAATTATTAGAAATAACCCAAACCACCCAGTTATAGGGAAGAAGTGCTATGATCAACAATATATACCCCTAAAGTAAATTGATAAAAATTGATGCACCAACTTTACCTCTAAAATGATTAGTATAAAAGTGAACAAAGTTAGGCCAGATAAAGCCTAAGATAGAGGAAAAAGTAGACCCATTAGATTTAACCTCACAAAGAAATATAAAATCAAGCTTTGTTGTATAACTTTTGAATTATCTAACAATAGGTTTTTTGTCTTGGGATTCCAACACCTTTATGTTCTAGCTAACAATGTGTATAACCATCAAACATAATTAATTATTAAAATTAGGGGATTTACACCATATTTTTGTATAACCTTATAAAACATTCATGAACCTTATTTTCCTTATTCCTCTTCTTACTACTATCATCTCCACCTCCCATCATCCCTTATTTAACTTTTTTTCATCTATAAAAAAATAGGTTCTTAGAAGATTTCACCAAAGGGTCAGTTTTAAGTCTTTTAATAGACCCTTTAGATGCCTAAATTTATGAAAACTAGGATGACCTTGAACTATAGACATAGTATCCACAAGAATAGATTCAAGTAGGATTTACCTACTAGGGATAGGGTCCATCAAAGGGGAAAAAAGCTCAAACAAGTTTTTAGGAGGAAGTTCAATATTGTTACCAAGGACCAAAACTATGTTTTTATCCTTGTCAACTTGGGGTCCTAAAAATTTGTCATAGGTTTTCACTTTAGAAAAGGGAACAACATTAACCATAACTTCATCATGAAGCTATGGAAAATTTAGGGCTATAGGAGGTGGCAAGATCTGAACCAATGGCATAGTCTGGTTAACCTCCTCCCAAACAATAAGTAATGTAGTATCTTTAGGATGGGGAGAATATATTTAAGGTGACCCCTAATTTCATTCGAGTGGGGACCTCTTAAATTACATTAAAAATTACACTAACATCTACCCCAATACACCCACCAGGGGGTGTTCTACCTTCAATGATTTCAAAATTAAAATTATGGTTAGCAGTAATTTCCAAAATTTCCACTCAAGAAGGGGGAGGATTATATAGAACATCTTTTTTATTGATATTGGGGACTTTATGAGAATATTTATCATAAATTTTATTAAAGGATAACAAATGGAAAATTTTCCTCATATGACCATCTTTTTTGCATAAAAAATAAGAATTAAGTCCTCCCAAACCTTTAATAGGACAAATAAAAGAGCTCTAATTAATATTTAGAAGTTTTTAAAATTTTTTAGGGCTAAAAATATCAAGAGGAAAACTTTCACTTCATCAACTTTGTAGCCCATTTGAAAAATTGTGAACTACATGGTAGTTTTTTTTGCTAGTAGTGATGAATTGGATGACAATGAGGAGACATTAGATGACCACTTAGATGGGTTCCCATTAGATCCTTAGATTAGTCTTTATGTTACTATATTGTACTTTTTTATCCTTTAATATTAGTATTAAAAAGTGAATGTTTGTTATAATCTTCAATGCCTTAGATTTTTATTATTTATCTCAGATGGATACTCTAGGAACCATTTATGTTTAACTTGGAATTATTGTCAAGTGTGGTAGCCAATTGGATTTCATCAATTAGAGGGCAAAGAGAAAATATAAGGATTTTAAAAAGTCAAATAGAAGTTTTTTAACGATGTGGATAAAATAATAACATTTTTTTGAAGCTAATTAGCTAGCTTTTATAGATGTTATAGGACATTTTACTTGGAAAGAGGGGTTTGTATAAGGCATGAATGCTCTACCATTCAATGTTGCATTTACTCATGTGGTCTGGAATGCTTCATTTGAATATTTGACATTGAATGTGGGATTCATTGATAAAAAACATGGTGGTGGGTTATAAAGATCTAGATACCTATAGAAGCTTGTTATGTTTTGCTTCATTCTTCAAAGCAAGGAGGACTGGAGAGAAGCTAACGGGTTGGGGAGGTAAGATTATCCTATGTGGAGAGTTTATAGGTAAGGTTTTTTATTATGAGATTGATTAATTTGGGGTTTTAGGTTTGAAATTTAGGGATTTTTATGGCTTTCATCATGCAAGGTTTTCTTTTCTAAACTATAGGCTTTTTTGATAAATTTATGTGATAATTTGGCATTTCATGATTAAAAATGCCTCTATTCAAATAATATATTTAAATATTTTTTTGGGTTACAGTAAAATTTGAGTGTTTTGGGAATGTTTTTCTTTATAGTGAATTGATAGGGTCTAGATTGATTGGCGAATGGATTTTAAGCTCTAGTCTTTGTAATTTCAATAAATCTTAGGGTTTCAAGAATGTGTTTATGGATTAGGTATCTGAGGGATTTGGGAATGTGATCTTGGTATATAGGGTGATATTATTTTAATGCTTCCCAACTATAGATTTATATTAGAGTTTTAGGTGCCAAATTTTTGTTAATTATTTATTTTCTTAACACTATCATTTTTTCCTATTGAAAAATTATGCTATTTTATTATGATAGCAAGGGAATTTACTACTTTATTGGAGTTGAAAATAATCATTTCCTTTTCCTTATAAATCCCTTTATATCTATATCTAAGAGAAATAACATCAATTATTTATTGGTCTATTGTATATTTATGAGTAATCTATTTGAATTGAAAGAGGCTAACTAGCTTGTAACAATGTTTTTTGATCATGCAAAAAAAATAGTGTGATCATGTTAAAAGTTTTACCAACTATTATATACACACACATATGCCTACTCTATTTATGGTAGAAATTAAATACTCAAAAATTAGTGACATGTTTTTTGCAAGCTAGTTAGTCTCTTCCATTTGAATTTAAGCACAGAGAGCATGCATTATTGTTTTGTAAAATTGTGTTAATGTTAAACCTTAAATAGATGAGGTTATATAGTAATTCTTTTTTTGTATTTGAAACATATCTAGATTCAGTGAACTCGATTCAATTTTTGGTTATCTATAATCATCTATATATGTGGGGAATATATTAACTATAATGCTAGGTTGATAGTATATTTTAACCTTAGTTCCTTGTTTGTGTATAAAGTTAACTTTGGTCTTATGATTATAGATAACCGCAGTTTTTTGTGGCTTGTTTATGATAAACCTCAACTAGTGTAGTTCATTTTATACTCTAATTGCCTTATCTAAAAACATATTGGGATTAGATGAGTTCAATAATCCTTTTTTTAATTCTATTTGATTATTTTAAATTATTTTTAAAAAACTCATTTGTTTTTGAAATCTATTTTTTTAGAAAATTATTTTGTGGAATTTTAACTTATGTTTAATTCATGTCAAGATGAGATTTATGATTATCTATGATTAATCATTACCCTAATGATTTTTTTCTTTATATTTTAATTTCCTTGTCTGAAAACATATTGGTCTTAGCTGAGAATAATAATCCATTTTTTTGTTCTATTTGATTGGTTTTTTTTGGAAAACTATTTTATGTGAGATGTTTTAGTTAGAGTATTATTATTTTGTGGAATTTTAACTTGTGTTTAAGTCATGTAAATATTTATTTGTATTTTTTAGAATAATGACAAGGTAATGGAACCCATTTAACAAATAAGTATTGTAAGCATTCAAGTTATGATTTTTTCCTGCACAAGAGTCAGTGAACTTTAATGTTTAAATATTCATTTACTTTATTATGTAGACCAGTTACCTTAATAAAAAACACTATGATTATTATTCTTTAATTACTTGATATTAAGTTCCTATTGATTATTGTCAATTATTTTACTTTTATATTGGAAAAAAACAAGTTATAACATGTGAAGTCAATGTTGGTTGAAAGCACGATGGCTAATCAAAATTGCTTGATGTTGAGTGCCTATTGATTATTGTCAATTGCTTTACTTTACTTAAGTTTCACATAAATACATAAGAAATTGAATCACCTTTCAAAGATGAAGAACAACTAAAAATATATTAATATGATCATTTATTAAAGAATGACAGTGTCTATGTTAAAAGACCCTTGGCCAACACCCCCAAGGTTACAATAGAGGAATTTGGATGGATTGTACATGCATATTTGGGCTAGTTTTTAGAATATTTAGAGAAGGTGATTGAAAATACTAAAAAAGAGGATCTTGATAAATATTGAGGTTTATAAATGAAATAAAAATGGTCAGTTTCCTTGAACATGTGGAAATACTATCATCTGTTGTTAAGAGCTGGATAAGGGAGCTAATTCTGATGAGAAGGGACCTAGTTCTAATTCTAGCTACACCACCCATGTAAACATTGAGAATGACATTTCTGAAAATTTTGATGGCCTTATGCATGTTCTATTAACTATGTTGTTGCTTTATCTTTTGGTTTGCATTGTCACTTTAGTTTGGATTTTTTACATTTTAATTATGTTTCTCGTACTTGGTCTAGATACTAGTTTTTTATATGTGGCCTTTGGGACCTAATACTTATATTTTTTATAATATTTAGATGTATATCCTTATTAAATGTACTTACACTATATTTAAAAAAAAGAAATCTATAAATAATATACATTGTTGAGAGCCTAATTTTTTTAATAGTTATATAGTATGAAAATAGAATACATAGTATTAATTAGAATTACAATTAAATGTTATTTTTTGTAGAAGTAAGTATGTTTCACATAGATAAATATAAGATATAAAAATTCCCATGATCAATATAAGACATAAAATGCTTTAAAACAAGGACATTAGATAATGCTAGAATAATTTAATGGCTCAAAATATCAAGTGAATTTTGATCCATAGAATTGAAATAACTAAAATTACTGTTGACTTAAAAAAAAATAAGACAAAAAATTACTACTTTCAAAGTACATCTCAAGTTCATTTTAATTATAATAAAATTCATAACTTTACTTTGAAATTAAATTAAACTTATATGATGATTTTGGCATTTTATGACTAATCAAACTTTACTTTTAAATCTAGTTTACTAGACAAGATTCGAGATATTAGACAAGTGGATCTATTTCTCTAAATTTCCTATCCCATCCTTCGTAATAAATATCATATGAAAACTAAGTTCTAAATGGTTTTGATGTAGAGCATCACAAGGTTACTTAAGGTGTTAGTGTGTTTGAATGTTTTATGATGACCATTTTTGGGTTGGTTTGAGTGTGATAGGTCTTATAACATACCCTAGTGTACATTGGAGTCTTTAAGAGTCCTTCGATTGTTTATTATTATCTCTTTTGGAGATTCCTTCCAAAAAGGAGAATTTTAAATTTTAAATTTCTAACTAGGATTTGAGTGGTATTTTGAGAATTGGGTGAAATATAATTGTTTATTAAGGTTGGTGAAGGGTCCTTATAGGTCTGAAGAGAGTGTTAAAGTGGTGTTTCAACTTACATGGCATGAAAAATTAATGTAAGCCAAGAAACATGAATTTGTAATTGCCACCCTACATGGAGTTGGATAAAAGAAGGAATTTTCTTGCATGTTTGGCATGATAAGAAGATTAAATACATGTATATGAGTAGAGTATGTGGTATTAGAGTAGGAGGATAGGAGAAATTTGAGGATACAAGGGTAGAGAGTCTCAATAAATAAAAGAAAAGATGAATATTTCAGAACCCTACTTACCTTGAGATTTTTGTATAGTTATTCTATAAGACATGACATAAATAAATATAAGAATTATTGGAGTGAGTGGATTTGAGTTCACAAGGATTATTGGTATGTGTTCCATCTATTAATGTTGTTTTATTTGATTAAAGAATAAATTATGCTTACTAACCTACATGTTAAGGTCTCAAGACACAATTTAGACAAGAGTGTGAAGACTTTTTTTTGGCACAAGCAAAATCATGAATTAGATGCATCATTTTGAGTTTAATTAAGTGTTTGAATGAGAGAGGTGTATAAGAGAGTGTCCTCCTAGTAAATGTGTTCCTTTTTAATGCTTATAATAGACTAAGAACTCAATACTAAATGATAATATTTATATTAGTTGGTACAATAAAGAAGAGCACCTATAATTCTATAATTTATTTGATATAAGTTCTACAAAAAATTTTAAAAGTGTAAAAATTATTGGAGAGGTTGTAAGAAGGTATCACGGACCCTAAATAGTCATCAAGCCACTTATAAGTGTAATATTCATCTCAAACCTTTAATTTATATAATTTTAAAAGAACATTTACTGAGAGCGGGGGGGGTGAATGATTCTTCAAAATATTCATTTAAATTTACTTAACATTCATGTGCCATTCATACAAACATATAGATCAATCAAAGCACAAGCAACCATACATATGAACATCAAATACAAAAAAACATCACATTTATGGGAAACCCTAAAGGGGAAGAAAAACCACTATTATATTAAAATGGACTATATTCCTATAATACAAAAACCAAATTTAGTGAAGCACCAACTCCAAATGGAGAATCAACCCCAACTAGTCAAGTACCAACTTGACTAGGATTTAACAATCACCCACCTGCAAGGAAGCTCCAACCCCCTAGATGAATCATCACAAAATAATCCACATAATTTATTTTATCACATTCAAAATATATTTTTTCTCAACCAACATATGATGATTACCTTCTTTATCTCTTCACACTCTTATCCCTCTCAAACTGCCTTCTAAGCCTGTTTACTCAATTAGGTCTCTTTAAGACTGATTAGATAATATGAAGATGATATTCATACTCATACATGATTTTATATATTAATTATATTACCTATAATATCTTATAATTATCTATAATACCTTCCACTTAAGGATCTTCTATCTCATTCGCTCTCCTCAATCCAATCTACTATCTAGCCCAAATAGGTATAATATGCCTTGTTTATATACACAACTTATGAACAAACACCTCTTGGTCAGATAAAATAAATTAAACACTTATTTTTGGAATTAAATATATCTCAACACATTATATCAATAATAATCAATCACACCAACCAATCATCCACACCTTCTTTAGGCCTTATCCTCCTTTAGGCCTTCTTTAGATACATTTTACACTTTGACTTACTTGGAACACTTTAAAACTCCAAAAATGGTAGGAAAATATCATATAAAAATAAAATATACATTATAAAACATACTATAATCACCATTATTCCTTTTATGTCCAACCATGACTTGAAACACTTCATTAACACTGTTCACATTAGGCCTTTAAACACACAAAAAAGTCTATCTTGAAAAACTAAAGATAACACATAATTTATACACATAAAAATGATAATAAATAAATTATATATAATATAAATGACCTAAAAAATATCACTATATGCATTAGGCACTTCTACTTAGGACATAGAGCCTCAAACTCATCACTACAACTTGCTTACTCAGAACTACCAAGACTATCAAAAACATAGTCATGAAAAATTGAAATTATAACACATGTATATGAAATTTAAAAGACATAAAATTCATGAATATTGTCCTATAACATCTATATACCATCTTAAAATATAAACATCATATGTTCTAATGGTAACTATTGGTCTTAAAAACTAATTTGTTGACCTCACTACACATAGACCTCACTAAGCTAGATAAAGCATTTTGGATTCATCATTTTTACCACTATACCTGAATTAAAATATATATATCAAGATTTAATAGGAAATAATAGTATAAATCAACATATTAATGTACTTTTATCCATCATTCTACCCTAAAAACACACCAAAAACTAACTTCTCACACTACTTGGGTTTTACATTGTTTACACCATTAGGCCTGTTAGTGAATGGACTAATTGGATAATGAAATTAATATAATTAAGGATTATAACATATCAAAATATATTCATGGACATGAAACATTATTCTCTACATTATTCTTTCATCTATTTTCTTACTATGTCCAATATAACTTTTGACTTTTACAACAACTTTAAAAACAAGCTTGTAACTCAACATTTTCTCTCTCCTCTCTCTAAAAAATACCAATTAGAGGTACTTGAGAGATTACATTAAAATATAAAATATATTAATTGATAAAATCAATCCATCTTGATTACTTTTGAGCAATATCTTCAACATCAGGTCTTCATTAGGGTTTAAAAAGGGTTTAATCCAATTTATACTCTTAACGATCATTAATAAAGCATAGCCCCTAAATATAAAAAATAATGACTTAAATTTTGATCTAAGACACTTAAAAATATAACATGAACTTCTTAGGTTCCCATGTAAAGGTTTGATGATCTGATGAGCATAAGAAAATCCTTCTCAGGTTGAGAACCCTTCATTCTGAACACTCGAGAGACCTCCAAAATTTTTTACATGCCTTGTACTTAAAAATAGAACCTAAAAATTCATTCAAATGATTAAAAAAAGTTTAATAACCTTTTAAATGATCACATACTCACAATTTCTTTGGAAACTAATCTTGATACCCCATTAGGCTACACCTTACTAGGCCTTGAACTAACCTTCATGCCTCTTTTCATGATCTTAACACCTCACTATCATGGTCAACATATCACTCTCATTCCATACAACCTATCTCATGCTTAAAAATTTCCATACATACTTTACATGCCTTGAAAATAGATCATGATACCTCATTAGGCTAGGAAAGGTTTAAGAAGGTCCTACCCCTGTAGGTTCACCCTGAAACTCTCATGAGTATTCTAATGCCTCATATAAATGATCAAATAACCTTATACAACCAATTATTCATATGTGCACTCATCTCACCAAGACACCATGCTCATACCTTCTCATAAGGTCTCTTTATGCCAGGACTAGGCTTAGACTACTTAAGCACTTGATGCCTTGACATGTTCTTTCCATGTCATGACATCAACAAAACATCAACTAAGTAGATATAAAACATTACACCTCAGTCATATCATTTCACCATTATATTTTTGATGACAACAATCTTACACAACCTCATATAGACCTAAAACCACATGACCAAGCTTCATATGACTAGACATCTTTCTTCTATGCATTTGAAAACCTTTGACCCCTTGACCTATGCCTTTATACAACCTTAAGACATTAGTTGCCTTCAAATTATCTCTTATCACATGGCTTCTTATGCATACATTAGTTGTCTTTAAACATATTTTATAAAATCCCCTTGTCACATTAATACACTACCAACAAGGCACACTCTCTCAATAACATCACTCAAGATGACATAACAACACTCGTAACACACTCATATCATTACACTCATTCAACAACATACTTCCAATATTCTTGACATAACTCACTACCAATTGACCTTGCTCTTAATAACACTCTTGTAGACCTAATTGTCATTATACCTTCACAAGGAATTTTAATGATAACACTAAAAACTTCATGCTAACTTAAACCTTGATATCAACCTTGACATCAACCAATAGAGAAGACAAATCTCAACAAACTCACCTTGTCACATCCAGCTCACAATCTCATACCTCAAAGACCACTCACCATGCATCTTTACCAAATGCACCTTAACATCAATAACATCAACCTTGACATCAATTACATCAACCTTGACATCAATGATACCACTACTCAACAACTAACACAATCCTACCAAAAGTAACCAAAATTCTATCAACTTGCATATTAAAAACATTTCATGATTGTTCAAGACCAAAGAACCTTTAGAGAAGTTAAATAAAGTTTAGAAACACCTTTTATAGTTCATATTAGAGTTTTAAGTGGTATAAAATTTAGAATATCCCCTTTTTATTTCTCTTAGCCTTGCACAAGCTATCCAAACCTAGTCTAGAGTTTTCAATTTGTAGCTTGAATAACTTTCATTTCCACCAGGCAAAAATAATGAAACTTGGTAACCATTTAATGTAAGATCTGATACCACTTGATGAAGAGTGATGCATACACTCTCCTCATACGTATACTTGGCTTTGATATCTTCCTTTAATATATTTATTTGTACTCTAATTTTCTTATCTATAACAAGTACTTTGATTATCTTTTGCTACCTTGGATCACTATTGTCTTCACTAGGCTCATAAGCCTCCTTTCATGCATACTTCTCTCTCTCTCTCTCTCTCTCTCTCTCTCTCTCTCTCTCTCTCTCTCTCTCTCTCTCTCTCTCTCTCTCTCTCTCTCTCTCTCTCTCTCTCTCTCTCTCTCTCTTTATATATCATCCTTAATATTAACCTACACTCTTCCCTCCTTAGTACCAACATCATCATCTCATACATAATTTTTATCACTTCACTCTCTCTTCTTACTTCAATCGTACTCATTCTTTAATATAGGTTCATAAGCTTAACAACTTAATACATGATATCATGGTTATTGTATCCACATTAGGGTTCTTATGACCATACACCTATCTATTATAGATTCCCTTAGACATCCAATCATAATACTCAAACCCAAATATACAACTCTCACACAACTCACTCTTTCCTCTTTAAAGCCTACTTCTTGTAGCCTTGTTTTATTACAAATCTAGTAGGTTTTAGGGAAAATTTTAGAGGCTATTTATATCCAAAAGGCTATAATTAGGTTTTTTTAGTTTTTAAAATATATAATTCTAAAAAAATATACATACGTCAAATAGCCTCAATTTTATATAATTTCTTATACATGTTTTTCAAATTACCTTATATAGTATAATCAGTCCTATTTTGGGACACATATTCACCATAGTTACTATGCATGTATGGTTATGATTCTCTAAGAAATTATATGAGACATTTATAAGTCTAGAATTTCTAGGTATATATTAATATCTATATGTATGTATGTATGTATGTATGTATGTATGTATGTATGTATGTGTGAATATGTGTATATATATGATAAGGACCACATAGGACACATCAATCTTAAGGTAATAATTATATTTTGGTTGGCATGGTTTATTAATTGAAATAATTTTTTTTTTGAAAGTCCAATTATGGATATGGTTAAGATAATTTGGCAGACCTTACTATATAGTTTATAATTTTAAAACTATGATTTTTTTTTGATTTTTTTTAGCACCATTATAAAACCAATTAAAACATACATGCTCTTCTTTCTATATGGTTTAAATAGATAAAAAAGTTAATAATAAATAATTTTTAAACCTACTGTTTATTTTATTTCTAGTATTGTAGTGCAGGTGGAATTAAAGCTATGAGGATTGAGGTTTATATCTTACCCCATTTTTAGTGAATTAGCATCGACATATTGAAGGGCCCAAGACAAAATTTAATATTGGTCTAACACATCACCTAAAAGATTAATGTAAGATATTCCAATACATATGTGATGTTTTTTTGATTTTTCTAGTCATTGATGTAAGCTATTGGAAGAAGCGAAGCTAGTCCAAATATTGGGATGAGATGTTGGAAATGAAGGTGTAGATAATTTCTAAGTTGGTTTCTTTATGATTGTAAATCCAAGGTATGTATTTGTGTTTTTTATTTTTAATATTGAGATCAATTATTTGCATGAATAATCATCTGTCATGAAATAAATAAATATAATGATAAGTTCATTGAAAAACATTTTTTAAAGATATTTACTAACAGTTTCTCAAATTTTCTAGTCATTGATGCAAGCTATTGGGGTAATAAAAGATCTAGTAGTTGAAATATTGGGATGAAGTCCAAAATTTTTCTAAGTTGGTTTCCTTGTGATTGTAACTATAAGGTATGGATTTGTGTTTCTTTTATTTTGAAGACTGAAAATAGTTGTTTGCATTCATAGTCATCTATCTTGAAATGAATAAATATAATGATAAGTTCCTTGAAAATCATTTCTTTAAATATATTTGATCCAAACACTATGCATATTGGTTTGATTGGAAATTTCATGTATATTTGTAAATCTTTTCCTTAAAAAAGGATTTTGTTTCTTTCACTCATTTTGACTACATAGTTATTCCATTCACACATGTGATAAAAAGTTGATATGTTCTCAAAATCTATGAAATAAATATTTTTAGGTTACTCAAAAATATGGTTATGATCATGAGGCTCTCTTGCATTTATTTATTTTGATCTTTTTACATTGTTTAAAATAAGTATCTTGCATACCATTATTTATTAGAGGAAATTAGTTTCTTATTTATTTAAAAGGAGCATTTCTCAGAGGAAATCATTTTATTGTTTGTTTAAAATAAGTATGTGGTAAAAACCAAACAAATAATATAATAGATTGAGTATAATAAAATTTTGGATAAAAAATCAGAGTATAAATTATAAATAATAAAATGACTATCGGGCCATAAGACAAGATGACTATGAAAAGTGAGGATGACATAACTAAAAAAATTGAGTACATATGGTAAGATCATATGCAATACTTAGTATAAATTGAGTATATACCTCTGTAAGTCTATCAAAATTCTAATCTAATTGATGATTAATTTATGATATTTGACATTAAATTATGATTTTTTTAGTTTGTTGTTTTAGTTTCTCTTAGTTAGAATAATGATTATATTTTCCTTTTCATTGTTCAGTTTTCATTTATGTTTCTATTTTCCCCCCCTCTTGCTTGCTTTCATTTCATTTATTTTCCCCTCTTTTGAGATATAGAGATGTAAAAGAGATATCAAGAGATTGATAAAACACTTTGATATAATTAGAAATATTTTCTTCAAGAGATTGCCTCTTCTATAGATTTTAATTTGTTGGATAGGTTAGATTATATTATTTGAAATCTGATTCACATATACATATATTTGATAATTGAGATATTTAATTAGTGCGTCATTCATTACTTGACTTGCATATTATTCCCATAATTTATAAAAACCCCTATGCACATATTAGAAACATTTATTTCTTCATAGAATCATTGTTATTCTACAACTGTAAAAATAAAGATCCAAAGTGCATCAAAATAGTCACTAAGAAATTGTAACGTGTCCTTATAAATTTATATTATCCCTGATTTCCATGTTTTGAATTTTCAAGTGAGTTATGGTTTGATTTAATTTTTAATTTATAAATATATAGATTGTGGAATTTAGATTCTATCTACGATATCATTTTCAAATGGATATTTTTATAGTTTATTTTTTAGTTTTTTCTAAATAAATGTGATGGTATCATTACTTTTTTAGGAGCCAAATTTCAAAATGCCAATGAAAAAGTTAATTCAAGAAGTGGAATAGTGATTTCATCCTTGAAGGGAGTAATTTGGATTGGTGATTCATAAAGTTAGCATTGAAAGGTTTTTGATTTGTAAAATGTCTACTCCTAGTTCAAGTGCTAGGAAATTAATAGGGGGCTCATCAAAAGAAATACCTTGCTATCATATTTTGATAAACATCAATAAGAATAACCATTAAAAAATACTAGTTTAGAAAATTAACTAGAACTAAACATTATTTCTCATGATCAAGATCATGTTCAATAGGGCTCTGATCACTTTCAATCAGTGAATTCAAGTAACAATGTCAATGATTATGACATAGCTAATTTAAGACAATCTAGTTTTGAAAGTGTTGATAATTTAACCTCACAAGTAGTTCATGAAATTCATCATAGCTCCAAAAAAAAGAAGTCATGTGAATGGGAAATTATAGGGATTTTTCACACTAAATGGGTTTATAAATATCCTTTCATTAAACTTGTTTTTAGTGAAGACACTAATGAGCCACCAAAATAATGTAATTCCAAGATATGTAGTTGGAAACTAGAGAGGGATAAATGCTTACAATTAAAACTAAATACCATAGAGAAGCATATGGGGAAGTGTATGAAAAAAATTGTAAACAAAGAGGGTAAATCATTGATACAATGGAGAATAAATGAAGAGTCTCTTCATGTTAGGTATGTGAGTGAATATGATGAGTACCTATCAAAACAAAAAAATATTCATGCAAGTGGAATAAACATTGTAGCTTTGTTTGGAAAAATGATAAGAATAAGCCAAATGCCAAAGATTGTATAGTTTTGTGTTTTTTTTCATATTTTAAACAAATGTTGACCAATGGCCTATTATCCAAGATATAAGGACATGATATAATTTCATGGCATCCCAAACTTTCCAAATACTCATTGGTTAGTTACTAGTACTTGGGAATGGGCTAATTGTCTTGGTGAAGTAGAAAAGGAGGATATTCAAGAGAAGATAAGGCTTTAAAGATACATAGTATTATCATTGGATGAAGTTACAACCATTGATAACATTTTTTTGGGTGTGTATGCATGTTTACACTATTGTAAATCATGTTTGTTAGCCTCATTTTATTTCCATTAATAAAATGAAAGAAAATGCAATTAATCAAAAACTTTCAGAATTAGTCAAGAATAATTTGAAAGATGCTAGTGGCATGGATGATTTCTCAATTGTAAAAAATATTGTTTGTGTAAGGTCAAATGGAGCATCAATTATGTAAAATCAAATAAATGGTCTTTATGTAAGGCTAAAAACTTCTTGTACACCATATATGATTGGTATTCATTACATGACACAGAATGAATCTAGCATTCAAAATTGTGACCAAGTTTACATTAGTCTCAAAATTTGAAGATATTATTTGTGAAATCCATTCATACTTTTGTATAAGTCTAAAAAGATTTTTACAATTTCAAAATTTTGTTAGAATTTTAATTTAAGAAAACAAGCTACTTAAGGATGTTGATACTCAATGGATTTCCATTTATGGACCATCACATAGAGTATATGAAAAATATCAATCATTAATGGTAATAATGGAGGAACATCACCACATAATAGATAAATCTCCAAAAATTATGTTTTAGTTAATTTATATAGAGACATTATTGATCTTATGAATCTTTTTACCCATGTTGGATGAAATGAATTTACTGATAAAGAAATCTCAATAAAGAATAATGTACATTCAGAAATATTCTATGTTGAGAAAATTAATATGCCTTACCCTTGATAATTTTTATTTAACACAACATTCATTTATAGGGGAAAAGTTCACTAGTTGGAACTTAATGACAAATATTGAACATAGTGGTAACTATTTACAGTTTAATGAAGATGGATATTTATGTGCAAAAGTGCAAGGATATAAAATACCCTTACACACTTTTGAAATAGTTGGTCAATCTAATAGACTCAAAAAAGTTCTCATTACAAGGGATTGATTTCTTGAGGTTGTATCCTCTGTAAGATCTACCTTGAAGGAAATTAAAAAATGTATCTCTTTAGAGATTAGAGATCTTTTTTTTACATGAACTACTAGAATCCATGGGTGTAGTGTACCCTCAGTATTAGAAAAATGCTAGCTCATCATACTTTTAGAGTAAAATTAAAAATTTGGCCCAACACTTCTAAAAGAGTGTAGAATTGAATGATGAATAAATTGAAGGCATTTTAGATTTTCCAAAGCTAAGTGAGTAGTTTGTTAGATTGACCAAAAAAATGTTGGAACAAGTTAAATTCATGGACAATGATTTTGAAGATGGCTCAATCACTAGACTATGGACTACTTTAATTTTGAGTGAAATACTATATGATGGTATCTTAAAATATTTTAATGTTGTTAATTTATGTCAAACAATGATTTTTAGCTTAGTGGAAGATGAGAGAATTTTTAGTGCATTATAATTTTTAAATTAAAAGTAAAGGAACAAGCTTGAAAAGAATTTTGAGACTTGATTGAGGCTCTATACAACTAGATATAATGTCCTTAATTTTCCATTTGATTAAGCTTTAGAAATTTGGTAGTGTACTTATTAAAGAATAGGATTGACTAATAATTATTCAAACACATTACACTCAGATAATTTTGTAGTACTAGATTTGAGTCCAACAACTTTTGAATAGAATGCACATAACAATTATCAAGAATAAAATGAATACAATTGGCATGTTGAAAATTTAAATTCAAGCATCTAAAATCTGAGCTTTATCAAGGAAGGACAAAAAATTTTGTGATCCCCAATAATTTTCCATGGATTTATGTAGCTAGTTTTGAGAAGTGTTTTCATTGATGTCAAGGTCAAGGTTTATGTCATTGATGTCAAGGTGTATCTGGTAAAGATGCATGGTGAGTGGTATATGATATATGAACCATGTGAAAAGAGAGAATTTAAAGGAAACCTAATGACTCTCTATTAAGAGATAAATTTAATGTAACCTAATGATTCCTATGAGGTTGATGTGAATATTTAAGTCAAGATAAACATGTTTTAAATACTAGTCCTTGAGTACAAGGTGCCTTGATAATTCTAGTCATAACAAGAATAATCATATCATGAACATGTGCATGATGAGTGTAGAGAGGTATGATGTTGTCTAAGGAAAATGAAAGGCATGTGATCAAGGTGTAGAAGAATAAAAGAGTGTTTTCAAGTTTAGTTGTCAAGCTTCAAGATCTTGAGAAGCCTAGTCATGACATTGGTCATTGCATGAAGAGACCTTGTGAGAAGATATGAGCTTGGTGTCCAAGTGAGATGGATGCACAGAGGCATAATAGGTTGTATAAGGTTGTTTGATCATGTAAATGAGGCATTGTATCACTCATGAGAGTCTCATAGTGAGATTACAAAGGTAGGACCTACAAACTTGGTGTGCAAATAGACCACCTCTAGATCTTTCCTAACCTAATGAGGTGTCATGGTCTATGAAGGATGTAAAATCATGTTTTATCATGAGATAAGTCACTTGATCATGTATATGAGGTGGATATCACATGAAAATCGGATTGAAGGTTAGTTTCAATACCTAGTGTGGTTTGTAGGTCAAGGTCCAAACAAGCAATGAGAGAGATGGTGGACACATGAGGTATGAGTTTAAGATTTCAAGATAAGCATGGAAAAATGATAATTTTTAGAGTTATGTCATGTTATTTCAAATATTTTTACCAAGTTTTAGGTCAAATTTTGAAATTCAAGGCAAGAAAAATTGATTTAAGGTCTCTCAAGTGCATAGAATGGAGGGTTCTCAACTCAAGAAAAACTTTCAAGTGTTTATTGGCATGTATAACCTATGAATGAGAACTTGAAATATTCATGGTAGATGAGTAAGGGTCCTAGCTCAAATTTTTATCATTGGTTTCTAGAATGAGGGGATAAGATTTATGAATGATCATTAAAATTGTAAGAGGGTTCAAACCCTCAAAAAACCCTAATAATGACCTGATATGAATGATATTATTCTAAAGTGATCAGAATGGATTGAAACAACTAGTTAAGTGATTTGAGGTTGTATTCGAATCTCCCAGGTACCTATAGGTGTGATTTTTTTCAATTGAGTGAGTGGACCCTATAGGAAAAGCCTTATTTCTCAGAGATTTGTTGTAATAGTTAGAGTTGATCAAGTTAAATTTTCTAAATGGAAGAAGGTTAAATATTGAGACTTTTATATTATATCCATGGTGGTTTCTAAGTTGGTTATATCTCTTAGGTGTGATAAATTAGTCTTACAAGTTGACTATTTGTTAATAGGCATAATGGTGCAAACAGTGAGAAAACTAGGTAAAAGTGAGAAGTTGATTAGATATGTGTTATCATGGATTAAGGATGAATCCAAGTGCATGAATATGTTTTTAAATAATTTAAAGATATTTTTATGTTTTATACATGTTTTTGAGGTTAGTAGACATGATGAAAATTTTGCTCATAAGTTTACTTGTCTAGTGAAAATGAGACAGTGAAGGTGCAAGTTCATGAGGTTGGTCTACAAGATGATTATTATCATTTGACCATATGATATTTATATCTAATAATGTTATAATTTTTACATATGATCATCCAAATACATCAATAATATTTTAAATTAGTTATATAGGTGTTGAAGGTCAAAATCACCATGACTAGTCTTAAAGGCAAACTGGTAATTTTGGGTAAGCAAGTTGTAATGATGAGTTTGAGGCTCTATGCCACAATATGAAGTATTAAATGAATATGATTTTTTTATTTGGGACATTTATGTAATATAAATTCTTTAAATAATGTTTTATATCTAGTGAAAGTGATTGAGATATTAAATCCAAAATGGGTTGTCTAGTTCAGTCTGAATGTGTATATTAAAGATAAAAGAGTGGTCTGTAAGACCAATATTTGACATTAAAACTTGTGATACTTTAGTTTAGAATGATATATATATATATATATATATATATATATATATATATATATATATATATATATATATATATATATATTTAATGTGTCATTGATCATGGTAAGTATTCTTTTAGGTGTTGAATATCAAGTTGTCTATGATTGTGTTTTAAGGCTAGTTGGTAATTCTGAGTGGGTTACTTGCAGAGAAGGGTTTATTTAATGTTTACCTAAGATGTGAAGTATAAACAATATGATTATGTAAATGAGGTAATATTTATTATTTATATATTATTTTTTTCCATTTTTTTTGGAAAAATTATGTTTATACTTCATTTGTTTAAAATAAACTTTTTGAGTAGGCACAAGCCTAATATGAATAATACTAATGGTGTGCTCTAACTAGTGGTTTGAGATAAAAATGTTATGGATCATAGATAATATTATCATGGGTATATTGGAGTGGATTTTTATGTGTTACTTATATATAAAGTTTTTTAATATGCTCCAAGGAAGGCTAAGTGTAACGTGTCTAAAATAGACCTAATGGGATTAGGTCTCCATGAGACCTAAATGTAGGTAACACATAAAGGGAATAAAATAACATTTGATACATGTATATGATATGTATTAAGATCCATTTTATGTAAAACCTAATAATGGTAATAATTTTTAGTCGACTAAGAAGGATATGAACAAGAGACTTGTATAAATACTAGGCATTTTTAGGCCTATTGATAAGTGATGAGAACAAATGAATGGAATAGAATATTGATGAGTAAAATAAGGTATTTTATACCATAAAATGTGTGTATATGAATATTTATTACATTTTTATTGAGGTTTTATGTATGAAAGTCAAGGTCATATGACCTAATACAGTTAGGAAGAGGACTAGTTGAGCGAAGAAGTGTAGTAGGTAGTTTGAGAGGGTTTGAAGAGAGAGAAGAGATGAATAAGGAGATAATAATATTTTTTATGATAATAAAGGTATTATTCATGTGTTAAAGTTTTTTATGTGGTTTATTTGGTGCTAAGTCATCTAGGGGGTTGGTGCCTCCTTGTAAGTTAGTCTTTGTTAAAGCCTAGCTAAGTTGGTGCTTGGCTAATTGGGGTTGGTACTCCATGTGAAGTGGGTGATTCACTAATTTTGATGTTTTTATTATATTAATATATTGAATTTGTATATATTAGTGGGTTTTTATCCCCTTGAGGGTTTCCCACATATATCTTATGTTATATTGTGTTCTTGTGATTCATGCTTTTGTGGATAGTTATGTATGCTTTCTAGATCTATGTGCTTGATTTAATCACTCATGTTTTCATATGTGGAATTGATAAGTAAGTTTTTTTAATATTGATTTACCCCCCCTCTTATTAATATGTATTCCAACATTTTGTATTAGAGATTGATCCTTTGAATCAAGTCTAAAAACCTAAAGGATATCCTAAAAGCAAGGATGGCTAGTCAACAAGCTCAAGGTGGTTTTTATACTAGCATGGATTTTTTATTCAATGAATATATTTATGAATTTTAGAATGTCAATATGAATATATATTTTATGTATCAATGTCACGATATATAACAATCAATTATGGATGGCTATAGTACTCCTCCTATTCCACTAACTGATGTAGTAGGTAGAAAGCTAGTGAAAACAAATCCAAGGCAATGAATGACATTATTTATGGCCTATAAGAGGTAGATATTATGAATTTAATGCACTATGAATCAGATAAATATATATGTGAAAAATTTAAGACTATCTATGAAGGAGACACCAAGGTGAATATGGCCAAGTTGTAGACCCATTGGAAACAATTTGAAAGCCTAAAGATGAATGAATATGAAACCACTGCATCTTACCTATTGAGGGTTATATGAATTTATCAATGTCATTAGAGTATTTGGATAAGAAGTGAAATAATATACTATTATTCAAAAAGTGTTAAGATCACTAACTTCTAAGTTTGACTCTTAGGTATCTGCAATAGAAGAGATACAAGATTTAAACAAGATAGAGATGAATGGGATTTATGGCATCTTAACTGACTATAAGATGAGAAAAAATGAAGGGATACTTCTCAATAAGGAAATGAATTTCAAATTTGATAAGAAATCAAAATTTAAGCTGGTTAAAGATGAGTAATTTTTAGATGTTTATGATGATCAACTAATATCCATGTTTTCAAGGAAATTGAGGTTTGGTCACTTTGCATCCAAGTGTCATAAAAAGGATAATATTTATCATGAAGAACATGAGGAACATAATGGAGATGACAAGAAGGCCTACAAGCTTGAAAAAAAATAAGGAGTTCAGGAAGTATAAAGGTAAAAAAGGAACTTTCAAGAATAAGAGGAGATTTTATACTAAAGAAGATAACTCTTTGAATGTAAGTGAATTAAGTGCATCTGATAGTGATGATGGAAATAATGAAACCTTATTCATGGCCATAGAATCAGAGGAGGGTTTGTCAAATTGGAAAGGCCTTATGGTTGATGTAGAATCAGATGAAGAATAAGATGAAGTGAACCTTTAGGTAGAGTTGGTAAGTGTCCTAGAGGAGTTGAAGTTCCAAAGGAGAAATAATCATAAACTAAGATCATTAGTTAAGGATTATGAGGATAATATTAAATTATTTGAGGAAGGTTGAGTAACACTTCCAAGGAGTATGATGACATCATCAATCAAGTTGAGGCACAGATGAAGGTAGTCAATGCAAGCCTGAAGGCTAAAATGGAAGAATGCATTAGGTATGAAGTTGAAGTAGAATCCATAAAATATAAGTTAAATCAATAATATATCAAGGTGAAGAGATTTATGAAGTTTGAAAAGAGCATTAGGGCTCTAGATGATATCCTGAGTAGTCAAAAGTTTGCAAGTGATACAAATAAGTATTGGTTTTAAATAAGACCAAAATGTGGTGTCTCAAAAAAAATAGAAGGCTATTGAAGACAATAAAGTCAACATAAAAAGACATATAAAAAAACTTAATGTTATAAGGTATTCTATTCCATTTAATGGTTACTATTTTATATGTAGTCAGTTTGGTCATAAAGCAAGAGAGTGTAGAAGACCCTCTAAGAATGAGCACTCATGGGACTATGAAAGGAGTCAAAGTTCACATCAGCCAAAGGTATGTATAAAGTGGTATGATAAAATTTTAATAAGGTAGGACACATTAAAATATTATATCCTAACAAATTTAGAAGGTCATCAAGTCAAAATAGGAAGTTTGAAGCCCCTAGAGTGCAAAAAAGAAGGCAAATAAATATATGTAAACCAAAGATAATTTATATGAGTCATGATCAATATAAAAGCTCTCAAGTGGAATTATTGATGTGATAGAGAATGATTAAAATTTTAAATCAAGTTATGAATGCTTATTGTCAGCCCACATTGATGATCAAATGGTTGATGAAGAAATTAAGCCTATAGTGCCAATCAAGCCCAAAAGGATATTGAAGGAAATTCAAACTTGTGAGAGCATGGAGATATGGGAATATATTGAAGTAATGTTTTTCAAGTGCCCTATGGAAAGGGATGATGTGACTAATCTTAAATAAGACACTCTTTGGTTAGCATAAGCATGGTGGATGTTTGGTTTGAGGGGGAGCTATTCAGGTTGTTGATTGAGCTTGATCTGTATTGAGAAGTGGTCTTGTAATCTAAGTTCATTTGAATAAGGTATTAATGGATTAAGGGGTATAATTTTACCTTAATGATTAATATTATATGTGTTGATATAATGTAACAAGAAGGTATGGTTCTATATGGTATTCTATGCAGGACCTTTGTTAATAATGCCAAAGGGGGAGAAAGTCTAAGAAGGGAAATTGACTAGACTAGGGGAGATGAGAGTGATTAGTTTGAAGAATGATTTTCCATAAATTAAAAAAGGGGAGTTTGTTGAGAAGTTTTGTCATTAATTTGAAGTTCAAGTTTGATATCATTGATGTCAAGGTCAAGGTTGATGTCATTGATGTCAAGGTGCATCTAGTAAAGATGAATGGTGAGTGGTCTATGAGATATGAACCATGTGACAAGAGAGAATTTAAAGGAAACTTAATGAATATAAATTAAGAGAGAATTTTAATTCAACCTAATGATTCATCTAAGTTTTATGTCAAGATTTAGGCCAAGATAAGCATGTTTTGAGTACTAATCCTTAAGTACAAGGTGACTTGAGAAGTCTAGTCATAAAAAAACATAGTCATATCATGAACATGTGCATGATGAGATTAAAGAGGTATATACAGAGGTATGATACTATATAAGGAACATTAAAGGCATGTGATCAAGGTATAAAAGCATCAAGGAGTTTTTTCAAGGTCAGTTCTCAAGCTTCAAGAGCTTAAGAATCCTAGTCATGACATTGATCATTGCATGGAGAGACCTTGTGAGAAGGTAAGAGCTTGGTGTCCTAGTGATATGGATGTATATAGGAATAAGAGGATGTATAAGGTTGTTTTATAATGAATATGAAGCATTAAATCACTCATGAGAGTCTTATAGTGAGCATATAGGGGTAGGACCTATAGACCTAGTATACAACTAGACCACCTCTAGATCCTGCATAACCTAATTAGGTGTCATGGAGTTGTCATGGTTTATGAAGGATGTAAAGTAGTATTTGATCACGAGAGATTTTTATTGAGAATTTATATTAGGTAGAGAACATATTAAAAGAGTCTTGAAGGTCAATTTTAAGACATAATGTATTTTGTAGGTCAAGGTCCAAACAAGCAAAAAAAGACAGTCGACAAATGAGGTATGACTTTTATATTTCAAGATAATCATGGAAAAATTAGAATTTATAGAGGTATTTCATGTTTTTTCAAATATTTTAACCAAGTTTTAGGTTAAATGTTAAAGGTTAAGGCAATAAAAAGTTCTTTAAGGTATCTCGAGTGCACAAAATGGAGGGTTCTCAACCTGAGAAGAAATTTCAAGTATTCATTGACATGTGTAACCTTTGAAAAATAACATAATATATTCATGGTAGATGGGGAAGGGTCATAGATCAAATTTACAATCATTATATTCTCGAATTAGGGGTGAATATTTATGAATGATCATTAAGACTATAAGAGGTTTTAACCCTCAAAGAACCCTAATAATGACCTGATATGAATGATCTTATTAGAAATTGATTAGAATGGATTGAAAAGACTATTTAAGTGATTTTAGGTTGTATTAAACTCTCCTAGGCACATGAAAGTGTTATTTTTTGTCAGGTGACTGAGTGGACCCTATAGGAAAATCCTTGTTTCTTGGATATTTGTTGTAATAATCAGATTTGGCCATGCCAAAGTTGATAAATAGATTAAGGTTTAATATTCAGACTTTTATATTATGTAAATGGTGTTTTTTTATAAGTTTATATTCCTTAATTGTGTTAAATTGATCTTACAAGTTGACTAGTCACTAATAGGCCTAATGGTGAAAACATTGAGAAAACCAGACAAAAGTGAGAAGTTGATTAGGGATGTAATATCATGGATAAGGGATGAATCCAAATGCATGAATAAGTTTTTAAATTATATATATATATATATATATATATATATATATATATATATATATATATATATATATATATATATATATATATATATATATATATATATATATATATATGTTTTGGAGGTCAGTAGATATGATGAAAATGTTGCTCATAAGTTGACTTGTCTAGTGAAAATGAGATAGTGAAGGTGCAAGTTCATCAGGTTGGTTTTCAAGACCAATATTTTCATTTGACCATATGATATATATATCTGATAATGGTATAAATATTTCAGGTTTGAATGTGTATACTGAAGACAAAAGATTGGTCTACAAGACCAATATTTTACATTAGAAATTATGATACTTGTAATATATATATATATATATATATATATATATATATATATATATATATATATATATTTAAAATAATATTTTTAAGGTGTCAGTTATCATATGAAGTGTTCTTTTAGTTATTCAAGATCAAGTTGTCCATGACTATGTATTGAGGCTAGTTGGCAGTTCTGAGTGGGCTACTTGTAGAGAAGGGTTTGTGTCCTTTTTCCCTGAGATGTGAAGTATAAATAATATTATGATGTATTTGAGGTCATATTACTTATTTATATATGATTTTTTCCATGGTTTTTTGTAATTTTTTTGTTTTTACTTCATTTGTTTAAAACAGACTTTTTACGTATGCACAAGCCTAATACAAACATTACTAATAGTGTGCTCCAAGTAATGGTTTGAGATAATTTTTTTTTATGGAGCCTAGATAAGATTATTATGGGTCTATTTGAGTTTAATATGATGTTTTAATACTGTATAAAGTGTTTAAATGTGTTCCAAAGAAGGCTAAGTGTAATGTGTAGAAAATAGACCTAATGGTATTAGGTTTCCATGAGACCTAAAGGTAAGATAAGGTCTAATTAAGATAGGTTAGAACCAAAATTAATAAAATAAAATTTGATCCATGTATATTATATTTCTTAAGATTCATTTTATGGCCTAACTAAGAAGGCTAAAAATGTTTAGCTGACTAAGAAAGATATGAACAAGAGACTTGTATAAATACTTGGTAGTTTTAGGCCTTTTGAGAAGTGAGGAGAACAAGAAAATGGAATATAAAATTGATGATAATAATAAGGTATTATATACCATTATAAGTGTGTATATGAAGTTTTGATAGAGGTTCTATTTATTAAAATTAAAGTCATATGACCTAATCAAGTCAAGAAGAGAACTAGTTGAGTGAAAAAGCCTAGTAGGTAGTTTGAGAGGGTTTGAAGAGAGAAAAGATATAAATAAGGATATCATCATCAGTTATTTGATAAAAAATGTTTTATGAAGGTAATATAGTGATTTAGGTATATGAGTTGGTGTTGAGTCATCCAAGGGGTTGGTGCCTCATTGAAAGTTGGTCCTTGCTAAAGCCTAGCTAAGTTGGTGCTTAGCTAGTTGGGGTTAGTGCTCCATGTGAAGTGGGTGATTCAATAAATTTGATGTTTTTATTATAAAACTATATTCCATTTATAGATATCAGTGGGTTTTTATCCACTAGAGGGTTTCCCATATATAAGTTATGTTATCTTATGTTCTTGTGCTTCATGTTTTTATGGATAGTTGTTTATGCTTGTTAGATCTATATGCTTGAGTGAATAATTCATGTTTGCATAAGTGGAATTGATAAGTAATTTTTTGAATATTGAATCACCTCACTTCTTAGTCACCTTGCTTCCAATAGCTAGAATACATTTTGATAATTAATACTAGGTGACTCTAATTTTGATGAAAAAATGTTAATACTTGATTAGAAAAACATGTATTTTTGTGTTTCATTTGATTAAGAGAACATGTATATAATATTTTTAAACTCTATTATAAAGATGCATAAGTATATTATAGTGTTACCTTATTATTTTATAGCAATTAGGTTTATTTTTTTGTTTTGTTTGATGAGAATAATATATCTAAAATAGTTTAAAACTATTATAAAGATGCATACGTATATTATGGTGTTCTATTATTATTTTATACAATGATTATTTGAGGTATCTATAGTGTAATGAACTATAAGTATCTGTATTAGACCAATAAATTCACTTCTACCAATAACTTGCATAAATGAATATAAAATTTGATAAAACAATCACATATGTATTCGAGCAACTTGCTAATCCCACAAGTGATGTGTTAGACCAACATTAAATTTTACATTGGCCCTTCAATATGCTGATACCAATTCCATAAAAAATGGGGTAAGATCTCAACCTCGATTATTGGAAAAAGTATTGTCATTGATGTTAAAGGTAATGAAAAAGTGGTGATGCCATGTTTGATCATGTGAATGAGGTGTAAAGTACATCCATGGTGGTAGCAAGGTCAAGGTTGAGACCTAGTCTTTGCATTCAAAGGTTTGTTTAAAGGTTTAATGCTTAAGCTTGGTGAGGACTTGTTGTGATATGATGTTGATATATGAATGAGTTTGAGCTTGAAGTTATTCAAGGTAGGTTTAGATGAATATGAGATAAGGTGAGCATTGTTTAAGGTTTTTCATGTTGTTTATATCATGTTGATGTTTTTTTAGGTCAAGGAGAGAAGACAAAGTATGTGAATAGTGGTCTAGTGGTCTTCTCATAAACCTTGTGTGGTAGCATAGGCTTGGAAGCCTAATGTGTTGAGCAGGTTGAGGCTAGGAATAATAAGGTTGGTAGTTGTGGAGCATGGTATGAAGGTTTATGACATGTTTTTGAGGTGTTGAGAATATTTGAAGAGATTTTAAGGTGGTTTATTGGTCAAGGTATGGTCTACAGTTCTAGGCCTAGTAAGCAAAGAAAGAGAGTGAGACCTAATAAGGGGTCAAAGTTTCCTATATATATATGAGATATTTTGAAAGTTTTTCAAGGTTCCATAGGGTGTTTCAAGTGTGTGTACCAAGTTTAAGGTCCTAGTTTGAAGGACACAATTTGACAAAGTTTCCTTAGGCTTACAGGTGTGCTAAAATGAAGAGATGTGAACCTTAGAAGAAGTTTGTGATGCTCATTGGCACATGTAGAATTTTCATGCTGACCTAATCCTTATGGAGTAGTTTGGGAAGGGTCATAAGAATATTCTATAATCATTTTAAAGAGAACCAAACACTCAATTTTATGAACTAATGTTAAGAAGGTAAGAATGCTTTTGTGCTTGTAAACCCTCATAATAAAGTGATTGGAAATATGTCAATGATTTTGGAACAAAATGGATTTATTGATCAATATTGATGATTGGATTTTGTGTAGGAGTCCTCCAGGCATCTCCAAGTGGTAGTGGTGTGTCAGGGAAGTGAGTAAAATGTAAAAAAATATGCTTGTTTCTAATGAATTTATTGCTATAGGCAGGGTTGACCTGGTCAATGCATAAGAATCATTGCAAGTTAAATTAAAAGACTTTTTATTGAGACCCATGGAGTTATTTTGGTGAGTTAAAATCACTATGTCAATCATTTTGATCAATCTAGTTATTCTATCACTAAATTTATAAAGAGTGAAAATAGTGAAAGAAACTATATAAAGTGAAAAAGTGATTTAGGAAGAGTTCCAGGTGACTAGGGATGGATAAAATGGTTTGGGATATTTTTTTAAGACCTATTACTCATGTTAATTTTTTTGGTAAGTGTTTTTGGTTCTCATACATAGGTTATAAGGTGCTCACAAAGTGACTTGTCTGAATAAGATGAATTGTGAAGGTGTGTGTTCTAGAAGATGGTCTATACATTCCTTATGTGCTATTATACATCCATATATTTGTGATTATAGTTTATATAAATGTGTCTAAGTATATAATTAATTCATTTATCATTGAATTAAGTGATCCTACAAGTGTTAAGATTCATGTTCACCATGACTATATTTTGAGTCAAGATGACTACTATAGGCATGATGAGGCAAGTGTAGTGTTTGAGGTCTTATGATAAATGGTGATGAATCAAATGGACATAATTATGTTTTTTGAAACATAAATGAGCTATTAATTATTTTTTAAATCTAAGTAAATAGTTTGAGCTGTTGAGATAACAAATCCAAAAGGGCTTATGTAACTATATATGCATATTATGAGAGTGGTTTGAGGAATTAGTCTATTAGACCAATGAATGATCCTAGAACAAGAGAGATAAATATTAAATGTCTATATATAATAATCATGGGACCTATAAATTTTAATGAGATATCTTGGAAGCACTCTTACAAGTGATACAAATTAACATTTACATGACTATACTTTGACTATGTTTAACCATTCTGAGTGGTCTTGTAACAGAGGTGATTTTGGATGATTGGAGATTGAGTGAAGATTTGAAATGGACATGATGATATTTATAAGTTCATATGTTATATATTACTTAAATTGGTTGAATGGGTTTTTTGATAAACTTTATTGAATACTCCAGATCTATGAGATAGAATTTTTAGGTATATGAAGGGCTAATGACAAGTTGGCAAAATGGCTTGGTTCAAGTGGTGAGTTGGATTTCCAGATTATGTAAACCTATATAAAACTATTCATGGGTCTATTTTAGGTGTTTTATATATGTCTCAATCATTTTTTAAATCTAAAAGTGATCAAAGAGGTCCAAGTTATAACATGTACATGGATAGACCTAATTGTTTTAGGTCTCATTAAGGCCTAATTGAGATTTGGGGATAAAGAAGTATGACCAACCTATGGAGTGGATTTTATCACCCATATAATGTGTGTATAGACCTATTCCATGTGTAAAAAAAGTATCATAAGTATCTTGGTTGACCAAGATGGTTTAGATGAAGAGTGTGGTATAAAATCAAGGCATAATAGGCCTATTTGGACAAGTTGAGAACATGTGAACTGAAGCGAAGAAGAGAACCTTTAAAAAATAAGGATAAAGTCATTAAGGAAATTTAGAGGGTGAATAGGATTAGTAATTAATATATGATGATGTTGATGTAGGTAGACACATAAGTTATTAGACTTATTGAGCCTAGAAGAGGCATATTGAGCGAAAGAGCTTAAGTGGCTTATATGAGGTAGAGAAGCAGGTTTATAGTGTTAAAACTAGAGAAGTTCATCATCAAGTGTGTTATAAATCAGATCAAAGGTGGATATTAGTTTGGAGGTGATTGAGTTTTTGCTTGATCATCTAGGGGGTTGTAGCCTCCTTGTTAGTTGGTGCTAGCTAAAGGTCTAGTGGGTGCTAGACTAAATTGAGGGGTGGGTGATCCTTGATCAATTGGTGCTAGTATAAATTGAATATTTTCATTATAGGATAGTAGTCCATATGCATGGTTTAGTGTGTTTTATTCCCCAAGAGGGTTTCCCACATAATATCTCATGTTATCTTGTCATATGCTTGTGTGATGGTTTGTTTATGTATTGATCTCTTATGTGAATGCATGATTCATGAAATAATGGGTTTGGAATTGAATGTACATTTTTTCTCTACTAATTCACTCCCCCTCTTAGTAACTACTTCCAATAATTGGTATCAGAGCTAGACATTTAGAAGAGGCTTAATATCCTAAAAGTGATCTTAAGTAGCTTAAAGAGTGATAAGGACAATGTTCATCTTGTTTTCATTAATAGATGAGTTTGTAAAGATCATGGTTGAGGTCTGCATAGAGGTGTTAACAAGGTTGAATAATAAGGATCATGTTGAATCTAAATCCAAGATCAAACCTAAGTTGATTAATAAAAAGGCCTTGAAGACATGTTGAAAGATAGTCCTATTTGTATTGGGTCTCCATAATACTTAATGAGGGTATGAGAGATAATAGAGATTTCTAAGTAAGACCAAATGGTTTGTGGATACCTATGCATGGAAAAGACTCAAATAAAATGGAGACAAAGTATATGATAAGACTAATATGACTTAATAAGTTTAATAGTGACATTAGACTCTCAAGGTGACTGATCAAAGTGTGTGATAGTATTCTCAATGTAATGTAGCTCTCAAAGATGCTTTGTGCAAGGTCAATTTGGTCTTTGATATGAAAAACAAGTCTAATTCTTAAAAGATAATGATATGAGGGTTTGGTGTCTATAGACCATAATGTGAATGTTCTTGATGTTAATGGATCTATCGTGACATATGGATCTCTATGATCATTAGTTGGATATTGTGCAATACTGTCATTAGTATTTATATTGTTTAAGATACATATGTGAGACTTAGTTAAGGTTCAAGATGCTAATATCAAAACTAGGGTATCTAAGCTAGTGTTTAGTCTATAAGCTCAATGTTTTAAAAGAGTAAGTTAACTATCCTATTGTTCCAAAGCATAAATATGTTTCATAGAGTTAGGTGGCTTGTCCTTGATGTCTTGAGAATTACCAATAGTATTCTAAAGACGTTCTTATCTTGTAGCATCATAAGAAGATTGTAAAGTTGAAGAAGATTACAATAGTGCCTTTGAAAGTTATTTTGTGAGATGTAATGTTTCCTTGATGCCAAGATGACCTCATAAGGTCCTGAAGGAATATGATAGTATGATGTGTTTGGTTTGAAGTGGTTTAGTAATCTGAGGATGACAAGATCTAAGTCATCATAAGTAGGGTTTTGAGTTTGTATGTCAAAGGTTAAAGATTAGTATTGGCAGAGTTTTTTGTTATTATTTACCATAAAGATGAGATTTTTAGTGAGAATAAGGATGATATTAAGATCATGTATTAATTGTGATCATGTTATGTATTCCATAAAGTTAAGTAACAAAGTCCTAAAAATGTTGTTTCAAAAGTTACCTCTGAGTCTATGCCTTGAAAATGAGATGTTTCAAATAGGGAGAATGATCTAAGGATCATTAAATGTTTGTTTATGAATAAGGAGTTTCTTTTCCATGTTGTGAAGTTGTTCAAGATTGATTGCGGTGGTATAATTGATCTAAGAGAATAAATATATGAAATAAGGAGTGGATCCATGTTGACCAAGTCACCATGAGACCTAATGGAAACACAAGGGCTAATGGTTCTTTCATAATGATAGTGAATGATTGCAAGTTGTATAAAGCATAGATGAGGATTATAGATGTTGTAGATGAAGTATTTGACATGGTTTGGTACCTTGGTAAGGGAAATATGAGCCATTAAGTATCAATTATTGGCTTGTTGAGAAGACTTATTGAAGATGAATTTTTCCAAATGGAACATTGAGTTAGGGGGAACTAACTCAAATAGTTTGAGAGGCTTGGAGAGATGTGAATTATGTCAAGGGGAGTATATGTAAGATGTTATAGTTTCAAACTTAATTCATGATGGAGAAGTCTGCTACAAATATAATCATAAGAGACAAGTCAAAAAAGTTGATATGATGACTTGATCAAACCTAGTCATAAGTTTGAAAATGTATTGAATCTTCATGTATGAACACAAGGGGATATTGTGAGCTCTATAAGTAAATATTTTCAAGGATTGTATAATCCCAAGTGGAGAAGTTTATATCGAGGTATGCTTAGAGTAAGGGGGAACAATTCTTCATCTATGTGCATTAAAGGTAAGTGAGTATCTTGAGCACTTAAAAGAATATGTGAATACATGTATGATGTTAAGGGGAACTTAGTTTTTATTTATTCCACTTTTTCATTAATGAAAAAGAGGGAGGAGGAGAAAAAGAGGTTACCATCAATGACAAAGGGGGAGATTGTTGGAAAAAGTATTGCCATTGATGTCAAAGGTAATGACAAAGTGGTGATGTCATGTTTTATCATGTAAATGAGGTGGAAAGTACATCCACAATGGTATCAAGGTCAAGATTGAGACATAATATTTACATTGAGAGGCTTGTCTAAAGGTTTAATGCTTAAGCTTGGTGAGGACTTATTGTGGAATAATGTTGATATATGAATGAGTTTGAGCCTAAAGTTGTGTGAGGAATGTTTGGATGAATATGAGATAAGGTGAGAATTTTTTGAGGTTTTTCATGTTTTTTATATCATGTTGATGTTATTTCAGAAGGAGAGAGGATAAAGTATGTGAATAGTGGTTTGGTGGTCTTATCATAAACCTTATGTGGTGGCAAAGGCTTGGTAGCCTAATGTGTTGAGTAGGTTGAGGATAGGGAGAATAAGGTTGGTAGATATGTAACATGGAATGAAGGTATATGACATAATTCTAAGGTGGTGAGAGCATTTAAATATTTTTTAAGGTGGTTTCTTGGTCAAGGTATGGTATGCAGTTCTAGGCCTTGTATGCAAAGAAAGATAGTGAGACCTAATGAGGGGTCAATTTTAGTTTCCTATTTGTGTGAGACCTTATTAAAATTATCTAAGGTTATAAAGGGTGTTTCAAGTGTGTGTTACAAGTTTTAGGTCCTATCTTAAAGGATACAATGTGAAAAAGTGTCCTTAGGCATCTAGGTGTGCTAAAATGAATAGATGTGAACCTGAGAAGTTTGTGATGCTGATTAACACATGTAGAGTTTTTATGGTGACCTAAACCTTCTAAAGTAATTGATGAAGGGTCCTAAAATATTTTAGAATAATTTTTAAGAGAAACCAAACCCTCAACTTTATGAACTAACATTAAGAAATTAAGAATCTTTTTGTGTTTGCAACCCTTCATAATGAAATGATTAGAAAGACATGAATAGTTTTGGCCCAAAATGGACTTATTAATAAAGATTTACTATTTTATGTTGTATAGGACTCTTCCAAGAATATCTATGTGTAAGTGGTGTGTCAGGGTAGTGAGTAGAATATACATAAATATGCTCGTTTCTAATAATTTTATTCCTATAAGTAGGGTTGAACAAGTTAACACATTAGAATAATTGGAGATTTAAGTAAAATAATTGTTATTGAGACCCTTGAAGTTATATTTGTGAGTTAATATCATTGTGTCAATCATTTTTATTAATCAATTTGTATTATCACTAAATTTGTAAAGAGTGAAAATAGTGAAAGAAACCAGGTAGAGTGAAAAAGTGATTAGGGAAGAGTTATAGGTGAATAGGGATGGATCAAAAGGTTTGGTGTATTTATTTAATACCTATGAATAATTTTACCTTGGTTGGTATGTGTTTTTGGTCCTCAGACATAGGCTATAAGGTGCTCACAAAGTGATTTGTCTGAATAAAATGAACTGTGAAGGTGTGTGTTCCAGAAGATGGTCTATATATTCCTTATGTGATATTATACCTCCACATATTTGTGATTATAGTTGTTATGAAGGTGTATAAGTATCTCATGAATGAATTTATAACTCAAGTAAGTGATCCTACAGGTGTTAGGATTCATGTTCACCATGAATGTGTTTTGAGTCAAGATGATTGCTACATGCATGCTGAGGGAAGTGAAGTGTTTGAGGTGTTATGATAAATTATGATGCATAAAATGGACATATTGATGTTTTTGTAAACATAAATAAATTATTCATTATTTATTAAATTTGAGGAAATATTTTGAGGTGTTGAGACATGGAAGCCAAAAGGGCTTGTCTAATTGTGTATGCTTAGTATGAGATTGGTCTAAGGAATTGGTCTATTAGACCAATGAATGGTAATAAAAAAAGAGAGATAACTATTGGAGGTTGATATAAAATACTCATAGGACATATCCATGTGAATTATGTATTTTTTAAGCAATCTTAAAAGTGATAAACATGAACATTTACATGATTATATTTTGATTGTGTTTCACCAGTCTAAGTAGTCATGTAGCAGAGGTGATTTTGGATGATTAGATATTGAGTGAAGATGTAAAATGGATAGTATGATATTTATAAGGTAATTTATGATCTATTAATGAAATTTGTTGAGTGGTTTTTTTGATAAAGTTGATTTAATACTTTAGTTCTATGAGATAATTCTTTTAGGTATATGAAGGGCTAATGGTGAGTAGGCAAAATGGCTTGGTTCAAGTGGTAAGTTGGAGTTATATATTGTGTGGATCTATATGGAAGTATTCATGGGTATATTTTAGGTGTGTTATATTTTTATCAAGAATTTTTTGAGGTTAAACATGATCTAATAAGTCCAAGTTGTAATGTGTGCATGGATAGACCTAATTACTTTAGGTCTCATTAAGGCCTAATTGAGGTTTGGGGATAATGAAGTATGAACGACCTATGGAGTGAATTTTATCACCCATTTAACATGTGTATATACCTATTACATATTTAAAATAATTATGATAAGTATATTTTCCTACCAATATGGTTTAGATGAAGAGTGTGGTATAAAGGCAAGGCCTAATAGGCCTATTTGGACAAGTTGAGAACATGTGAACTTAAGTGAAGAAGAGATCCTTTGAAAATTAAGGAGTAGGTAATTAAGACCATTATAGGGTGAATAATATCATTCATGAATATGTAATAAAGTTTATTTATGTGGACACATAGGTCATTATATCTAATTAGCTTAGAAGAGTCATATTCAACAAAAGAGCTTAAGTGGCTTGTATGAGGTAGAAAGTAGGTTTGTAGGTGTTATAACTAGATAAGTCCATAGTTAGGTGTGTTATAAATCAGATCAGAGGTGGATATTAATTTGAAGGTGATTGATTTTGTGCTTGATCATCTAGGGGGTTGTAGCCTCCTTGTTATTTGGTGCTAGTTAAAAGTCGAGTGAGTGTTAGACTAAATTGAGGAGTAGGTTCTCCTTGATCAATTGGTTCTAGTCTAAATTGAATCTTTTCATTATAGGATAGTATTCATTAATCATTATTTAGTGGGTTTTAATCCCCAATAGGGTTTCCCACATGATCTCTTGTGTTATCTTATCATATGCTTGTGTGATGGTTTACTTCTGCATTAATCTCCTATGTGAATGTATGCTTCATGGAATAATGGTTTTGGAATTGAATGTACATTATTGATCTACTGATTAAACCCCCTCAATAGTTACTTACAAAATCAATCCCTATAGTTTTAATTCCACCTATACCACATTTAATGCTAGAAATAAAATATACATAAGGTTTGAGAATTTAGGATGTGAAGTCATTTATGTCATTAATCTCTTTTAACACTTCTAGTTTTTTAAACCTTGAATTCTTAAATATGTATAAATTTCCAATTAAAAGTTTATAATTATAGTTATAGTTATTTATTATTAAGTTTTCTAGTTATTAAGGCCATATAGAAGGAAGAGCATGTTTATTTTACTTGGTTTTATAAATGTGTTAATGACCACTTGTGACATAGGAAATAATACATTTAAGGTAAGAATTATATTTTTATTTGCATAGTTTGTTAATTGAAATAAACAATTAATTGAAAGGCCATTATTGATTATGGATCTAGTTAAGACATTTTAGTAGACCTTATCATTATTGATTATGGATATGGTTAAGACATTTGAGAGATAGTGTTTTGAACAATTATCTTTAAAGAAATAATTTTTAGGTAACTTATTATTATATTTATTCATTTCAAGATAGACAAATTCGCATGCAAATAATTTTTCTCAATCTTTAGATTAAAAGAAATACAAATCCATACCTTGTAATCACAAGGAAATCAACATAGAAATTGTCTACACCTTCATTTCCAACCTCTCATCCTAATATTTTGACTACCATAGCTTCGCTTATATCAATATATTTCATTGATGAATAGAAAAATTGATAAATCATCACATATGCATTCAAGAAACTTATGCTTGAATACATATGCATATCTATAATAGAGTTTCTAACTGTTATAAACAGGATCTCTTAATCAAATATAAGACTAAGAGCAGTTTTTTGCATGCACAATAATCTATCTTGAAATGAATAAATATAATGATAAGTTAGATGAAAATAATTTTTTAAATATATTTTCTTTCTATCCTCATTTTCATAGTTGTCTTTCCTTATGGCCCCACAGCTGGGTTATTGTTTATACTCTATACTCTGCTTTTTTGTCACAATTTTTATTATACTCAGTTTATTATATTATTTGATTGGTTTTTAACAATAATTTCCTTTGATAAATAAGGGCATGAAAAATAATTATTTTAAACAATGCACAAGGAACAAAATGAATAAACACAATAGAGCCTCATGATCATTTCAACCATATTTCTAAGTAACTCAAAAATACCCATTTCATAGATTTTGAGAATATATCAACATGCAACATGTAAAAATTAGTGCAATGAATAAATATAATGATAAGTTAACTAAAAATAATTTCTTTAAATATATTTTCTTGCCATCCTCACTTTCATAGTTGTCTTTCCTTATGGCCCATTGCCCAATACTCGATTTATACTCTATACTATCATTTTTGTCACATTTTTTTCTATAATTAGTTCATTATATTATTTGGTTGGTGTTTACCACATACTTATTTTAAACAAGTAAGAAATTGATTTCCTTTGAGAAATAATGATGTACAAGATACTTATTTTAAATAATGCACAAATAAAAAAAAATGCAACAAATCCTCCAAATCATAATGTATTTTTCAAAAATGTTTAAGGTAGTAATTATATTATGGTTGGCATGGTTTGTTAATTGAAATAAAAAAATATTTGAAAGGCTAAAATGGATATGGTTAAGATAATTTGGTAGACCTTAATCTATAGTTTTTAATTTTAAAATATTGTTTTTTTTAATATATTTTTTAGTTACATCATCCTGCTTTTCATAGTTATCTTGCCTTATGGCCCCATAATAGGTTTATACTCTATTTTCTAATTTTTTATCACTATTTTTGCTATAATCAATTTATTATATTATCTAGTTGGTCTTTACCACATACTTATTTTAAACAAATAATAAATTTATTTCCTCTGAAAAATAATGATGTGCATGATACTTATTTTAAATAATGCATAAATAACAAACCGAATAAATGTAACAGAGCATTGTGATCATTCTGTATTTTTTTTAAAAAATATTTAAGGTAATAATTATACTCTGACTGACATAGTTTGTTAATTGAAATAGATAAAACATTTGAAAGGACAATATGGATGTGATGAAGACATTTTGGTAGGCCATATTATATAGTTTATAATTTTAAAACTATGAAAATGTTTTGAATATTTTTTCATTTATGTCATCCTTGATTTTCATAATTGTCTTTCTCTATGGCCCCTTAGTTGGTTTATACTCTATACTCTAATTTTTTCTTACTATTTTATCTATACTTGATTTATTATATTATCTGGTTGGCCTTTACCACATACTTATTATAAACAAACAAGAAGTTTATTTCCTCTGAGAAATAATGACATGCAAGATATTTTAAACAATGCATAAAGAACAAACTCAATAAATGCAACAGAGCCTCATGATCATACCATATTTTAATTTTAACTATTTAAGGTAATAATTATATTTTATTTGGCATGGTTTGTTAATTGAAAAAAAAATGAAAGGCCAATATGGATGTGGTTAATACATTTTGGTAGACCTTATTATATAGTTTATAACTTTAAAAATATGCAAATATTTTGAATATTTTTTGTAGTTATTTCATCCTCACTTTTCATAGTTGTCTTATCCTATGGCCCCATAGTTGGTTTATACTCTATACTCTAATTTTTGTAACAATTTTTGTTATAGTTAGTTTATTATAATATCTGGTTGGTCTTTTTAGAGACTTAAAGAGGTCTATACTCAATTTATACATAATCATATGGACATTAAATTTATCACTTAAAAAATATAAATTTAATCTTTAAAAAGGACAAATTTAATCCTTAAAAAGAATGAACCATAAACAAGATCTCAACTTCAGACTTATCACCCTATAACCTCTTTTTCCATTGGTTTTATAATTAACATAAATTACCTCTTATCAAATAAATCTACATAAGTTATTTAAATTGCTTAAAAACCTATAATGACAAAACCCTAATACCTAAATTCATATAACTTCATTTATGTTAAAGTTTTATTCCTTTATGGTCATGGGAATTGTAAAGTGAGTGGCAGTCACAAGAGGAGGCCAAGGAGTAGTCTAAGTAACCAAAAATGAATTACAATCCAAGTAAGAAATACAAGCCCTACATTCATGGGAATTGTGAAGAGAGGGACAATTTCAAGGGGAGGCCAAGGAGGAGTCTAAGCAATAAACAATGAAGTATAATCTAGGTAAGAAATACAAGTTGTACATATCTACTATTTTTCCACAATTTTAATGAATTATGCTTATCTTTTAAAGAATTTAAATTGTTTTCAGGTTATTTTTTCACCAAATATTTGCTCTCAATATGAAAACCCTATTTTATCTTATATCAAAACCCTTAATATTAGACAAAATTTGGTTATCACATGAGATTGTTTGTTTAGTAATGAGATCAACAAGATCTTTACATTTGTTTGGGATTGTTTGCTTAGTAAAGAGATCAACAAGACCTCAAAAATATTTTGAATGCGTGTTTGGGAATTAATGTGGAAATGCCTTTTTTTATATTCACACACACGTGCTTAGGGTTTAGGTTTAGGATGGGTCTGTAGTAGTTCTTATTCGTGTTATCTCTCAAGTCTTCCTTGATTAGGTTTATTCTTTTAGATAAGTGTTTGAATAGATGAACTTCCCCTAATTTTATAGGGAAAATAAAAATAGTTATTCTAAAAAACTCTGGGTATCCATTAACCATTGATCATAGTAATTATTCCTCCTCAAGCATATTTACCCTATGAATGTGTTTAGGGAAAGGGGTTTAACTTGGATTTTTTCCCATTATTTATTGATTTGAATATGATGTTTTTTTGGCTTAAAATTTTTATAGGGAGATAAATTGGTCACTTTGGGTCAGTAATGTGGGAACTGATTCCTTACATTAGTCAACAACGCATGGATAAAATCCCTCTCCTATTATTAGGTGGATCTACCTTTATTAAAATCCAAAAAGGGAGAAGTAAATGAAAATTTATTCATATATATTTATATAAAAAATATTTTTCATTAGGAGTTTTGTACTTTTAACCATAAAGCACAAAAATAAGTTAGGAAGGAAAATAAGAGGAATGAAAGAATATTTTAGATAATATGGACTTATCAACAGTCCAAATTTTTGAAAACTATCAAAAATAAATTAGACGATATCAAGATTAAATTAGAATGTATCAAGATTAAGTGGGATTTATTACAAATAAATCACATCTATCTAATGTATTTGTAGTAATTCTAAATTATTTAAAATGATTAGAAATAATTAATAGTTGAAAACTATCATAAATAAATTAGACTTCAATAGAATTAATTGGACTTATTACAAATAAATCACATCTATCTGATATATTTATAATAAGTCTAAATTATTTAAAATAATTAAAAATTAGTTAAACTTATTACAAATAAATCACATCTATTTAAATGTGTAAAACAATCAAAAGGCCAATAGTCTTTCTAATATCTTCAATCAAATTTATACGACCATTCAAATTGTTTCATAGACCATTCATTTTAAAATAATAAGCCTAGATAGTTTATTTCTTAGGGAAAAATAATTCATACATCAATCGAGTGCTTAGGTGATATGTGATTTAAATCACTTAGGATGATTGGGATGCCACATGTTAGCAGTTAATTAGATCATGAACTATCTATTTAATTTGAATTAGGTGATGTCCCCATGATCATCAAATTTTATCTCATATTTATGTACATGTATGGTATTGATCATGGTTGTTTTATTATTATATTATTAATATAATCTCCCACATAGTCAAGTTACCAAGATTTTGACACATGTCACAATCTTGGGTGCTTGCTCTATTTGATATATTTTTTTGGAATGGTCATCCTTATGCATAGATGAGTCACCAAGAATGTGACATGTGGCATATTATTGGGTGCTTTTCTGAAGTGTAATTTGAAAAACTAAAAGGTTGAAGACCATTTATTGATACACAAATGCTGAAGAACAAATCTTGATGCACAAGTGGGATATTCTAAAGCTTAAACCCCAAAGAACTTTTTACAAACATGTGAATGCTGAAGTGTATTTTTCAATGCATACAATCCAAAGTGGAAATTATGATTTGCAAAATGCATTTGTTGAAGACCATTTTGAAGGATGCAAAATGTGAAGTTTAATTTGAAAAATTGAAAAGTCAAAGAGGTTTTGTGAATTGCAAAATGTAATCTAGCTATTTGGAATACACAAAAGCCAAAGACCATTTTTAAACACAAAAAAGTGAAGTGGATGTTATAACAATCAAATGCCATTAAGTAGATGCATAGTTACCAAAATATTGAATTGTCCTAGTAAAAAAATGTAAAACACAAATGCCAAAGTGTATTTTCCAAGACCCAAAATGTGAAGTACCACTAGAAATAAATATAAATAAATAAAATAATAAAACATTATACATTCCCAAAAAATGGACTAAATTTTGAAAAAAACATCCATATTTCTCCTTCCAAAATTAAGGAAACACCATTTCAAATTTCCCAATCCTTTATCACTATTTTTGATAGTGCCTAGTAGGATGATGCATTTAAATAGTTTGTTATAATACCTTTTAAAAAATCAATATGAACAAGTGTATGACCTCTCCAAATTTTATTTGGTTTCCAAGCGTAGATGATACTATCTATGAGTATGGATGGTAAAGATATCTCAGTTGGGTTTGTCTTTCATTTCTTCTCTAATTAGCTTGAATATTTTTTTTCTTCTTTTGCATCTTTTTTCCCTGCATGAACTAGGATGAACTAAGCTACATTGAGCCTTCACTCTATATCTTCATTTGTTTTTAGTATCTCAACATTTTTTTAATCTCTAGCAACCCATATTGTGTAGTCCACTCTTGTAGAATCATCAAGTCTAACAAATAACATATCTCTAATTTACACATCTTGAGATGGATCAAATGCAATTTTTGTTCTAGGCTAAAAATATCTTGTACATTCAAATTTAGAAGAGAACATGTATTATTTCATTATGTTGTGGATGTTGTAGAAGTAATATACTAGATCCTTCCACTTACTATTTTTGGTCAAACTAAATTCATTGAATTGTTGTACATAATCAAGTTATATTTAATTTCTTTTTCACTCTTTTTTATAATTCTATCTAAGACTTTTTAAATAATGGAATCTTGAGACATTTATCTTTTTTAAAGTCTTTGAAAAATATTTTTGTTGGATTACCTTCTGGAACATTTAGCTCACCATTTTTTTGGTTCCCCATAATGTAATCAGGGGGGCAATTTCTATCTCTTATAGAGTTTTTGCAATGCATAATGGGCTAACATTGCTCCATGCATAGAAGAAAGTATTGACCTTTTGTCAAGCCTACTATTTAATTTCTTCACTTTATTTGGTAACCATTAACATAGTATTTGAAATCCACTACCTCTTCAATCAAAAATGTCATGAAGTTTCTTGTATTTTCACATGTCCTATAACTATCCATCATCTCTGCCACACTCCATACATCTTTCCTCTTTATACATTTAGACAAGTTTCCAAATATGCCATCAATGTCCTCATGGGTATGCCCTACAGGGAGAAATCTAACCTTGACATTGAGGAAAACATCTTTGTGGACAAAGAGAGATAACTATTACAACACATACCTATACAAAAAACATGATTTTATGAATTTGTAAATGTAATATTAGTTCCATATAAGGTTTTATATATTTTTTTAAATATAATTATGAATGGAAGTAACTATTCTTATTGTCCCCAGAATATTTTTTTAGTTGAAGGTATAGCCTAGAAGGAAGTTTCTTAAAGGCACCAATTGATTGTGCTTCTTCTCTATATTTCTTGCATTCAGGGTAGCAACTATTAGACAAAATTACATCATACAATGGATATTTTGAAGATATAGGTTTATATAATAAAGATACATAACTATCTGGTATTGTTATTTTCATATCCTTGAAGCACTTTTTTAATGAGGTGATAGTAAAGTTATACCCTCCAAGAACATATGGTAAAAAAATTCCCACATCCACTTGTACCATGACCATGTTTTATAATCCTTGCCATTGACAACTCTACTTTTTGATCGGTAACTAATTTTGTTTTTGTCACTATCCTTGGCATAAATGTTTTTTGACATTCCACCTTGTCATGAATGACACTGAGGCATTATTTAGGGTTTTTCTTTGACATTCATTTATGTGTGTAATACATTTGTCTTGTATAAAGTTCCTAATTTGAGTACATCATGAATTATTGATTGATACAATATTTATAATCTCTAGAGACCTAGAGAATTTTTGTTGAGTCAAAAAGATGCATGTTTTGCACCTAGTGAAATCATCAGACATAACAATGCTCACATCATGAAAATTATATCTTTATATGTTATTTAATTTTGGCTGGGATAATGGATCATATTCTATATCTGCTAGTTATGCATTCATGTGGTGCCTCATAAATTATTGAATGAAAGAAGATGGAAGATATCAAACATTTTATCATGAGTTGTCTATATCTACTTAGCATATTAGTCATGGAGAAACATATACAAAATCATCCACAAATTGGTCTAATAAATATTTAGCTACCATTGTCTTCTTTTGTGGCTTTTGTCAAAATATACCTACATGAAATGCATTTCATTCCCCACTTTTGTGACAATTTTGAATGTCAAAAAATCTAATTCTCTTCAATCCATATATTTTAAGCCAAGCTTTCAAATAGATCTTTGTACCCTAAAAAACAATGGTAATTTTGTTTTTATTTTTCTTAAATAAACTGATAGAAAGGGAATCTAAGACATGTTGCCTCCTATCTATTGTGGTAGAATCAAGCAGCTTTATCCTTGTAGATTTAGCATCTCAAATGATTATCTTGACTGAAATTTTTTTTTGGTACAACATTTATCTGCATACATTTTTGAAATCTCACTATTTATGCTTTTATCAAAATCTTCTTGGCTAAGTGAATTGTTTGGTTTAATTATTTTTTAGCCCAAGTAGTTTTAGGCATGAGTTAATTTTTTTAGATGCTTTTGCACTAGAAATGTCAAGAAAGGAGTGACTTCATTATCCACTATGTCTAAAAAGTTTCCAATTTATTTCTCCTTTGGTGTCATGTATGGTAAATTAATTACTCTACATTCAGTGTCCACTATTTTTTTGGAAGGCCATCTAATGATAAATTTTTTAGTTACCTCTATATTGAAAGTCTCAAAATTATGTGTAAATTGCCTTATGTAAATTCCCAATTCATTTTCTAACATTAGGCTAGGAATGCAACCAAAAATCTCCCCTGGTTTTGCAAATTCAACATAACCAAAAGCATTTTTTTCATCATAAATGTGTAGCAAATGTTACCTTTTCCCAAGAAAAGTTTTTGTTAGGCTTTTAAATGTGGTAAAATCATCAATATATCAAACAAATGAATTCAAGCAAGGGTTTTCTTATTGCAATGGTTGTATATGTAGAACTAAACTAAAATTATTTTATCTTTATTCCATGTCATTATCTATAGAAAAAAAATTTATGACATTTTGCATCATTATTGTGCTCTATATAGTAAAACTATAAACTACATCCCCCATAGTATACACAAAAGATATAGGAAATTGAAGCAGTAGAGTTGGATCAAAAACTTTAGTCACATTAATACTTACATATTTAATATGTATTTCCTCATTATGGCATGTGGAAGTGAGATTTATGCATTATATATATTTAGAATATGGACCTACCAATTTGTGTCTTCCTTCACCAATGAACTTACCATTATTTATGAGAGAAACAAAGTATCCAAATCGGAAAGCCATTGATGTATGATTTTTCAACATGGACATTTGCAAAAGACATGAGAAGAGTTGTTAATCAGGTTATTTATAAAATCAATCCAATTTATACCTATACGTAAGAGATAAAGCTATATTTATACCATAACATAAGCATGGAAATATGTTAAAACCTAAAAATGTTAAAAAGGTAATGTATAATTTTTTTTTAACCACACAATTTATGTCAATCCAAAAAAATAATTTCTAATATCATATAATGCATAATTCAATTCTTATTTCATCCTAATTTGAAGGTATTTCTTAGGAGATACATTTCAAACATGCATAAGAGTGGAATAACCACATAGAGAAAAATAACTAATTAAGTCAATATTTAACCATGTATTTATTAGTATACAAAATGATATTGAGCAATGGGGGTTTTGAGAAAAATTATGGAAAATGATTAGCTTCTTATATTTTGGGATCTTGTATGTGATTTGAACCTTTTTTGTGGACCCAAAATTTTGAAGGTATCTCCTAGGAGATACCTTTCAAACATACATATGGGTACCCTTAAAGGTTTTACAAGGTCCTTCAAGGTCTATTTGAAGGTAGTATTGAGTGATACCATGAAGGGCCTTGTAATACCTTCAAGGGTACCCATAATATTAATATTAAGACTTAATTTTTAAATATTCAGGGACATGTGTCATGTACCCATGAACCCATGACATTTCAACTCTAAAAAAATATTTCAAGTTCACCAGATGAGTGACTCTCGATGATTATGCCAAGTGTCTCGATCATATTTACCCAAATACTAATAGATTGAACTTAATGTATGAAATCCTTGGGTAAGCAGACAAGAAAGATCATGTTAAATTTCATCATCCCAATCATATGAAGACTGAATCAATGAAAGTTATTGTACAAAATCTCCTATACAAGTGACTCAATGCAATCTTGTAAAGTGGCACCATCCTATGAGTCTAACATGATCAAAGTGTCACCATCCCATGAGTTTGATGCAATAAAAGTGTCACCATCCCATGATTTAGGTGAAATTTAATTATTAAAAATAAAAGTGTGGAGCCAAAGCCATTGACACAATTAATTCACATGAATTGAACAACCTTACATTTAATTAGGCAAATCCAATGAATCCAAAGGTAATTTATGCAATTTTTAGAGCCAATTACATTTATATTGTCATCAAAATAAAAAATTATAAGCTTGATTTTGAACCCTCATGAACCAAAAGTTTAATATCTACATAATCATGGCCTCCTCATCTCAAAATTCACCTCTTCCATATGCATATTCATTTGTAGGAACAATAGAATTTATTGATATAGTGTTTGATGAAGCTAACCTCAAACATGATTTCAAAAACTTCTATTTGGGAAGAAGTCAATAAGGAAAAACCTTATAGTCTAGAGGACCAACTCTCTACATTCTCATGGAGGTACTAAGATGACTTGTTGGCAATCAAGATAGTGGTTCTATGTAACGTTGTAATTAAACCTGAGGTAATGCCCTGCATCAACTTATTACTTGATTTATTTATAAATGGTAAAATTTATATAAAAATATTACACTTTTGCCAAAATATCACAATAGTGACCCACCTTAGTGTTAGAGTATTTGAAAGGTACTATTGGTTACCTACCCTTGATATGGAATACAACCAAACTCTAGTGAATACTGTAGATCAAAATCCACATTTTCTCATTTTGGAGTAGTCGGCCTTTTTTTCCTTAGGCTTTCTTGGAACCTTCCATAGTTCTTCCTTTGGCTTCTTCCTTCCCAGGATCCTTTTTGAAAATTTTACCTAAGTGCCAACCTCCTTTTGATTCCCCCCACATGTCATCTTGGTACTTCTTTAACCAAAAGAAGTTCTCATTTCCCTCTAGTGTAGCGCAAGCTCAACATGTAGTAGCCCAACACTTACTTGAGGCCAATTAATTTTTGTCAGACCTTTGGATAGTGAATGAATAAATGGGGCCCATTGAACCATTTATTAGTGAATTCAATTCCAACATGTGGCCTCACACTCAATTTTGTAAATAAATGCTTGACTTCCCCCTGGAGGAGTGTCTACTTTACATATGGCACCCCATGCTTAACCTTACCAAAGAAGCACCCAATTTACGTAGAGAAGTACTAGAAGGAAAAAGAGAGGGACCCACCATGTGTTTATAACAAGAAGGAGATGAGACTTTCCATGTGGCACCATAACACTCTTCAAAGGTAAAGGTTTTCTTGTTAGAGCTCAAAGTAGCACCATTGGATGAGAATGTGGCCCCCTCCCTCTCTCAATAAATATTTTGGAACACTTTAAACTATATTAAAGTGTTATCTATCAAATTTTAAGGATTTGAGTCAAGGCATCATGACATAACAAAGTAGATCTAGAGATAGACACGTGGTGTCACTTCACTTCTCTTAAGCATCATGGTCATAATAGAATGATGTAGTTATGCCATATCTAGGATCTGGAGGCTAACTACACTCATGATCATGAGTCCCTCATTAAGTTAAAATGGCATCATCATGGGTGTGAGTACCAATATTTCTAGGTGTCATTCCCATTAGAGGCTATATCGCCTATATATTCTAGGCTCATCCCTTTTGTAAGGGGGGTTTATCATTTTATTGGTATTTGCTACTTTTGTAAACAACCATTTGTAATAGAAGAAAAGTAATAGAAGTTAGAATTTTATCATTATTTAACCTTAATAGGTGCCCTTCATGGGTGTGATTGGACATTTTTATGTACCCTTGATGGCCTTCTACATTTTGTTCTCCACCTAACATTGAAGAGCTGTGGTATTTTATGTCAATTTGAGTGAAAATTTACCTCTGCTTGTCATTTCTTTTCTCTACTTCTATAATTTTGATCTTTTCTTGCCTTATAGATCTTAATTCATGATTCATGCTCCATTATGGTCTATAATTCTCAAGGATTCAATCTATCTTATACAATAATAGGTTAATGCTTTAAATCTCTTGGCATATCACCTTAGTTAGTGTTATTTTCATTTCTTTCCTTCTCCATTTTCACCCCCAACTTAGAATGAATATCTAACTTCTAAAATATTGGAGGTTTATTTATAAACCAAAATTTAGTCCCACACCTCTAAATCTTCCCATAAGAGGCTGTTAAACCTAAAGCGAAAGTTTTAGGTGTCAACAATTTTATTTTTTGGTACTTCAGGTGGGATGAAGGTGTAAGAGAGTGGAATGATTTTGGCGTGTATTTTTTCTAATAAAATTTTAGAATCAAGCAAGTTAACACCAATGATGACTCTAAATCAACATCAAATAGTATAAGTAGCCAAAGTGCCTAATCACCATCATTTTGTATGTATCATAACCCACTTGATCAAGATGCATGTTTTTTCATTCCTTATCCTTCATATCAAGTTAGCAATAATCAAGGCTTCACCCCAAGTGGCCAATAAGATCCAATGTATCAGCCATGTTAGAATTTGCCTCTCTTTAGTCAACCATAAATGAGCCTTAAAGAGATGATGTTTGGTTTTGAGAGAAAACTTAAAAGAGATTGATGGGGAGTAAGATTTTTATAGGCAACAATAGAATCTTAAACATCAAGCTTATGTTCAGGAGAAAAATTTGAGGTTTTAGGAGGAATGCTTGGTTAGGCAAGACCAAGCCAAAAAAAATAATGACTATCAACTAATCTTAATGAGAGAAACTAACCCTAGACCCCAATTTCCATCTCTTATTCATGCTCAAAACCAACCCCCTAGCCAACCTTATCAAATTACACCCTTATCAACTGAGAAACATGTATCCATCCCATCTTAGATCCTCTCCTATGCCAATAACCCTAACTATGTCATACCCTCTCTTGTAAAACCACTCTCTCCCACACTCATTTATGAAAAGGAAAAGGTGGATAAGCCTTATGCTTTCCCCTCATGGAAATCAATCAAGGAGGGCACAATAAAGAAAAGGGAGGTGCTAGCTGAGGTGGTCCATCAGGTTTTTGAAATGACTTTACTTCTATCATGTTTATAAGTTAAGCAGTCTCAAGAACCTGAATGGGTAAAGGAAGAGTTGATCAGGTTTTTAGAATGACTTAAATACTCTCATCTTTATAAGTCAAGCAATTTGAATAAAATGAACGGGTCAAGGAATAGCTAATCAGGGTTATGGAATAACTTTATCATATATTTAAAATTGAAGTCCAAGAAAAAGAGGTGTTAGCTTAGCTCAATGAGATTACCTTACCAAATTTTCAAGAGTCTCACTCCCTTCCCAAAGAGCCACATAAAATAGCCTTCAAGGTCCCTAGTTGGAAGGATACTCTCCTGAGTTGCAATCAAGGTGAACCTTTTTACCCTCCCACCATCTCCCTCATGGAGGAAGAACCTATTTTACAAAGAATAGAGGACGAGCTTGAAATAAAATTTGAGTGAGAAGAGGACAACATAAGTGTCTATGATGAAGAGATCATGATAGGTAGTCCACTTCATTCAAAATGAGAAGAGCTAGGTTTTGATTAAACTTCTCAGCATGGATTTGATGAATTAGAGCCTGAAAGCATTACTGATGCTCTAATTATTAAAGGGGTGTGTATTTAGGATACAACTGAGGGAAAAATGGATTTTTTTTATTACAAGAGCTTTTATTCAATGTGGCAAGAGATGAGGATGACCAAGGTATATATATTAATATAGTCAATCAACTAGCTAACCAGTTTGGAGAGGTCATGAATGAGCAAGAGAAATAAATAGAGAAAAAGGAGGATTATGATGAAGCATGGAAACATCTATACCATGAATTTATGGACCTATTCCTCTTCTAGAGCATGAAAATAAACTTGTCAATCAGGTTGAAGAAGCTGACTAGTCTCAAGATGAATTATCCATTAAAGGTAGTATTGATATCTTCAAGAATGAAGAAGAATGGTTAGATCTAAAGCCACAAGCAAATGAGATTTTGGGCCTTAGGTGGATTGATGAGCTACTGTATGGCTTCTTTAAGATCAAGTAAAGAAAATATGGTGTTGAAGTTGGCATTGTTTCAGATGACCAAGGGGAAGCTACCTTTTGGGATGAATTGAAGATTTTATACCTAAGCCTAGATAGTCATTCCAAGCACCAATTTAGAGGAGTCATCATATATTGTGCTTAATTCAGAGCAAAAAAGTGATCCATTAGATAATGAAGTTGCAAGAGCCCCTATAGTCCACTTTGGATAAAACATTGAAGAAATGGACCAATATGTCTACATTGGAGACTTGTTTTTCCCATTTATTCCACTTGATAACATGCCAAAAGAGTAAAAAATCAGGCATCTTAGCTCACCTACCATGAAATATCAAAAGCAACGTGTTTTCTATCCTAGTCCATCACAAGTGAGTGATGCTAAATCTTTTCCATTTGATCCTGGGGGAAGATATTTGTAAATTTTAGTTGTGTACATATTAGAATAGTTTTCATGTTTTCTTCCAAGTGCCTTTGTACACATTTGTTTTCTAGGTTAGTTGTTCCTTATTTATTTCAAGTGCATGTGTGCACTTGTATTTGGTTATTTTTTTCTTGTTATCATTTTGATTCAAGAGGAAGTTATAGAAAGGGCCAACCTTATATCATTTTAGATCAACTGGGAGAGAGAGGTGAATCCATGCCCAATGAATTAGAAAACAAAAATAATCTAGGTTCTCTCATTTTTAGGTAGATGCCCTTGTGAGTCACCAAGAACTGTGGATCAAAATTCAAATTTTCTCATTTTGGAGGAATCAGCCTTTTTTGTCTTAGGCTTATTCAACATCTTTCCTGGTTATTACTTTGGCCTCTTCCTTCTTAGGATCCTTTTTGAAAAATTTGCCTAAGTGTCAACCTCCTTCTATTTCCCCCATGTGTCAGCCTGATGCTTCTTCAGCCCAAAGAAGCTCTTATTTCCATCTGGTGTAGCATGGGCTTGACACATGGTAGCCCAATGCTAATCTGAGGCTATTTAATTTTGGTTATACCTTTATATATCACCATTGGCTAGTGGATTAATAGATGGGGCCCACCAAACCATTTATTGGTGAATGTGGTTCCAACACATGGTGCCCTCATGCTCAATTTTACAAAGAAATGCTTGAATTGCCCCTGAAAGAGCATCTACTTTACACATGTCACCCCATTCTCATCCTTACCAAATAAGGGCCTAATTTCCCTAGATAAGCACTAGTTTAACACGTGTAATCCTTGCACTTATCCATGAGTGGTTTTGGTCTATTAAACCTTGGAGTTATGCCATTAGCTAGTAGGAAAAAGAGAGGGACCCACCATGTGATTATAACAAGGAGATGATCCTTTCCATGTGGTATCATGGTACTATTTCAAGGCAAAGGTTTTCTTATCAGAGCTTATATTAAAACCATTGGATGAGAATATGGGCCCCTCCCTCTCTCCATAAAACTTTTGAAACACTTTAAGCTAGCTTAAAGTGTTATTTATCAAATTTGAACGACCATGATCAAGGGGTCATAACATAACAAAGCAGCTCTAGAGATAGACACATAACATCACTTCACTTATCCTAAGTGTTGTGGTCATAACAAAACAATGTGGTTGTGCCATATCTAGGATCTGGAGGCTAACTGCACTCATGAGCTTGAGTCCCTCATTAAGTTGAAATGGCATCATCATTGGTTTGAGTGATAATATTTCTAGGTTTTATTCCCATGAGAGGCCATCTCACTTATATATTGTATGCTCATCCTTTTTGGAAGTGGGGTTTATCATTTTACTGGTATTTTTTACTTTTATAAATATCCATTTGTAATAAAATACAAGTAATAGTAGTTAGCATTTTCTCATTCTTTGACCTTAATAGGTGCCCCTCATGGGTGTGACTAAACATTTTATATATGCCCCTGATGGCCTTCTACATTCTATTATCCACCTAACAATGAAGAGGATGTGGTATTCTATGTCAATTTGAGTGGAAAGTTACCTCTACTTGTCATTTCTTTTCTCTACTTCTATAGTTTTGATATTTACTTGCCTTTTAGATCTTATTTCAAGATTCATGCTCCTTTATGGTTTGTAGTGCTCAAGGATTTAATATATTTTATGCAATAATAGGTTAATGCTTTAAATCTCTTGGTGTATCACCTTAGTTAGTGATAATTTAGTATTATTTGCATTTCTTTCCTTCTCCCTTTTCACCCCCAACTTAGAATGAAGATCTGACTTCTAAAATCCTAGAGGTTGATTTATAGACCACAATTTGGTCACATGCCTATAAGGCTTCCCATAAGAGGATTTTACACTTCAAGTGAGAGTTTTAGGCATAAAAAATACCTAAATACAAGTAAAAAAACATATCCTCCAATCTACAAGAATGGGCCCATGAGTCCGTTACTTTTGTAATCAGAGGCCTTATTTCTACTATCCTAATAGCCACTTTCTAACCTAGATTTAGAATTTCCATGGACCTATTAAAAAATTATATATGGTTTATTCAAAATTAATTATGTCAATAAGGTGTGGATTAACATAATTTACCTTATTCTCACCTCCAAAAGGATAATTTCCATATTGGAAATCATTAGTTCCAACATGATTGACATAATAACCAATCTGAACAACTCCCTAGATCATAACTTCTATATGATGTCCTATGTGGTGGATGCTATAACTAGAACCATCCATGCATCTTTCAATTAGTCTTAGGAGCCTTTTAAATATTACCCTAGGAGTAGGATATGTGAAAGGTTCAAAATCCTCCACATTCATAGGTTTAGGAGGAACATGACCAAGATTACTAAGACCTTCTACCCGATCGTATACTAGGCTATTTATGGCAAAGATATGCCCAAGATCTCAAATCAAATCAAGAAAATCATAAGAAATATGGGGGATTATTTTCTCTATTTTTATTATACCATAATCAGGATAGAGGGCACCAGAGCCTACCCTATGTATCTACCTAGGTTAGTCCAAGACAAAGTTATAGAATAAGAGATTACTACCCAATTGGCTAACTCAATAGATGTTCAACTAATAAATAAGAGGTAGGGAAATATGCACCCATATCCCATTATTATTGGTAAGATTCAATACACCAAATGGGAACACTTATATCTAATTAAAAAAACCCAAACCCTTTATGATTTCAAGTGGGCACCCTATAGAGAATGGGACCCTAAAGAGAACATGAGGAAACACCTAAATAGATTCAAAGGAAGGGTAAAGATAAACTATGACATAAATACACTTGGGATGATGAGGTGTTTATGAATTCCCTAAAAATTCAAAATTCCATGCCATGATAATAAGGTTTCCATATCAATGGTGGTGGCCAAGCACATATAGTATAGTACCAAAACCACCAAAGAGCAGACCAATAATATTGAAAATGAGAACTAATTTTTTGATCCTCCTAAGGGGGCCCTCTCACCAATGGGAAAAATAATATAAGGCACCCCCTCAAGCACCTACTCATGCCTCACCATCCTCAATTTCCATTGCATTAACTACTATAGTGGAAATGATCCTTTCTCCACCCTCTATAACACAAGGCAACACAAATTCCATGGGTAGTGGTGGAGTTTTCCCTATGTTATTTTTTCCTCCACTCACCATAGTTCAATAATTTCATCTTCCTTCCTTAATCTCATTATTAAATTATCCTATCCCATATTTACCTCTAATTCATATAGCAACCACCACTATGGGGATTGGTGGAACCTTTTCTATGTTGCCCTTTCCTTGACTCACCATAGCATAGGAAGTTCCTCTTCCTTCCTTCCTCACCTTAGCTACTAGTTTATGTTCATCCACTCTCCCCTCATCTCCACCAAATATCACACTTTTTTCATTAGTTTCTACTCTAATTCCATCCACACAAACTTTCACCCCCACCATGGAGCCTATTATATACAAAAGGAAATCCAAGACTCCTCTAACCTCACCACATCATGTACTTATCTAAGAGACACCTAATGAGGGATCAAGGGCATGATTTAATGGAGGGAAGGGTTATAAAATAATATAACATTTAGAGGTATTGGATAGTGATGAGGAACTAAAGAAATTACCCTCAGATGAAGGAGAATGGGAAGGTGAATATAAGACATCACTCTCAGTATCTATCAATGAGACTTCTGAGAGTGATCTTGAGGATGAATGGAATAAATAATAATAGGCCTATTTAGGGGGTACATAAATTTTGGGGATTAGTTTAATTTCCACTGAGATACTTCTAAAAGAGGGAAATACCAAGGATGAAGTAGATTTGAGACCTCTCGCTTTCATAAGTGGACAAGTAGTGAGAGTGTCTTTGGGTCCTTCATCCCCACAAATATTAATGACAACTATTAAAATAGTTACCATAATTGATTTTGTATGAAAATGTAATCACATTAGCCTACTATTATTTGTCCTTAACATCTACAATTTCTACTATAGTGACAAATAATATTGTTGTTCCCTCTCATTATTTAAATTATTTGAATGAGATTCAGGTTAGTCTACTCCATAATTTTCCTAATACCACTACCATTGGGCTCACATTTACCTCAACCACTAAGTAATTATAAAATTTCCTTATTACACCCTCCAAGTACTACTTTAGCATAACTAACCCTATCAAACTGAAAAAATGAGTACCATTTGGAAGCCTAGTCTTAGCCTCCATTTTCACTTCACCTATTTTACCATCTCAACCATCCACCCAAATGGGGGTACCACTAACCCAAACTACTCACACCTATAATTTTTTGGTGACCACCCAAAAGGAGATGGAAAAGGGAAAATTGGTTCTAGATATAATGCCCTCTAAAAAGGTCACTAATTAAAGGTGAACAACCCTACCTTGCCCATAAATAAGACCTTCTTCCCCTACTCCCATGATCCCTCCAAACAAGCCCCAATCCTCCACTCTAATAGAGCCTATAAATCCCACTGAGAATTCAATAACCTTGAATATACCAGAATGGCTACAAAATCTATAATAGGTAGAAGAGAGTAGAGGTAACCTAGCAGTCATTAATCAACTGATGGTCAAGTTCTATTTTGACAAGGACATGAAGACCATGAGGAGGGTCAAAATGAAGAAATTTATTATAGAAGGGAAGGATGTGGAATTAGAATAAAGGGAAGCTACTTATCTCTATCCAAAAGGAGAAAAGTACATCCCTATAATGTGAGCTCTCTACCCCAAGAGAACCCCTATACATTTATGGCTTTTGTAGGGGGTGATCAAGGAAATGTTCAAGGAATATGATCAATCCATCTAATAATTATAAGTAATAACCACCATAAAACCCCTGATGGACATCATTGATAATATATAATGGGTAGACCGGAAGTTATACAATATCATCTAATTAATCAGAGCTGAAAAAGGGGAGTCACATCCTTGATGGGGATATCTATATCTAGAGGTAGAGAAGATGAAGAAAATAGAGGCTAAACTATTTTTTTGAAAGGAGTAGCTAGGAACAAAGCTTATGCCCATTTAAACTTGATATCATCCCCTAATGCTTCATGGGTATAGAACTACATAGATACCAAGGGATATGCCTTGCTTGAATAGCACCAATACATGAAGTATTTGGTCTTATAGTTGATTAGTCAAGAGAGGCAAGCTATGGCTATTTTAGGATAAATAAGGATCAATAATGTAGTCACTTTATAGAGAGATTTGGTAAATGGATCCATTTTTGAATACCTTCTCTATGTAGCTACCAATATTTTAAGAGTAGAGGTTGAGGGCACTATCTATACAATATTCAATGAAGTACATCAACTAGTGAGTTTTGATAGAAGTAGGGTTCTTAGTGCATAAACCATTTATATAGAGCTTGGGGCTTCACTAAATATACATAAAAAGTTGATGGATAAGATTCCTCAAATTTTAAAAATACCCGTATTAGACTTTGAGCTAGTGGAAATTGACTTCTAGGTTAGTTGTACTCTCTACCTCCAAATTCAAGTGAACAAGCATGACATGACATCCATGGTAACCCCACCGATAATTGCAGTTACAAATGCTGCTCCAACTATGGCTCATATTCTAATTGCAATGGTCCCCTTAATGACATGTCACACTATGAAAACAAATTAAACTATAGTGACTAATTTAATTTTCAACTATAATAGCTATAGTAGTTGCTAGTACACAAGTGCCACCATTTACATTTGCCACCTTATAGGTAGCCACTCTAATAACTACAATCCTTATTGGGAATCTTTCCTGTTATAATTTTTTTTTATATCTAATGAGATGTTAAGTGATGAGATGTTGAGTGTTACTTCAAATTTTCTTGAGAAATGAGGCTATCCCCATCCCAAGCCTATAAAAAGTGTAACACCCTCTCTAATCATAGAAGATAAACTTTGACATCAAATATATATAAAAAATCCTTTGGGTTATTATGAAAGTCTATGTTGTATGGTGGTCTCTTCCATTTCTTATCATTGATCTAGTATCTTAGCTATTTTATATATGCAATATTAGTCTTAATTTTTTTGTTATGAGTTACTTAAGTTATGGTAATGAAGAATGTGTCATAACAATTCTAGTTAATATATCTTAGTGACTATTTAAGGAATAAGATCATGTTAATATAATTTAGAATTTGGGAGATACCTTGAAGTGTGTTTTAATACCTTCAAACTACCCTTTAAGGTACTAAAACTCACTTCAAGGGTTCTTTTATTATATACATTGAACATGCATATTATTGGAATTTTCTTGCAAAGTATCTCCTAGGATATATTTTGAAGGGCCTTGTAGTACCTTCAATGGGTCTCCTAGTAGATAATTTGAACATGTACATGATTGGAATTTTATTTCAAAGTATCTCCAAGGAGATACCTTGAAGGGCCTTGTAATACCTTCAAGGGTAACCTTATGCATGTTTTAAATGTATCTCTTAGGAGATACTTTCAATTTGCACTTGAAGGTAATACAATGACCTTTAAGGGATATTCTAGGAGATACCTTGAAGGGTTTTTTAGTATCTTCAAGGGTTATCCTAGTAGATACCTTGAACATGCACATAATTGGAATTTTATTTCAAGGTATCTCCTAGGGTATACCTTGAAGGGCCTTGTAATACCCTCACTATTGATTGCAAAGGTTATTACAAGGAATTTGATACAACTGTGGTGTGTAGGGGATAGTCAAGTTATGGCTATATGAGTGAATGCGAAGATATATTTAGAAATAATAAATAAAACACTTATAAAGTGGAAATTACTTTTTTATTCATTAATGGTGAATTTATTATTTTAAGACTTGTTCAAACACTAATTCACAAGGCATGCCATGATCACAAATTATGATCTAAAGAGTTTAATATAGAATAGATAGTGTTATTATATGATAGCAAGTTTAAAGCATTTCTAGGGAAGATGTGTAATAGATGGAAAGGACCTTATATTATTTAAGAAGTCTCATAATAGGGTACCATTATGCTAAAATATTTGAAGGGAAATATATTTATAGGACATATAAATGGTTGTAGGCTTAAGCCTTACCACCTTTAATATCACATTGCAACATTTGAGAAGAGGCTATGATTATAGGGTGCATTCATATTTTAGTGATAAATCATCAAATATAGCTAGCTAAAACTACATTGAGCTCAAATTAATTCTATGAAAGTGGCAACATCAAGATAGGTATGGTAGAAGGACTGCTAACAGTCATGCAAGATCATTAATGACATGACATTTCAAAATAATGCATCTTGTTCAAGGTAGATCAATTTGGGATGCAATAGGTGGATTATGTATACAATAATATTTCCAAAATTTTATCGATTGCCAACACTCTTTATCTTATAAGAATGTATCAAGTTTCAATCTCTCTGAGTTAATGCCTTAAAGGGTACACCAAAAAAGGGGTGGGTAGACCATTGGTGCTTCATAGGATTATTGTCCCTTTTTCCACTTGTTATGTACACACTTTTATCCTAAAAACCTTATCGTTAAGCTTGTTCTTCTCTATTATACACTCCTCAGTCATTTTTTACCTTTTGTCCCCCTTTTTCTAGCCTTAGTCCCTTTTTCACTTTTTACTATACTAGGTCAACTGGACCTTGTATAGTTTTGGGTGAAATTCATTTAGGGTCTAGGTTGTCTCTTGGATGACCTAGCCTATGACCTAGTGAATTTTTGTCTATAATTATACTAGATCAACTGGGTCAACCCTATCAGCCAAAACATTTGGAAGGGATTAGGGTTAATGCTTGTCAATGTATTTTGGATGCATTGATAGGATGTGTAGCCTAGATTTGATTTATCCTTATCATCTTTACATACCATAAAAACCTCCTATGAAGTACCTTGGCCAAGGAAGAGATTAAGGCTCAATGGGTTTGTCTTCAAAGGTAAGTTTTCCTAACTTTATTCCTCCTTTTTAAGAGTAGATATAAATGTATTTGTACTTCTCTTCCATGCTTTAATATTTTTTATACATTGACATGAGTATATGTCTTCTATACATGTTTACTTTTATTGTTTCTAATCCCCACTTTGAGCTATAAGATTTGGTGATCACTGGATTAGATTTACTTTACTTATTATTATTTTAGTGAGTTATGAAAACATAAGACCTAGCTAGTTTTATTATGTGATTGTGCTTGATTGGAGGCTTTGGAACCCTCCCTAAAATTGTGTATTGTGATAAGAGATCCCCTAATTAGGTCTAATATATCCCCATATTGGTCATGTTATTGATTAAATAATGTATCTTCAATCGAAAGTATATGGTATGATCTATCTTCTCTGAGTTAGGATAAATTTATAGAAATGATGCATTTATAATTGCATACATTCTAGTGAACCTGACATGAATCTGTCCCTTGAAAGTTTTATCTCACATTTTTCATTATTTTATCATTTTATTTATCTTTATTTGTTATACTAGGTCGATAGTGTTAGTATAGTTCTAAATTTTATGTGTAGGTTTAACACACAGTCACATCAATATGGATCTACTCAATTTGTGAAAGTTTCTTATCAGGTACATGTTACTAGGTTGACTCTATTGACATAATACACTTTTAGACTTACATATCAGGCTATTAGGTTGACCCTATCGACATAATACATTTATAGACTTTCAAAAAACTTTCTAGGTCAACCCTGTCAACATAGTACATTTTACAGGTCTCAACAAACATGGAAATACAAAGCTAGGTTGATCTAGTCGACCCAATTGGTATAATTTGCAAGTATAAATTAGGTACTTGAATAATAATCTTATTTTTCTCTACAACTGCTAACCCACCAAGGTTCCTTTCTCTCATTCTCTATCATTTTTGTTATTCATTATAGTTATGTTTTTCATAGTTTACAGTCTTTAAAACTACCCCTATACAACAAACTAGGTCGACCTTATCGACATAGTTTTGTATTTTGTCTTCAATCTAGAAAACTAGGTCGACATTGTTGACATAGTTATTTTTTAGATCCTTGCTTCAAAAATACAAAAATGACATTATCAACTATATTCTATAATATCTACATACATTATCATATGAAATGACACTGTATTGTTTTTAAAGTTGGAATTAACACTTATATGATAGTAATTAGCTCATACTTGCATTTCTTATTGTTTGTATTCTTATAATAGATCACATAGTCTAATTAGGTGGTTTTTAATATACCATTTAGTTGCACTATTTTTATATTTTATGCACACATTACCAAATCACAAAATCTTAAAATTCACTTTAAAAATTGTCTACCCAAGGCCTACCTACTTGGATTTCATTACCAAGGGGAAAGATAACTTGGTTTTCTATCCAAGTATAAACACATATTTAATGGTATATATTATCTAATCACCCAACACCCTTATCTTTTTAGTGTGTGAAGTGAAGGGGTAGGCCCCAATACCAATATAGTACCATTGCCAATATATATCCCTTTTAGCCTAAACATCCTAAAACCATCCTTAGATTTCTTTCTAGATCCTTTCTTATAAATAACTTCCTATCATACAATCTAAAAACATTTAGGATGACCATGTAGTTATCTTTTACTTTCCAAGTTGATTGCTTGCTCTTTACTCAATTATATGTTATATTATAAAAAATTGTATTGGCTAGCATTGGTGTGAGGTTTTGTGTTGTGTGCCTCAATTGGATCAACCTCATTGACCCAATTGATTATGTGTTTCCTTTCATTTCTTGATTTCAAAATTACTTGAATTTTTTTTCTTATTTCAGTACACAGTCATTCTGCTTGACACTGTCTCTTATAGACTGTCTATTTTTCTCATGCCTAGGGTACTAGGTAGACCCTGTCAACTTTGTACACTTTTTTAGCTCCTATTTTTAGTACTAGGTCAACCATGTTGAATCTATATACTTTTTTAGCTCTTGTTTCTAGTACTATGTGGAGTCTATACATTTTTTAGACCTTATTTTCTATACTAGGTCAACCCAATTGACTCTGTATAGTTTTTTTTCACTTTTTTCCCTTATTTTCACATCACTCTTGCCTTATATAGTCCTTCTCCTTCATCATGAACTTCCTATTTGAAGATAACATTGAGTTGAATTCAATGGATATGATGAGTCTTAACAACCCTCATAGGGTCTCCGATAATCAACTTAGGGATCCTCTCTTGGATGAGAGTAATGTTCATATATCCACTCACATAATGAATTATGGGACCCCTCCTCATTCCTATTCACTTTGGAATCCTCTTTTCTCACTTGAAGATCAAATTGAATTAAAATATACCCTTGAAATGCTCTTCTTTATCTCTAAATTTCCTTAACATCAAGGAAATGATCCTTATATAATTTACCATCTCATGATTAGTGGTCAAGTTAAAGAGCCTCATTCACCTTCTCCCACATTATCACATGGATTTGGGGATACTAGTTTCTTTGATTCTCATCATCTTCCCTCTATTTTGACCCTTTCTCATATCATGAATTATTAATTTTAACTTCTTATACCTCCATGCCTAGTATCTCCACTAACATGGGAGGTTCTACATATAGTGGGCCTCTCCCAAGACCCACTCTCCTCAACTCTTCCACAAGTGAATTGTTTGCTACCCATGGTAATCATGCTTCTAGTGCTTATTCTTTTCATCCCTTCACTAGTCCACATTTTTCCACACAAGAAAATTTTGACACTAGTGCCTCATATTTTAACAACTCTTCTCAATCTCTTACCAATATCAATAGTGCTACCCAAGCCACTACTTCTAATTCTAATGCTTCAAATAATACCAACAATGCAAATCAAACCCATTAGATTTTATTAAAAATGCTTAATCAAATGAATAATTTTCAATCTCATAATATAAATCAAATGTTGAGAATGCAAAACAACCTTATCCATCTTCAAACCCACCCTAAACAGATGCCATGGGGCATGCATAATCAAAACTTTCCCCCACCTCCTCTTTGGGATCTTTATGGTAATCTTATTCCTCAACCTCCTTTTGTCAGCAAGATAATTAAGAATATTCAAAATGATCCTATTACATCTCAAATTGTTAATATTGATATAGGAGGCACCACCCCTACTATTTATTACAATGGGTCAACTGATCCTACTCTTCATCTAAAAACATTTAGAAATCTCTATAAGGACTGGGTCAAATTGAATACCTTCACCGCTACCAAGCTATTAGCCAAAACTCTCATGGGTGATCCATTGGATTGGTACAAGCAACTTAAAACTTATTCTATTACTAGTTTGGAAGATTTAGTAAATGTTCTACACCAAGAGTTCCAAACTAGTGATCTTCTTGAGAATACCTTGTCTCATTTTATCAATTGTAAGAAAATTGAAAATGAAACCTCTCAAGGTTTTATTATAAGGTGGAAAACAATGTCCAACAAATGTGAACATAACATGGGTGATGATAACCTTTTCCATCTCTTTGTTAATGTTATTTTTCGCAAGTTAGAATATCAGGTCTAGAATCTCTCTCCATGTACCTTAGAGGAGGCCATAGACCAAGCAAAATGTCAATTTTTCTTTATGCATCAATTTGAGCCACCCCAACCTTTTACAGGTACTCATATCTTACTTAGTAACAAGAATCATCATACTACCAATGATGGTGTCATAGAACCTTATGACACCATTCAGACTATTCAAGTTATTTTTCCTAACCAATGTTTGGAACCAACTCCCCCTTCTCAACAATTAACTAATCCTCATTTGTCTTCATCTAATAACATCAATGTTCACAAACCTTTATCCTTATTAGTGTAGGTTTTTATTTTTCCCTATTTATTAATTAGGGAATATTATATGTTTGTGCATACATGGAGTTTTCCTACATTTGCGGGATAGGCTAGCTTATGTGGAGATTGTGTGTCATATTTGTGTCATAAGGTGTCATAAGAATGTCATAAGTGACTCCTTTGACTGGCTATTCCGGGTATGGGAGTTACTTCTCTATTCTTGGCACCTTGTCACCACCTTTTTTGGAGGAGTATTCTTGGGGTGCTTTGACCATCTTTTGTGGAGGAGTCTATTCTTGGGGTGCTTTGACCACAATTTGTGGAGGAGTTACTTACTAGCTCTCCTATATGTATTCTTCATTTTGGCCATTTCATGTTAATCAGATTTTGGTTTTCTCCATTTTGTCTTATGCAATTTATCTTCTTATTTTCAAATTGCTTTAGCATCTTGTGGTGCACACTTGTTCATCTTGTGTGATCATGTCTCCATTGCACTCACGTTATCTGGATTTTGGCAAAAAATTTGATATGGTATCAAAGCTACTCCGGTAATCATGTGTCTGGTTATGCTTTTAACTTATTTTGAAATCAAGAGGAGTGGAGTTCTCTTTATTTTTTATTCTAGATTTGGTCTAAAATAAATAAATAAATTATTTCAAAATCATTTTTGGTTAGTTTCCTTGGGATCCTTGCATTGGGGTGTCTTGGCTATCTTCAGGTGCTGGTTTTGCTTGTGTTCTTGGGAGCCATTATTGTGTGGAGCAGCAGAGGGAGGAACAACAGTCAGCGCTCCTCACAGTCAGCGCTTTTAATTAGCAGCTTCTAGTCCAGGTGCCAAAATTAGCTTTTGCACCTAGCTTCAGCACTCCTTTAGTTCTACCATGCCACAGTGAGTTCTAGAAAGAGGACAAGTAACAACTATCCTTCCTCCACGCCAAGTAGCAGCAGTAGTTCATTCTTCTATTTTGCCATGCCATCAGCTGTATGACATCCAAAACATGATGTTTTTTGTCTGAATATGGCACATTTTTTTGGTAAACTTGTTGTGCTTTAAAGTCTGGAAACTCCTTAACCTTTTTTTTCCCAACAAATTAGAAATGCGCCTTGTTTTTGGTGAAAACATTCTGCTATTTTTTTGTCTTTTATGCAAGTTAAAATTCTGGATTGCAATTTTGGCGCCCCTTCCTAATTGGCATCCTATGTGGTGCCCCTTGGACACTTGCAATGCTTCAATTCTGCCTTTGATTTAATATTCTTAGTTAAATTTGAATGAGTATTTAATTTTTTAGACAGTTTTGTATTTTGGGGATTTTCAATTAAAACTTGTATCTTCACCTGTCGAAGACGAAGGGTGAGGCCTGGGTTGGTAGAAGGCCAATTATCCTTCACACAAACTTCATTTGGATTCCCCATTATGTGTAAAATCCAAAAAGTGGTTGGAAGGTCACTTTCTCTCCCCAAAACATGCATTTTTTTAATGTTTTAGTGTTTTTTTTGCAAAAACACTAGTTTACAGGAAAATTGTAACTTTAATATCTTGCATACGGTAGCTCGGTTTTGGGTACCATTTTTTAAAAAAGTGTTTATAATTCAATTTTATATAGTGTAGAATTATTATTTGTCAAAAATGCACTAGTTTATAAAGTGCCAAAAATTTGGGTCTCCTGGGACGCATTTTTGGCTAAGTCCGACGTCCTGTTTGCTTAAGTCTTGCACTGATTGATCTAAGATTCATTTTCAGCTAAGTCAAACATATTTTAAGTGTGTACTTGCATATTTGGGGGGGTGCTCAACATTTTGGAGGGGTGTGATTTCTTTTCACAACTTGCTTTCATTCTCCTTTCTGCATAAATTCACAACTTGCAATCAACTCAACTTCACCTAAATTTAGCTAAAAATAGATTCTTTTCAACTTAAACCCCTAACACCCTTCAAATATCATGAATGGAAAGTCAAAATGTCAATCATTCTTAGAAGCAAAGGGTTGTATAGGATCACCATGGGTACAGAAGTAGAACCCAACACAGATGCTGAAAAAGTTAAGTGGTACAACCGTAGTGATGAAGCCTTTGGGTTACTGAGCTTGTCTGTGTCTCCAAAACTTATCTTCCACTTAGAATCCACTCAAACTCCTAATGACATATAGGACACCTTAGAAAATTTGTTTGGGAAGCTTGATGAGATGAGAGGTCATGAGCTCGAAAATGAACTCATAAGTCTAAGTCTTAGTAACTTTGACACCCTACAGGACTTCTTCACTAAGTTTAAGGTCCTTAAATTGAAATTGAAAGAATGTAGGATAGAGAAGAAAGATGATAAACTCATTCTTTCTATTGTCACAAAGTTAGGTCCAAGTTATTCAGTCTTTGTCTCCACTTTCCATGCCATAAAAAGTACCCTTGGCACTACATGGAAAATGCCTTCTTTGGATTCATTCATTGCCGACTTGACTAGGGAGCAAGATAAGCTAATTCAACTGGGCACAATGAAGTCTACTCAACCACAAGCTTTGATAGCTGGAAATGGTAAGGATAAGACTTCAATAAAGGAGAAGAATAAAAACAACAAGGACCAGGAGAAGAAGAAAGAAAACACCAATCCTGTCAAAAACAACACTGAGACTTCCTCTTCCAATGATAAAACTAAGAAGGAGAAGGTTAAGTGTGCCTATTGTAAAAAGATAGGGCATGATGAACAAAAATTCATGAAGAAACAAATAGATCACCTTACTCATCTTCTAGAGAAGAACAACATAGGTGTTCCTGAGTCCATCAAGCATAATTCATATAACTAAGATTCTACTAAGGCAAAAGGCAAGGGTAAGGAGAAAGAAAAGGGCAAGGCCCTTGTAACAACTACAGCTTCTACATCATCATTGGTCATTGATTCAGGTGCTTCTCACCACATGGGCTCTTTACTAGTTTAGTTTTCATCTTTAGAGCCTTGTAACATGACTTCAATTAGTTTGGGTGATGACACATCAGTTTTCATTGCAGGGAGAGGGTCAGTTGAAATGGAAGGAGGAACATTCAATAATGTTTTAAGTGTTCCTTCTCTTTCAACCAATCTCCTATCAGTGTACCAAATCACTCACATTGGTCAGGGCATGAGAGTTGATTTTTCACCAGATTCAGTGTCTATCAGGGAGTTGCATAGTGATACTATAGTGGCAGTGGGTAGGGCGAATCACCAAGCTAGGTTATACACCTTCTCACATTTTGCATTAGATTCTTCTCCGACAGCATTGTTGACTCATTCAGATGGAGTTAGCAAATTATGGCATGAGTAGTTTGGCCACCTTAACTACCGCTATCTTGAGCAACTTTGCAAAAATGACATGGTCATTGGTTTGCCTCGTGTCCAATTCTCAAAAGGACTTTATAAGGGGTGCTCCCTTAGGAAGCATCCCAAAGCAAAATTTGACAAAGGCAAAGCTTGGAGGGCTTCACAACCTTTGGAGTTAGTCCAAAGTGATGTATTGGGACCCTTTCCCAAACCATCTTTCACAAGGGCCAAGTACATCCTCACTTTCATTGATGATTTCTCTAGGTACACTTGGATATATTTTCTCAAACAAAAGTCTAAAGTGTTTGAAAAAATTCTAGACTTCAAGGCTCTTATTAAGAAATAGAGTGAGAAATCCATCAAGGTTCTTCGAATTGATAATGGAGGGGAGTATGTCAACATCAGGTTTGAGCAATTTTGCACCACAGAGGGGATTGATTTGTAGTGCACAGTCACTTACAGTCCTTCACAGAATGGGGTTGTAGAATGCAAAAATAGGTTCTTGAAAGAGATGGGTAGCTGTATGATTCACTCCAAATCCTTAGCACCACAGTACTGGGCTGAAGCCATCAATTATGCTTGCTAGATTCAAAATAGGGTTCCTCACAAAGCTTTGAAAGGGATAACACCCTTTGAGGCTTGGCATAAAAGGAAACCTAATGTTGAGCACCTTAGAGTTTTTGGATCCCTAGCCATGGCCCGCATTCTGAAGAAGAAATGCAAAGCTATGGAATGTCAGTCCAAGCCTTGCATCTTTGTAGGATATCTGGATGGTATTAAGGGATATCAAATTCTAGATCTTATCACTCATGAGTTGTTCATCGAGAGAAGTGTCCATTTTTAGGAGAGTCCTAGAGACTCAACACTTGACACTTCTTCTCCCTCATCAGATCTACTTCTTCATGATGATTCCTCATCAAATTCAGATCAACCACAATAGGTTCTTGAGCTAGAGACATCTTATTCTTCTTTGAGTTTAGACAGCGAGGATAGTGATGCAGAGTCATCCACCTCTAGTCAGTCAGAGGATGAGGAGTTAGCACTTGACTCACCCACTTTCGGCCACTTTGGGCCAGACAGACACTTGAGAGTGCTGGCACTTGGGTAGGAGATCCCACAGATGATAGACGTACTAGGGGGGATTTTCAGAGAGATCCACATGCCTTCTTTACTACAGTTTTAAATCCATAGAGTTTTCAAGAGGCATCGGGGGTACCTGAGTGGGATAGTGCTATGGAGGAAGAATATTCTTCCTTAATCAAAAATCACACTTGGGATTTGACTTCACTTCCTAAGGGAAGAAAGATGGTTCGATGTAGGTGGATATATCAGACCAAGTTTGCAGTAGATGGGTTGGTTGATAAGTACAAGGTGCAATTGGTCACCAAGGGTTTCTCACAGGTGGCAGGCATTGACTACTCAAAGACCTTTACACCCATTACAAAGATGACTTCTATCCAACTCACCTTGGCTATTTCCATAGCACATGGTTGGGATGTGCATCAGATGGATGTGAAGAGTGCCTTTCTTCACGGAGACCTAGAGGAGGAGATCTACATGGAGTAACCACCAGGATTTGTTCAAGATTCTTCCTTAGTATGCAAACTTAGGAAATCTATCTATGGCCTCAAACAGGCCCCTCAAGCTTGGCATGCCAAGATGGATTCCTTCCTTCTCACATTAGGTTTCACTAGGTGTCATTCTGATCCTAATGTCTACTTATTATGATAGGATGATTTGCTCTTGATTTTGGTTCTATATGTTGATGACCTTTTGATCACTGAGAGTTCTTCATCAGATATTGTAGTGGTGAAGGCATCTCTCCAAGATAGATTTGACATGATAGACTTGGGTTTGTTGCACTAATTCCTTGGCATCGAGATCTCACAGTCAGATTCAGGGATTTCTCTTGCACAGCTTAAGTATGCTCTCAACTTATTGGCTTAGTTTCACATGGCTGATTGTAATCCATCTCTGACTCCCTTTCTATCAGGAGTCAAGCTTGAGGCTGACTGTTCTTCACCATTGTTTGATGCCACTCGGTATCGACAACTTGTTAGTAGTCTCATCTACTTGACTCACACCAGGCCTGACATATCATATGCAGTAGGACTTGTCTCCAGATTTATGTAGGAACCTCATGAGCTGCATTGGAAAGCAACTAAGAGGATCTTGCATTACATACAGGGTTTACTTAGATATGGGATTCATTACAGATTTGGCATAGAGGTTGACTTGGTTGGATATATAGATTTAGACTGGGCTGGCAATTCACAGACTCGCAAGTCCACTTCTGGTTACAATTTCTCTCTAGGTTCTGGTCCTATCAATTGGTCTAGCAAGAAACATAATGCTATTGCTATATCATCCACAGAGGTAGAGTACAAGGGAGCTATTAATGCAGCTACTGAGGCTATTTGGCTTCAGGGGATTCTTTCTAAGTTTGGCATTCCTATCAGGTAGCCCACCATCATTTATTGTAACAACCAGAGTACCATTCAGATTTACAGGAATCTAGTTCAGCACTAGTGGACCAAGCACATAGAGATTCACATGCATTTCATTTGGGAGCTTATTCATAATCAGGTCATTGACTTGATATTTTTCCAGTCTTCAGATCAAGTTACAGATATCTTCACCAAACCTTTCACCGAGAGCAAGTTCATTCATATATGAGCTCTTCTTGGGGTGCAATCTACATCTGCAGCATCATCATCTTCATGGGGGCCTTCTAGCCTCTTATTTTATTTTATGTCTCTCTTTTGGGGGGGAGTTTTTTCCTTTTCTCTATCTTATAGGAGATTGTATTTGTACATGGGTACCTCATCAGGCCTAGTTGCTGGGACCCATTTTTTATTTCCACACTGCCCACCTAAGCTGCGCTTATGGGGGGGTATTAGTGCAGGTTTTTATTTTTCCCTTTTTATTAATTAGGGAATATTATATATTTTTGCATACATGGAGTTTTCATACATTCGTGGGATAGGCTAGCTTATGTGGAGATTGTGTGTCATATTTGTGTCATAAGGTGTCATAAGTGACTCCTTTGACCGGCTATTCTGGGTATGGGAGTTACTTCTCTATTCTTGGGGTGCTTTGACCACCTTTTGTGGAGGAGTCTATTCTTGGGAAGCTTTGACCACCATTTGTGGAGGAGTTACTTACTAGCTCTCCTATATGTATTCTTCATTTTGGCCATTTCATGTTAATCAGATTTTGGTTTTCTCCATTTTGTCTTGTGTAATTTATCTTCTTATTTTCAAATTGCTTTAGCATCTTGTGGTGTGCACTTGTTCATCTTGTGTGATCATGTCTCCATTGCACTCGCGTTATCTGAATTCTGGCAATAACTTTGATAATCCTTAGCCAAGTTACTTAAATGTCTACCTAGGCCTCTTTCCATAAGAACTTGATCCCACTCATCCTATGAAATCTTAGTATGATCCCAATAAATTTTGTTAGTTTCATGCTAGTTGGGGTCATTCTCATGAGACTTGTAGGCAATGTCATAATTTAGTTATGGATTTTCTTCTTGGTCCTAATTTTGATCATGACTATCATTCAAAAATTCCAACAAGCCTATGACATTAATTTCAATTCCCATGAAACTCTTACCAAATCTAAAGCTTTAAATCAAGCTAATACTCATTTGGCCATTTATAAAGACCCTCTTCCAAATCATCAAGATAACCAGGATAAGGCCACCCCTTCCACCAATAATGTAGATAGTCTTATTAACCCAAATCTTGAAGAGAATGTGGTTAATATGACTAATATGTGAAGGGTGGTTGCTTTCATTGATCCTCAACCTATCTACACCCCTCCATTATCTCACACATTTTATGTTATCCAAGATTCTTCTCCAACTCACTTAAATGAGTTGGGGAAAGATGACCTTATAAATTTTGATGAACCAATTCCAAATCCTCCCTAGGATAACACTTCCCATTATATTCCTACCATTTCTCCATCTTTAACTAACACCAATGATACTCAATATTTTATTAACACTTCTTCTAACGATTATCAAAACTAACCTACACCAATTACTTCAGCTTCTCAACATAATTTACAATCTTATTATAAACCTTATGCCTCTTATCAACATAACTTACAATATACTTTGGCTCCTTCTTTCGACTACCTCCTTCAACACTATATACCTATCTCTAAAAATATGCTTATGGGTTATGATGAGTGGGATCCTATCACAAAACTCACTAATCTCCCATCCAAAATTACATTTATTGAGATTATGAGGACCTCTCCATGTCATAAAAACCATACAATATAATTCTTGTTCAAAATGAACATACCTCATCCTCCCCATTTAGGATGTAAAGTAACCTTATCTGGATCTGAAGATAGCATATTGAAAAAATAAAAAGAGATGTCCATACATATTGATGAAATAATGGATACTTATCATTTCCTCAAGTTTCCCATCACTTATATAATTACCAATGAGATTATACTTCATGTGGATGATCTTCCCATATTTATTAGTGTCTAAATTAGCAATATCAAAGTCAAGAATGCCTTGATTGATGAGGGTTCTAGAACTTGTGTTGCCTCTCTCAATTTTATCTTAACCCTTGTATATTTTGAATGCAATCTCAAATCCACACACAACACATGTCAAAGATATGATTGAAGTAAAATGCTTCCTTTAGGTTGTATGTGGCTTCCCATTACTATCCCACTTGTCAATGTTTGCATGAAGGTGATGATATGTAACTTCCCTCTATCTTATAACATTCTCCTTGGTAGGTTATGGACTCATTATATGTGAGTAGTTACTTTTTCTACCTATTAATGCATTAAATTCACTCATAATGAAGCTGTCTATAATATTCAAGGTGGAACTAACCCTATGAATTTCAAACAATTCCAAGATAGTGGTGTCTTCAAGATTTCTACTCTTAGACCTTTTCCTAATGTTGCATTTTGTGAGTCTCAATGATTTAACTTTCTCATCAATTCCACTTGAGGTTACAAAGGTCATCTAAAACTAATTAGGAATATTCCCCCTAACCTCCTAGATTTTTATGATGATGAGCTTGACAAGATCAATATCAAGATTAAAACTTTTTATCTCTCATCTCTCAACTTCTTGCTTCTCTGCAACCTCATTTTTGGACACCACCTTGTGATGACATCCCTATTATCTTAACTAAGACTTGACATTCCATTCATCACACCTCATAAGATGACAATATCATCCCTACCTACATCATTAATTTTCATACACCTAATTATGATGATGGTTATACCTTAGATGATCCATTTTTAGGTGGTCTTGTTTAGGCCTATGATACTGAGATTATTCATTATCATTCCTATTTTATTTAGTATTTTAGTGTATCTTCCCATATTCCATCATATATAGTTCCTAATTTTAGAATTTTTCCTCTTTATCATAGGGTAGCGATGGTACAGACACCTCCAATTTATTAATAACATCATAAGAGTATGTTTATGGATCATGTTATGACTGGGACCTATCACTTTTCTAGGTATTATGACCCCTATAGTCTGGTTATCCCTAAGATACATGTAACTCTTGTTTGGCCTTCTATATACCCCACCCCTCTTTTAGTAAAGCCTACTTTGGATCCCATTATTGCTCTCACTTTAGTTGAGTCTACCTCTACTTTTAATCCCATCACTCTTATTGAGCCTAGTTTAATCCCTTCCCCACCACCACCTTTTCTTGGTGATGGTTTGATTATTTTACTATAGATGGCTCTTTTACCCACCAAATGGGTTGATGAGCCTTTCCAAGATCCTTGCACTTCCATTACACCTCCTCATGTGAGTACCTCTACCAAGCCTACTCATAGCTATATATGTTACTTCCATGACATAAATAATCATTCATAAACACATTGTCATAAACTATGATAAGATATTGACACTTTTCATCATTTTACCCCTCAGTCCTCAGACAAGTCCATACCTCTCCCAAAGGTACTTCCTAATTATATTAGTAAGTATGGAGAGGTGTATTGTCTTTGGCACTATTGTGTTACCCATCATACTAATCATTGTTGCATCCTTCAGTAGCACCTTAAAGATCATATTTTAACTATTATCACACCTTTTACCATTATTCCCATAGGTCATTCCATGATAAGGCTCCCCCTTCTTCTCCTATGGTTCTACCTCCTTTGTATCCATCTCCTCCTTTGGCCCTTTCTTCACCTCCTATTCCTCCACCCATGAATCCTTCATCCATGGACCTTCCCTCACCTATGGATCCTTCTCGATTGGTCGTTCCTTCTTCTTTTGTAGATTCCATTCCCATTAATTCTTATGGTCATCCCTTTCCTAATATCCCTCCTTGGTATGATCAATTAAGCATTCATACATTTTATATTGAGGAGATTAGATGTGAAGTATTTTCCCATTTTTTGTTAAAGATAGATGAGACATTAGTTTCAATTCACATCCAAATTTATAAAGATTTATCAGATGTTCTAGATAATGTGTGTGGGAAAATATATCAATAATTATTAGCACATGCATGGTGTTCTTACATTTCATTTGGATTAGACGTGTGTTTTAATCTTATATTTATCTATTTTTTATATCATTTGACATTGTGTCAAATTCTTATTTATCTTACATGGTGACTTTAATTTCTCACTCTATATTTCTCATAATGTCATTTATGTTTACTTATGGTTGTCTTATTTATCATTGTTTTCTTTTTCTTCTTGAGTTTCTTTCTTTAAAACTCCCTTTTTATCTTTTCATGATTTTTTGCTTTCTTATCTCTATATACATGGATAATTGTCATTATGACTTGGTTATACAAACCTTGTTCCCTTTAGTCATTCCTTCTTTAGCATGTGATTAGTTAGTAAATAATTAATCTCATTATAATCTCCTTTTATTGGTCCACTTTGGATCTCTTTTATTCCCTTTTTACCTTTTCGCAAACTAAGCATATATATGGTTGAGACTTGACATAACATGTTGGTTCATTATTAAGCCTAAGTGTTCTAGTAAGTCTTATCTTTGGTCACTTAACTTCCTTTAGCCTAAGCCTAAAACTCATTTATGTGTATCAATATATCTCTCATTATTGGTCATTCCAAGTCTATATGGATGAGGAATCTTAAAAAAGCCTTAGAAACATTCAAAATCCAAATCATTTAATAAAAGGTAATGATATAAAAGGCAAAAACATTCAAAATCCTTAAAAGTCAAAATCACACTAAAAGACATGATTTCAAGCACATCTCCTTCTTCTAGTCGAAACTCAAACTCTAAATTTGGCCTCAAAATTGAGTTGAGGTCCATTGGGGTATGGTAGGCTAGTAGAGTAGAAAAGGAAAATCAAAAAAATATTTTAGTTCTACCTACTTTCTCATGCAAGTACCCAATCTTCATAGTAGACTGACAGCTCTATAAGGGGTCCTAAGGAATGGGGAACATGTCATGGGAAGGTATGTCCATTTTAGTTTTCTTGTAGCTATCTACCTTTATGATTTGATCTTAGTATCATGCTTATTTTCCTACATAGCTTAGTGTCTATAACAAATAAGTTTCATTTGTACATTGATGGTCACTAGTCACTTAGTGTCTTCTCATGTCTAGTATACCTCCTTCCTCATAATTTATTCTCATAATATGCCTAAGTTATGATTTTTTACATTACCTTTTTCACTCCCTACATTCCTCATATTTCCCCTTGAGAAATATTAATTTTTCCACTGATCATTCTCCTAGGGATCCTATTTGTGAGTTGTATTATAAGACCATGGATAAGACCTAGCCTTAAAAATTACCAAAATTTAATATTCATATTACCAAAATCCTTTTTACTATATTTTCCCATTACTCCACCTCATTGGTATTCCCTTTGTGAGTTGCAGTGTAAGATCATAGATAGGACCAGACCTCCTCATAAATTTTTCTAATAATCCAAGTCACAACACAATTACAAGTGCCAAATATGAGTTAAGATGTGATTGAATATGAAGTTACAGATCATTGACATGCTTTCCAACTTGATTTAGTATGCTTTATGCTTACTTCATTACTCTTTCACTTTTATCTTCTTGTTTCCTGATTGCATGTAAGAATCTAACCATTTCTTAAATTTTCATACTTCCCAGCTTGAATTAGTGTAATAATTTAAGACCATTTTTTTCAATTTTGTTTCTCTTTTATACTTCCCAACATGATTTAATATGATTGATTGAATTAATTGATTTATTTTTCTACCATATATTATTTTACATGCTTTCCATTTTAATACATTATTTTCATACTTCCCAATGTGATTTAGTATGATTTTACTTGTTTTAATGTGGTGCCAAACTTTTTTCATGATTTAAAAAACAATATTTTTACCATCTTGTTTACTACCCTTTGGTTCTTTATACTTTAGTCATTTCCTTATTATTACACATTTCCCAATGTGAAATAATGTGTAGTACATTTTGATTTTGATTGATTATATTTTACCAAGTCTTTTTTTCCTATTTATTTTTAACCATGTATGTGTCCTACATAATGCTAGAAAAGAAACCACAACTCATATATTTCTTATAGCATATAAAACAAAAGCTAAATACATGTGCTAGAAAGAAATACATCCAAACATCCACAACCATAATACAAACACATAAAATCAACATCTAGCTACCAAAAGGATATATATATATATATATATATATATATATATATCATTTTGGTAGCTAGATGTTGATTTTATGTGTTTGTATTATGGTTGTGGATGTTTGGATATATATATATATATATATATATCATTTTGGTAGCTAGATGTTGATTTTATGTGTTTGTATTATGGTTGTGGATGTTTGGATGTATTTCTTTCTAGCACATGTATTTAGCTTTTGTTTTATATGCTATAATAAATATATGAGTTGTGATTTCTTTTCTAGCATTATGTAGGACACATACATGGTTAAAAATAAATAGGAAAAAAAGACTTGGTAAAATATAATCAATCAAAATCAAAATGTACTACACACTATTTCACATTGGGAAATGTGTAATAATAAGGAAATGACTAAGTATAAAGAACCAAAGGGTAGTAAACAAGATGGTAAAAATATTGTTTTTTAAATCATGAAAAAAGATTGGCACCACATTAAAACAAGTAAAATCATACTAAATCACACACACACACACACACACACACACACACACGCACACACACACATGCGCGCACACACACACACACACACACACACACACATAATGAGTTTTGATACAAAGTACAGTAATATACATCATCCCAATTCTATGACTAGGCTTTATCTTGTCTATCTTATGGCCTAGACATGCTACCCATAGATGCCTTAGACTATCCCCTCTAGATAATATGTTATAGAGAGGCTATCTGAGATCTTAGAACTATCACCTATCCTTGTAGGTTGGCCACCTAGACCTATACCTGCACTAACTGAGTATGTACCTATGCTAGATAGGTCGTGGTAGCTATATGAGTGGCTCTCTCTTGAGCCAGGGCCTACCATGTCTATACCTATTTTGATCACACCCATACTTATGGTTGTGGCTCCTCTCTATGTACCTATACTCATCTCACCACCTTTATTTCTATTTTTAACTAGCTCCTTAGGGAAAACTCTATCTTAGGATCCTCCAGTGTCACTAGGTCATAGGGTACCATCACCCCATCAAAGATATCATGGAGTGATCCCATCACCTAGGATCCCCATATTGTCTCCTCCTCTATAAGATATACAAAAATTACACCATATAGATATTAGATCATAGATATATCTAAAAAATATATCTATCTATAGTCTATCTTAAATAAACTTAAGTTAAATTCTAAAACCATCTATTATTACCTATTTGCATGTCACCTACACTATCTCACCATCTGAGTGACCATCAAGCATGGTCTCACTGTAAACACATACTATAATAAACTCATATTTAGGTCACCACCCAATTTAAAATCCTAGGGTTACCACTCATGCTTGTCTCAATCTATACTTGAGTGGTACCTCTATCACCTAATTTTGACCTAGCCTACTTGATGGGTCATCTAGGATAACCACTATCTCTACTCTCTCTTACTACTAGTGTCTCCATTGATGGTGTGATTGAGGTGGTCACTATTCCTCCTACTATGGTGTTAGTGATGGAACCTTTAGAATTCCTACATCCACATCCATCTCCTCTTTATTTTTTGCCTATTATGCTCAACCAGTCTATAGTCTCTCATGCTATGACATGATCACTGGACTAACAACTCATGGCCCTAATCCTCCTCTCCCCCTCAACTCTCTCACATTCTTGGTCCAAAATGTGGGCACCACTATTGGTTCCACTAGGTGAGGGAGTCCCATCTATCTATCCTATTACATACACCATCAAATGTGGCTCTATCCACTAGGTATAGAGGCTATAATCTATATCCATGCCAATGTTGGTGCCACTATCTCCTAGCTCGGCCATTCCATAGAAATGTACCCATAAGGATACAACAAAATGTTTTATTTCCTAAACATCTATAATTCTAGTATGTGGGGTATGACCCATAATAATTGATCTTATTGCCACCTCTATCCCTGAGGCAAATGATCATCAATCAGATGGGACAACCTAGTTGGCCGATACATAGGAAACCTATCATATATCCACATACTTATCAAGATAATAGGCCTCATAGAATTTTACCCTTTAGAAAACATCCCATACATGTCATTCATAAACTATACCCAAATGATGGAGCCTAGATCATACAAAATTTTGTGTTTCAATATAGTCTATAGTAAGGCTATCACATACAGTGGTACCTTACCATATTAATTGTGACATAGTACTCGTGTTATCATAAGTCCTATAACTACCTTCTAAATATCTAGAATTTGAGAGGTATAAATGTCAAATAGGCTAACTCTTAGCCTAGGATATATCCTCTCTAAACTTGTCACCCATATGGTTAAAGGTCTCTCCTCCTCCTATCCATCTGGTACTCCTATGACCATGGGTATACATCCTATAGGTATTCCAAGGATTGCATGGATGTCATTTAGGGTGATGCCCACTTTAATGGTATCCCCATCTACCTCCACCTAAATGTATTAGTCAATTATTCCCAAGATTTTAGGAAATGGACTATCAAATTTGAACTCAATGGGATCCTACACATATCTACCATCCCTCCTAGAACTAATTCCATCAATCTTAATCTTCAACTGACAATCACTCCAAGAGGTCTGGGAGCCATGTCACATCCACCAAGCACCAAAATCTTAGACACTCTTAGAACCATAAAATAACAAATGATGTATTAGATCTTTCATGTCATTTTTAATCAAAATACATTATTTTCAAATATTAACAAAAACAAGTCTAATTTGCTTTAATCTATCCATTTTTGATCAATTAGACCTATTTCTATCCTACTCGGCCATTTTATTACTTAGTTAGCCATTTTGGGCCTTTTTATCACTCTTTTAGCTTATTTCATGCATTTTCATAATATTCTAGTTACTTCGTCAAACACTAGGTTGACTAAAATTTCCTCATTTTGATTAGTTGAATTCACAAACTAAGTTGACCCTTTACTTTTCCCCATTAGTACTAAGTCATCACAATGGATTTTTCTATTAGGTCAGTAGTCATGTACTAAGTCAGGAGTCTAGAAAACAAACTAAGTCAGCACATACCTACTAAGTCAATAGTGTGGATTTAGAATTTTTTTAGCCTACTAGGTTGATTGGGTCAACTTAATTGGTTATGCCTACTAACCCCTTTCATTGCCAGTAATAAATGCCTTCTGGTAGTTATTAATTCTATACCTTTAAACCCATTTCCCTATTTGTTTTCTACTACCCTTATAAACTTTTTGGGGTTCATTTCGGTTCCTAGAATTGCTATAAAATACAAATTTATAAAAACACTTAATTGTAATAAAATATACAAAAACAAGTTGAATATTTTTTGTTGACTACTTGTGTTACACCCACTACTACCGCTGTGAGCCCCTCTTATCTCGACTATCATCTTCTTGCCATCGTAGTTCATTTGGTTTCTTAGAGATCTTTTTCTCTCACCCACAAGTCAAAAATAATAAATGACTTCCCTTTTACCCTATTTAAATTGATTTTTTACAATTCTTTACCTCTCATATGTTTTCCATCAGATTCCTTATTTTCCTCACATTTTTGTTTTTACTCATCCATTTTTTAAACCATAAAATGTTCTAGAATCATGACATTTTAGAGAACCTTTTACACTACTATATGCCTATATTCCAAAAATTTCAATTTTTTTCACTAATATTTGTAGGTTCACTTAATGTTCTTCACATTTGGATGCCTTCACTTCTCTTGCAGTCTACTTCTTTATCTACAACACTAAGGTAAGTAAATATATGTGTTTTTAAATTATGTCCTTTCAATTATCTTATTTTCTCCATACTTCACTTTAATTAGCATCAACGTTATGTGTTATCATGTTCTATTCTTGAAGAACCATCCCATGTTACACTCATATGACACATAATGAATTTCAAGTGGGGCATATGTATACGCATAATATTTTTAATTTTTTATTGATTAATGACACTCTTTATCTTGTAATAACCCATCAAGTCTCAATCTCTCTAAGTGCATGCCTTAAGGGGTACACTGAGAAAGGGGTGGAAAGACCATTGGTGCTTCACAGGACTATTTTCCCTTTTACCACTTGTTATCTACACACTTGTCTCCTAAAAACCTTATCCCTAAACTTGTTCCTATCCATTTCACACTCAATCATTTTATACCTTTTCCCCCCTTTTCCTAGCCTTAGCCCTTTTTTGAATATTTACTATATTATAACAACTGGGTTGACCCTATATAGTTTTGAGTGAAATTCATTTAGGGTCTAGGTTAGCTCTTGGTTGACCTAGTGAATTTTTATCCATAATTGTGCTAGGTCAACTAGGTTGACATTGTCAACCAAATTTTTTAAAAGGGATCCAGGTTAAATAAACCTATATATACAAGATCATTTCACCATTATTTAGAGAATAAAATAAGAAGGAAGAGCTATTATATATCTGCTTATCCACCATTCTACTTGAGGAGCAAGATTAGGGTCTCATACTTTCTTTAGAGATACAGATCATATCTTGTGGATAAGTCTTTTAGATGCATTGATATATTGTGTATCCTAGAGATAATTTATCCTTGTCATTCTTACATAGCATAACAACCTCTTATGAAGCACCTTGTCTAAGGGAGAGATTGAGGCTTGATGGGTTTGTCTTCAAAGGTAAGTTTACCTAACTTTATTCCTCCTTTAAAAGAGTAGATATATATGCATTTTTACTTCTCTTCCATGTATTAGTATTTCATATACATTGACATGAGTATATGTCTTTTATGCATGTTTATTTTTATTATTTATAACCTCCACTTTATACCACAAGATTTAGTGAGCACTAGATTAGATTTTACTTTACTTGATTTTAGTTTAGTGATATATGAAAACATAAGACTAACTAGGGTTATTGTATGAATGTTCTTTACTAGAGGCTTTGGAACCCTCACTAACATTGTGTATTATTATAAGATATCCCCTAATTATGTCTAGTGGATCCCCATATTGGTCATGTTCTCGATTATCTAATGTATCCCCAATCAGAAGTATATGGTATCATATATCTTCTCTAAGTTAGGATTGATTTATAGAAATGATGCATTTATGATTGCATATAAATTCATTAAATAGAATGGATAGTGACATGGTCACATCAAAAACATGCTATGGGGTAAATTAAGGATTTAGGAGACAAAAAGTTCACTATCAAAGCCAAAATAATAAAAATGAGGAAGATCACTCATGTGCAGGAAGTCAATGTATTTAAAGAGGTTGGAAAGAGAATTTTGGATGCCAAAAGCCATAAAATGAATGGGATGAATAATTCCAAAACATTAAAAACTTTGGCAAACAAGAGTATTCTACTGTCTACTCTCAACTTACTCTCGTGCATAAAAATTGAGACCCTAATTTTGGTAGAACAAAGAAATTAGATAGTGTAGATTATAGGTATAATCATGGATAGGGACAAGCTATTGATACCACTCATAGATGTGTAGAAGGAGGAAATGGGAATTAGGATAGGTCTTCAACAACCCAGATGCCTTCAACTTAAATGGCTGAAGTTACTCTTTTTTCCCCATTAACATAACTAGGTGCACAATCAGGAGCTCTTGCACTTCAACATCCACTTCAGGGTTCTAATTTAGAGAGGCTAATCAAGTTACCTACATTCAATAAATTATATGAGGTCATGCATATCTTATTAAGTAGATAAAACTAAGGAAATATTCATTTGTCCCAATATATCACTATCTGGATCAATACATAGACTATGAAGAGAGCCATAGGCCTCCCAAATCATGGAAAATCCATATTTCTATATAAGTCCATCATTATTTCCAATTCATTCATTTGTTTAGGAGAAGTTTCCCACTAGGGAAGGTAGAGAAACTCCAATTGAGTCCATTGAGGATGTTTCAATGCACATTCTAGTAGAGTGTAGAACAAAGAGGTTTTGGTAGACAACAAAGTAGGCCAAGTAGGCAATAAAAATAGTAATTGACATTGTGTATAACATGATACACATAAATGAGAAATTTAATTAGCTCAAGTTTCTCATACCTGAGCTTACCACTAATATTGAAAAGTTAATTTTAGGTTTATCATAAAATTTTTAATGAGTTTCTGATTTTGTTGTCATGCTTCACCTAATAGAAGTCCCCACTAGGCCAAGTTAATATTACTATAGACTTTTGGCCTGCTATTACCCTCAAAGGCATTACTTGGACTAAGATAGGGAAATATTATGAGTAACTAGGGTAATTTAGCATATGGTGGCTTGAGGTTATAACTTTGATTAGGGTACAACCTTGAATTATACAAGATGTCATATAATATTTAGGGTAACATGTATCAGTAAAAAAGTTGTACAGTGGTATTCAAATCAAGGTGCATGATTTGGTCACTCCAACTATGACTCTAATGCCCTTTTTAATCATAATGGTTGAAAAAAAGCCTAAATATAGAGGCAAATTTCCCTAGTCATGAGGTCAGTAAATCCTATACAAACCATCCCTGTAGGTACACAACAACTCGAGCAATAATAAGCATAACTACAACTAGCTATGTAACCATAGGCCTATCATAGCAGTCCAAAACTCCCCCACAACAAGAACAAGGAAAATGGAAGGGACTTGCATAGAGAACCTCACCACCACTATCCAGAAAGAGATTATGACAAACTAAGTTTTAGTTAGACAACCCACATATTCTAAGGATATCTTGTAAGTGCGATCTTAAAAAGTTGGGGGTTGATGAATAGGATGTTCTTTAATACATGATTGAAGACATCAACCAAGAGGTCTACAATAAGGAGGATGAGAAGGAATTATTTTTTTGGAAAGTAGTGTGCACTTATCAATTATGGAATAAGGTAATCAAATACCTTTGGTTCAACATTATGTAACTCCCTCCCTATATTATTATGGATACTGTAGGTCAAGAATAAGTTTGGTATAAACTTGCAGTAGAAATTTTCCAAATAGATTCAATAACTAGTTCATCATCTACATAGAGTGTAGATCCACCAGAGGAAGGGAACTTATTATGACCACTATTTCAAAAATAATGTACACATCATTGGGCTAGTCCTTCAACCACTATACAATAAAGTATGGTATCTTTTGGAGAGTTAGCCATAATAAGTAGTGCCTATTAGGTGAAGTCTAGAGGCACTAGGAGATACAAAGATACATCTATCCCTTCGACCAAGTCAAGAAAGATTTTCATGCATAGAAATGTGGTTATGGAATCTGAATCTTTAGATCACTCATAATATGATACAAAAATATGTAATGTATATATAATGAAGGGAATTATAGATACCTCTATTCTAGATCCAAAAGAATAAATGGATGCTATGATGGATACCTTGGACCTTGAGGAGGAGGCTATGAAGAAATAAGAGAGGAAAAAGAGAAAAGTAGAGAAGAATAAAAATAAAAAAGGAAACAAAACAAGTAGATACACAAGAATCCTAATGTGCATAAAAGGAATAAGATAAACAATATACCGAGGAAAAATAACAAAATAAGTCTAAAGAAGCTGAGGTTAAGAAAAAAAAGTCCAAAGACGCTCAGGCTAAGAGAAAGAAAGATGAGGTATCAGAAGCCAAAAGGAGGATAAGTGAACATGAAGAGGTAGTATGCAAGGATGAAGAGGCACAAGATGCAAATATATAAAAGAAAATAAAAAAATATGTGTGAGAGAAAGATGCCAAAGAACAACACCAGAAGGAAGATGAAGCCAAGTGCAAGGCAACGATGTAAGTTGCCAAGGAAAAAGATGAGGCTGATGCCAAAGCTAAAGTGGAAATTGAAGCTAAAGCTAAGGATAAGGCAGATGCTAAGGCTAAAATTATGGCTAGAGCCAAGGCCCAAGAGGCATCCCAAATTCATATTGAGGCTATAGCCAAGGCTCAAGCTAAAGCTAAGGCATAGACTATACAAGAAAAATAAGCTAAGGAAAAGGTATAATCAGAACATGTAAGATCCCACAAGGATGTGACCCAATAAGGTATACTAGAGGATAATTCACTATCAAAGTCTCACCCCTCTGCCCAATGGTTTTAGGATGTCCCTACCACATCATCTCATCACAACACTTTCTTGCTTTCATTAAATCAATTTACACCATCTCCTACCATAGTCAGAGCCACATCCACCACATTTAATTACAATTCTATGGAGGCATATTTGGATGTTTTATAGTTATCATTGTCCAAACAAATTGAAGGAACAACTACATTCCAAGAATCCATTGTGAAAAAGGCTTCATACTTGGACCATATTATTTTTTGGCTATGTAAGGAAAAATTGGAAGCACAAAATCAAATTTTTAATTCTAAGAAACTCATCAATGCTACTTGTCCTACTCTAGTTATGAAAGTCTTTGGTGATTAAGTAATGTTTAAGGACAAACAACTCACTACAGTGCTAATTTGGTTAACAATGTATTAGGTGAGCTCACAAAAATTGCACACCCAAGGGTAGGCCATTTACACTAAAATAGATGGAATTTATGAATTACTATAGGAATATGTATAGGTCTTAGATATTGCTATGCATTAAGCTAAGAAAATAGTGCAAGAAATGCTTGATTAGAGGCAACACCTTGACAAATCCTTAGCTTCTGAGAAACTAGAGTTCACAATGATGGATAAAGCTAAAGCTATAATGAGTGATCAATTGAATACTAGAGAAATATGGACCAATGCATTAAAACATTTATTTGATGTCATGGATATTATGATGAAGAATTTCTAGGTCTAGTAGAATGAGATAATACACAACACATATTTTGCTATTTAAGCCCAAAGGACTGTAGACAGGTTGGATGATATTGTGTTAGATATCCACCTTAAGCTATCAAATGTTAGAGACTTCCTTATCATCACAAAAGAAGAATATGTAAAAAATTTAATGGTCATTCAGATTTCATTATGCATTTTACTTACCATGGTGTGGGAAGTACTTGATAATTAGAAAATTCTCAAACATGAACTCTCATAGGTTGAACCAGCTATTGAATATATCATAGATGAACCTAAGTTCATTCCACCATAGGAACCCCAAGAAATTTTGCAAAAGATAAATCTAGATATAAAGTCACAATCTAATTAGCCACAACCTACATAGTTGCTTGGCCAAATGTCAACACCACCTATATAGTAGGTAAATATGTAGTTCAAATTTTGTAGTTTAAGAAAAAAATTCTAATGTGTAACATAGTCATAAGCATTAGGAAAGGGGCCAAGTTTCTTGAAAACCCCTAACCAAGATAGCCAGTATGCTACTTATTTGAAAACCTAAAAGGGTGGCTAAGTAGTAAATAAATGGTTTAAATCAGTAAATTACATCTGGAGTAACTATTACTACTTTTGTGAAAGGATAATATTTTCTAGATTTAGCCAAGATCATAGTCTATCTCAAGATGAAACAAAAGTTTAAGTCTGAGAAAGTGTTGGATGTAGAATATGGCCTCATAAAATTGCAAGTGTATAATTGATGGAAACATGTGCACATGGTATTATTTTTTCATCTATATGATCTTTTGGATGTCTTCAGCCTTGTTATCCAAATGATAGATATAAGAATCCCAAGAGTCTTTTTTTGGTATGATGTAAAGTTATAATGTGTAGAGATAAATCCATGTAAAAAACTATAAATAGTTCTCTGATATAATGGAATATGGTTTTGATGTGTGATATAGATTAATAAACTAGCTCTATTATGGGTTTTTTAAAGATTCTTTTATGTATTCCTAGTGTTTAGTGTTTAATCTATTTTATTTTAGCTTGTTCTATCTTATATTATGTTGTTTATGTTTCATAACTATTAATGTCATGTTAGTTTATCTTTATATTTTCTACTATTTATAAAATTGAAGATTTTATAAATTCACTCATGCTATTATGATTCTTTTTCACTTTCTACTATGCAATATATCCTTGTCATTAGCATGTTCTGGATAAATTCCAAGAAACTCTACTAACGTTCCTTAAACATGCACATGATTGAAATTTTCTTTCAAGGTATCTCCAAGGAGATACCTTGAAGGGATTTATAATACCTTTGAGTGTACCCTAATGCATGTTTGAAAGGTATAAGGTATCTCCTAGGAGATACATTTCAAACATGTATTAGGTTACGCTTGAAGGTACTACAACGTCCTTCAAGGTATATTCTAATATATATCTTGAAAGGGTTTGTAGTACCTTCAATCAGTCTCCTAATAGATACCTTGAAAATGCACATGATTGGAATTGTCTTTAAATATATCTCTTATGACATACCTTGGAGGGCCTTGTAATACCTTCAAGGGTACCCTTATGCATGTTTAAAAGGTATCTCTTAGGAGATACCTTCAAGGTACCCTTGAAGGTACTATAATTCCCTTCAAGGTATCTTTTAGGAGATACCTTAAAGGGTCTTGTAGTACCTTTAAGGGTTATCCTAGTAGATACCTTGAATATGCACATGATTTGAATTTTTTTGCAAGGTATCTCATAGGGGATTACCTTGAAGGGCCTTATAGTATTTTCAATGGGTCTCCTCATAGATACTTTGAACATTCACACAATTGGAGTTTTATTTCAAGGTATCCCTTAAGAGATTGCTTGAATATGAACACAATAGGAATTTTATTTTGAGGTATCTCCTAGGAAATATATTGAACATGCACATGAATGAAATTTTATTTTGAGGTATCTCCTAAGAGATACCTTGAATATGCACATAGTTGGAATTTTATTTTCAAGGTATCTCCTAGGAGATACCTTTAAGGGCCTTATAATACCTTCCATGTTGATTTTAAAGGTCATTAAATTAGATTTAATATAACTGTGGCACTTTTTTATTTTATAAGAACCCTGATGCTAACTCAAATTTAAATAACATGGGACAATGTTGCATGCATTGGTGACTCAGTCACATAAGTTATGGAATTTTTCACATATTTTTTCACCTTTGAAAAACTAAGTGACAATGTGATCCAATGGGATTTTACCACTTATCACCTAGTCAGATCATTCTAGCTTATCAAGAAATTACAAAGTTTGTGACCCCATGACTCAATAAAAACATTCCATGTGGCATATAGTCATGGCCTTTCAAGGATTTTATTATTTTATAATTCTCATGATAACATGATCCAATCACATCATGATGTTTGGCACTCAGTTGTGCCCCATAGTCAATATGTAATATTTCAATTTCATAATATAAAGATTATAGGACAAGATGACACTTGGTAGTAAATCTCTTAATCTTAGGTAGCTAGATGTGATGTAGAAGCCACACTGCATTCAAGAGTAATGAGTTAAAGACACATAGACATATATCTCACAAAAATAATGTGATCAAAGGAAGCCATGAAACCCAATGAATATGAAATAAAATTAAAATGTGACACTTGACAAAGTGCCATGGTATTTAGGTCCATTAAAAAGTTCATATAACAAATCCACAGAACAATGCAAGCCAATAATAATTTACCACTTAGAAAACTAACAAAAGTTTTGAGGCCATGTCAATCTAAGGATGAAAGGGGTCGATTCATGAGACAATTAAAGATAAGAGATCCAATAGGAGGATGAAATGTAGTAAGGTGTCATCATGGATGGGTCCACTAAGAGCTTCATTTAATACAACCATGTAATGGCATGCGTTAATGAAATCTTACCACTTGGAAAGCTAGTAGGGGTCCCAAGAACAAGTCGACCCAAAATAAAATGGGTCAAACTACATAACATTAAAAGGAGGTGCAATCCAATCCAAAGATTCCATGTGCCAAAATATCATACTACCCACCTAGATATCCCAATATCCAAAGTAAATATTAGAATGCATGAAGAGACACCAAGTGTCAGGAACATGTCAAGTATGACACTTGAAGGACACATTCCTATCCATGAGTGTTGGTTGTTGGTACAAATTATATGTTGATGGAGGCTCATTTTGATGGTTATAAATCTAAGTCACCTCAAGAAAAATTCAAGCCTATGATGAGAAGACACATGGATAAACCAAGAACAATGATTAGCCAATTCCCAAAAGTAAAATTTTGAAGCCATCAAAACAAAACCAAAGAGCCACTCAGGTTTTATGTCAAAGAAAGTGAAAGATAATTAAAATTTATGGCCCGTATCTTGTAATTAAAAATTCTAAGAAAAATTTGGGGTTTAAATATTTCTATCTCAAATTTTAGCACCACCATTTCTATCTATTAAAATTTTTGAAGTACTTTGTATCATTTTCTACAAAACTTTTGTGCATTTGTTTGACATATAGGAAATCCAAAGGCTCATCAATAAAAAATTAGAAGTCATGGCTAAAGTAGGAGCATATGGAGCTACCAAGATAGAATAAGTCATATTCTTATATTCTTATAGAACAAACACAATCTTATGAGACACCAAATTCAATGCAATTACATTAACCATAAATGACAAACACTAAAATGACTTATTCTATCATGTGGAGAGGATGGTAGACCATGACAGTGATGATGAAGAAACTCCCAGTAGTGTAGAGGAAATGTTTAACATCTTGGCACTTAAGTCTATAAGATTACACAAAGCTGCATCCAATCTAGAGGTGTTCCCATGTGTGGACTTAGTCCACCAAATTTTCATTCACTCTAGGTGTGTGGATCACATGATCAAATCTATCAACTTCAGTAATGATATCACTTATATAGATGGATTGGCCTTTCAATCCTATTATGACGTACCCAAGGTTGAAATTGTTTACAATCAATACACCATGACCTAATGGCTTGATTCACACTATATCATATAATTCTTCAAAAGATGGGTAGAGAAATTGGGGAGGTTCATATGAAAGTCTAAAATAAATTGGATTCCCATCACCCAATTTAGAAAAAGGGTGAGAATAGGGATGTCCATGATGAACAAGTTGTATGGAGTAGAAGACATTAGCCATGTGCATGAGAAGTGGGCTCCACTACTGTTTATGATTATAGATGACTCCGTGACCCCTCCCCTTGGGGAGATCATATCTTATAATTTATCTACCAAAATAAAGAAGACCATGGCCAACTAAATAAATTATTTATATATGATGTTCTACTTAGTTGATGCCATTTGTGCCACTCTAAAGTTCCCCTAGCTTACCAATTGAGAACCAAACATGAGATGGACCATCCCCCATGTCTTCACAAAGGTTTGAATTTATAAACATAGGTAGGATATATGGTTTGTTGCTAAGTTTTCTACCTGATTGTATATAGATCCATCTATGAAAGAACTATGCCCAAGCTATTAGTGAATATTAGGGTAACACTTATCACATTAGGAGCCTATTGGTACTACCCAAACTACATGGTAATTAAATTTGAGGGAATCAAGGCAACCCCATTTAGATTACCCACCATAGTGCTAGACAAATTGGATGAGTAAGAGATTTCCTTCAAACTACACATAGGAGTAGATGGACTGTGCAAAAGTAAGAAAAGGGGGCCGGTACACCCCCAATTGGAAAACATCATCTGATTGAAAATTTAAACTTGTCACTTAGTTATAGATGCTACTAAATATAGGTCCATTTTCAATCTGGAAAAATATATCGATGGGGAATGGAACCCTACACATTTGACATTCGATCATTACATCAGACACAAGGTAGATCTTAGTATCACATATCATCATGAGCCTAAAAATGGAGACCAATTCTACCTTAATTTAGTTATTAATGAAGAAGTCGAGTAGAGGATAAAGGTTTTTGGAATCAAGTAGGTGAAAGGAAGCCTAGATGGCATTGGGTTTTTTAGGTATCCAAATACCAATATTCTAAGGTAAGAACATCAACATCTATTATCCATGCTCCTAATGTTGAAGAATAAGGGCCAATTGATTTGTAATTTAGTCATATAATACTCTAGGCATTGTATCCTACTTTGAAGAAAGGAGGGACTGAAACTGGGAAATAAGTTGGGTAGGCTTCCACCTCAGGAAAATATTTATTAGCATGTCCAAGGTATAAAGTGGTACTACAACATATGCCACACCTTCAATAGGAATAACATTAGCTCCTACTCTAGAAACTTTAATGTCATCATCACCTCCCCTTCTTTGTACTAGATAAGGACCAAGTGCTTCAAGTCAGGAACATATTGCCTTACCCCCTTTTTTCTTCTAAAATTAGCCCCTGAGCGTATTTGAATCTCCCCAACTCTGGGTCATATACACCTCCAACCTTACATACCCCTCATTAGACTCGTAATTAGGCATGTAACCATGACATTGATCACCATACCTAGATCCAACCCAAAATTAGAAGAGGCCTACTATCAACCTTCCACAAGTTCCCCTATTATCTACTAGTTATTAAACTATCAATAGTGCTTCTTCATCCCCTAGATATGATTCATATTGGTCACAACCACTAATACCTCCCAAACACCTACATTTTAAGGGCTAAATCTAAATCAACCATTACCTCCATCATTAGAGCCCACAAGTGGCTTTTTAGATAAATCATGGATTAAGTAGATGTAGCTAGTCACTAGAGAGAACCCAAACTGAGTCATAATGGACCCTCCCCAAATTTCATTGAAAATAAACAAGTATTTTGTGGAAATGAAGAGGGTGACTAAGAGAAAGGTCACCCAACCTGACCAAACAATCATGCATGAATAATATAAAACCTTTTTTAAGCTGACAAAGACAAAGAAGGCTAGGCAGGGCCAAGAACAATAATACGAGGAGGGTCTCCTCTCAAATTTCTAAGAAACTATGGATGTGGCTACTAAATTGGTTAAGGAAGTTTAGTAAATAATGGATGACTTGGAGCATCAATACAAGGCTACCTTACTAGAGTAGACCATAATAAGAGTGGAATGGGTTATGGAAGAAATGTTTGATATGATGAATACCTTGGCTTAATAAAAGGTAAAGGGAGATGAAATATATGATAAAGTCATCAAGGTAGAAGATGCATAAGAAGGATATGAAATAAAGATAATAAACTTGATGAATTTTATCATAATGAATAAATTTGAGTACTTAAACCTAATTCCCTTAGAGGACTTGAGCATTGCTTAGTCTTATGTAATTGATAGGAGAAAGAACTTGAACCAGTGGATTGAAGATATGAGGTCCCTAGGGAGCTCCCTTATATAACAAGGTGACAAAGTTATCACCTTATTAAAGGATGCCAAAATTATGCACTTAGATAAAAAAGATTACTTTATCATTATTAGGGATGCCTTCAGGTCTCAACTACAAAAATTCAAGGAGAACTTACAAAAAAAAGCCATGGCTAGAGCGGTGACTTTCAGATAAGAGATGGTGGATTTATTAGCCTCTACCAACCAAATAATAGAGAAGGATAAGGCCAACATTGAAGTTATGGTACGTCTCCTAAGTAGACATGATGTAATGGTTGGGCTGACAACCAAATTGTTAAAGATCCTATCATCGATATGAGATTAATCAATAGTGATTAAAAGAAATGATCCCAAATATAGAAAGGTTAGGTTGAGGCCCAAAAATAGACTCACACCTCAGGAGCCACCACCTTGTCATCCCCTCCTAGAATGTCTTCTTACTCAATTGGAACTATAAATCCATCTTCTTGTGTAACAGGAGCTTCATCATCAATAATACCAATGGGATCTTAACCCAACTCCTCAAGAACAAGATATCCACCTAATGGGTTCCTTATGGATAGGAAAAATGTCCCATGGTCCCTCAAATTACATTGTAAAATATTCCCATATTTTAAATAGGGAATATTATTTAACTATAGGACATACGAGACCATGTTTGTTGATAGGTGTCATGTTACTCGATTCCTTTTATAACTAACTAAGGCATTCAAATGGTTTATATATAGGAGTCCTCCCCTTCATTATAAATCAAAGACAAAATTTTATGAATTAATGTAAAGAGAAAGTAAATTTTAGAAATTAACTCACTATTTCCATTATTTTCATGGATTCCTATTTATGATCTCATTTATTTAATGGTTAAAATCTAGTATTAGTGTTTTGAATGCATCTTGTTAGTTTGTGCTTTCAGCTTGGATAACAAAGTCTGTTATGTATGCTCTATTTTCATCTTGCTCTACTAGTGAATGTGTTTAAGAGAATTTATTGTAGGTAGCATTTTAAAGTATCCTTTTTAGATATGTGCATTATATTCATCATAGAATCCTCACTACACTTATGATATTCTAGGTCTAAACACTAAGAATTCATAGCTATTAGTTTCATTTCCATTATATCATAAGAAATCAAAGGAGATCTATTAGTCTTTATTTTTGCAAGGGAAATTTATTTTATTCCCTACCTTACTCCCTTATTTTAATTTTTTTTAACATGAATCACTTTAGATTAATTCTCATTATGTATATCCATTTGTTTATTTAAGATTTTGGGATTATATTGGTAAATAAAAATTAGATAACATCATAACAAATTCAGGAAGATTGTGTCACTACCATATTCCTATTGTCCCTAAAGTAGGGTCTACTTGCAAACTAGAATTTGGTAACCACATAATCTCTCCAACAAAATTGAGTGAAGCCCCAAGGTTTTCCAAGACCTAAAATATAATATAAGAAATGTTATTCTATTTTTCACATTACATCCTTGACACAAAAATACATCAATAGTTTGGAAGGACTTGAGGATGAATCTGAATATTATCAACCTACTATTTCCTATCATGCAATTTTAGGTATTAGTACTCCTCCAAATATTAAGGTGGTGGGTTTCCTCAAGAAATAGAATTTGACTATATTTATTCACTCTGGGAGTACACACGAATTCGTCAATAGTAAGTTAGATACTTAACTAAATTATTTCATTTACCTTGCTCTAGAATTTTAAATCCTAATTATAGGTGGGGGTATAGTTAATCATTCTGGTAAATACCATAATATAAATCTATGGGAGACTACCTATTATATTATCTTATGTTTTCTATTATCATGGATGGGGCTAACATTTGTTTGATTGTAATGTCTCACAGATTTATGCATAATTGAGATAAATGTTGAGTAACTATTCATGCTCATTCATTTATAATGAAGGACATTTGAATTGTATAGTTTAATAGATAAATCTATGCAATTGGTTAGTTTTCATTAGATGATAAAAATCATCAAAAAAGGTGAAAAATAATTATTGTGCCACTATTTTACATAGAATTTAGACCAAACAAGGAGTCTAACCATATTGAATTACAACTGATAGAGTATACCCATTTTTATCTTATGCACCTACTTGACTCTTATGACCTCTTTTCCATTTGGAAGGTCAACTAACTCCCAAGTCTGATTTATCTCTATGGAAAATAAAATAAAATGTGTAGGCCCAAGTGGGAAGTAACCAACAAGACTAAGAAAAATAAAAGACTAAGACTACAAGGATAGTCTAAACCAAATAATAGTGTTGTAAATGCTCTAAATAAACATGTAAGAAGATATGAAATAGGGGAGGGTAGATTTATAGCAATAAAACACATAATTTTCATATATTAAATTCACCTAAGATACTATTACAACTTGTTTACAATGCATAAACTTATATAGCTACAACTATTCAAAAGACTCACAATAGCAAAATTTCTATTTTCCATGCTTCAAAATTTCCATGTCAGGCTTCAAATTTTCCATGTTGGGATTCAAAAACTAAGTTTTATCATAAAATTTTTTAGCATCTGATTAATAGAAAAATTATATAGCTACAACTTTTCACAAGACTCACAATAGTAAAATTTCAATTTTCTATGCTTCAAATTTTCCATGTCAGGTTTCAAATTTTCCATGATGGGTTTCAAATTTTCCATGCTGGGCTTTGAAATCAAGTTTTCATCATTAAAATTTTTAGCATCTAATATTACAATAGTAGAATATCTAGCTCCATAATGATGTCATGACTATTATCATAATTTCCTTAAAATTAAGACTCTTTTATATGTGAAAATATATACTTCTAAAAGAGTAATTATTGAATATAAAATACAATACCTCGAAAGAATAAAATCACCATTAATTTTGTGAAGTGGAGGTTCATTGTATCAAAAATAACCCTACCATTATGGTAGGATGATCTTCACATGTATTTTGATATTGATCCCCCAATAAGCCAAATTTAATATAAAGTTGATTGTCATTTTATTTGATATTTTGGCCTTTACAATTGGATAATAAAACTAATGTTGAAACATGCCAATTAGTCTATAGTCTATTTATATGTAAAAAAATAGGTAAAACTACCACTCCTGAATGATGACATTTCAGTCAAGAATGAACCCTTTACTAAATTCTAAAGCATACTGTCATTGACACCTTGGCACAATATGAATCATTCGAATGTCACCATTTTAATCTCTATCACATTAATTTAACATGATCTTGATATTCGACAATGACACCTTGGCACAAGATTAATTATTCAAATAACACCATATTAATCTCACATTAATTTAACATGCTCAGAGAGTACTTAAACAAGGATTTATTTCTTATGATGTGACTAATGGGAATATTTTCCACCAATGAGGCTACTCAAATAGGATTTTAACATCCAATAGGAACATAAACTATATTAATTATCCTAAATTATTAATTTTTATGAACATGTAAATGATGTCAAATGAATCTCATCATATCTAATTTAATTACATGCATTAAACATATATATTTAATTACTAATCAATGATATAATCACTTTGTTTAAATTATTTGATCCTTAATCTCACCATATTCCAAGTGGAAAGAGCATATAGACATCAATGGGTCCTTGTCAGGTTATAAGCTAGTCTTTTTGGTTGGTTTAGGTGATTATCTGTAATTTTTCAAATATGAAACTATTAAATATATTAGTTATTAAGATGATTTAATTATAGTTATTAAAAATGTCAGCTTGAATCACCCTAACATTCATCATTTGGGTCCCTATTGGTTTTCCACACATAAATAAATAAATAATAATCAATAGTAATAAATGATAAATAACCCTAATCTCTACCATTTCATTATTTCAACCATTTCAAAATCAATAATGTCGATAGATTATCCAAATATTAATGATTTCATAACATAAAGTGATAAACAATGAATAAAAGGGCCAAGTCAACACAAATAAATAACACATTTTTGATAGAGTAAAAATATATTAAACACTATTAATATTAAATACCTAAAAATAAATATCTACAAAAATGATAGTAACAAATATGGTCAATGCTTTGACACTCTACAACCTGCTCTATTCTGATCTGTCAGCGCTCTATAGTGTGTTGGGTGAATATTTTATCATCAACTAATTGATGGAAAAATGGGTATATCAACCACATCACAATGAGATTTATATGGAAAAATGGGTGTGGTCACCACAACATAATGAGATAAATCTCTCCTCTCGGCAAGGGGAGGTTCCCTATAAACTATAATATACTAATATAAGCTGAAAGTAGACTTAGGGGTGAAATCATACCATCCATTTCTCTTTTTTTAGAGATGATGTTCACAAAATAGAGGAAAATTCTTGTGTAATTACTGAAGGCATGTCTCTTCTTTTAGAAATGATGTTCAACAAATAACAAGAATTCTTCCTAGGTAGTAACTGGATCCACAAGAAACCTACGAAAGCAAAAAGTCTTTCATTATTTCTCCTACTGATTTAGGACAAAGTAGCATAGTACAATGAAGTGCAGCACAAAGTCTCCACCAAAAACTACAATAGAGCAAAATATTATGAAAGATAAGGGGAGCTCAAAGTCTCTCCAATATCCTAAAACATAAATCACATAGACTGAAGATGATTATGGTAGCACAAAGTCTCCCACAGTTGACTTCAGGACATCTTTTAGATTATTTCCACTTGTTCTGCTTATTTGATCAAATGGACAAGACTGTATTTAGGAAAAAAACATATGAATGATTTCTTAGATAATTGAAGCTATTTCAACACAAAGTCTGAAAGGTCACTTGCTTTCTCATTCACTTGATATAATATGATTAACAGTTTGAGCTCAAAGTCTTAAGAATGCCTTTCAATTTAGGCAGATTTTTGCTTCTAATAATAGATAGATCCCTCTTTTTACAAAATGAGAGATTACAATATATATCCTCTAAAGAAAAACTTTGGTGCTTGTTTTCACAAAATAGCCCATGCTGCATTAAATACTTTAAAATTTTTGTGAAGGGGCCATGCTAGAACAAGTTATCAGCCTTAACTTTTGGAATTATAAATCATCTCAAATGTTTTCTCCAAAGCATGGGTCACCTGGTCTTCTTTATGATGTTTACATGTCTATCCATTCGCCTTTACTCAATGAAGAAAAATAGGCCACACCATTGAATGCTTGCACTCTCTGAGGTCCATCTGGTGGACTGCTCCACCTACTAGAATAACTCTTCTACAGATATTTTTGGATTCTCTATTTGATTCCCTCTTTCCTTGCTATATCTTATCTCTTTCTGCTGATCTAAGCTCTTGAGGCTATCTTCTCACCTTCTGCTGGCTTCTTTGAATCCTTCCTTGGCTGGTCACTTTGTTTGTTCTCAGGGCTGTGTTATTTGAAAATCAACAGTTATTTCATTACCCTAAATTTGACATCTGTAGGGGCATCACTTATCACTTTGAACCACTTTAAACCTTGAACCCTTTGAACCTTTTGGAGTTCAATGGTTCAAGGTTCAATGGTTCAAAGTTTAATGGTTTGACAGTTTGGCAGTTCAATGTTTTGTAAAGAGCCACGTTCACTTAGTCTTCTTTATGAGTTCAAGGTGTCATTGAACCAATGGTTTTCACTATTTAATTGAACATTTTTATAGAATATTTTGCTTGAACCATTCACTCAAACTTTAAACTTTGAATATTTAAACCCTTTGAATGCGTTGAAGCTTTGAACTCTTTGAACCTTTGAACTCTTTGAACCTTTCAGAGGTGGAGTTCAATGGTTCAAAGGTTCAATGGTTCATTCCATATTATTGAACCCCACCATTGAACCTTTGATTGAACCTTGGTGTTGGACTATCCTTACAATTTTTTAAGAAATGCCTTAAGCGTTTTAAGATTTTTCCTTGAGAAAGCCCACCTTTTGAACCTATGATTTCCTTAGTTGAAAAGGCTTGTGCGATTGAATAAATTGATCGCTCAAAAAATTTTGAGAAAGAAAGAGAACATTTTGGCTTGTAGGACCGAAATGGTTGACATGTTGTCCACAAAAACTAGTGATGGATTTTGTGAATAATAGCTCGCTCCAGTTGGGGAACTTCTATCGATTGTAATCTAAAACAATCAAAGGGAGTAGAATCTAGAATCTAAGTGCCTTCATCTATGCCATTGGGCTATGGATTCATGCCATCCAAAAAGAGAAAGATGCCAAAAACTAAACAAGCAATGTAAAACAAACAAAGACTATAAAAATGTACAACTAGACTTATTTGATACTTCAAGGATTGAAGTGCTTCAGATGCTGCCCATTGTGAGGTAGTGAAAATGGTGTCCCTTCTTGATATATCAATAAGAAATTATTATTGCCACTGAATTGATGGATGGTGAATGGACCTCTCCACAAAGAATTAAATTTTTCATGCATTCCTTTTGGTTCTCTCCTCTTGTCCCATAACAAGACTTGATCTCCAATTTGAAAATCATGAATCCTTGTTCTTTTGTCGAAGAGTTTCTTTACTTGATTTTGATGTGCAGCAATATGGTCCACCACCATAGTTCATTGCTTACTTAGTTCAATCAAGCACATGATCCTCTTGTCAATGTAATCTTCAAATTTTTGATCTTTGACTACCTTTGCCAACTTTAGTGCTAGTAGTTTTAGGGTGATTGGTATCTCTACATTCAACCCATATAGAATTTGAAATGGTGACAGACCTATCACCCTTTTGGGTGTAATTCTGTCTGCCCATAAAGTGTCAAACAATGCTTTATGCCAAGTCCTTTGATTGTTATCTACCAAATTCTTGATAATGGTCACCAGGTTCTTGTTGCTTGATTTTGCTTAACCATTTCCTTGAGAATAATAGTCAGAAGAATGGGAGAGGATAATCCCATAATAATAGTAAAACTAGGTAACTTCATGAGAAGAGAAATATGCTACATTGTCTATTACAATTTTGGTTGAAACTCCAAACTGAGAAATAATATTTTCCTTGAGGAAATTACATACCACTTCTGAAGTAGCATGCTTGACTGAAATGGCTTCCACCCTCTTGGTAAAATAGTCTGTGGCTGTGAGAACATAGTCATGTCTAGCACTCAAGGACATGTTTACAATGCTAATGAAATCAATACCCCATTATTGAAATGGCTCTTTGATAACCATCAGCTTGAGAGGTAACATTGCCAACTTAGGTTTCCCAATGAACTATTGACACATCTCGCATCTATGCACCTAAGTGTAAGAATCTTGAAATAGAGTAGGTACCTAGTTCATAAAATCTTATGGGTAGTCACATGTGTAGAAAAATGTCTTTCACAAGCCAAATTATGGAAAGACTCCAAAAGTTTGCTCTATTATACTTTATCCATGCAATGAAGAAATACCCCATCAAGGGTCCTCTTATACAAATCATTTTCCCATAGGACAAAGTTAGTAGCTTTCAACTTAACAGTCCTCTTTTATTTACGGGACAAGTGGGTAGGACACTCACCATAGGTAAAGAAATGAGCGATATTGGAATACCACTTATTCATAGTGGTGACAAAGAGAACTGTAGGCATGCCTTCAACCTCTATTTCTTCATGCCCTACTTTCTCTAGTATGTTATCAACAATTAATTGGTAGAGACTTCTTCCTCACACAAGCTTCGTAGGTTTGATAACAAGATCAAACTCCTAGATTTTAGAAATCCAATTGCCCCTTTTAGTTCTAAACTCTTGTTGAGTTAGAATAGACTTCACTGTTGTATTAGGAACCAGAACAACAATGTGTGAGTTTAGGATGTAAAAATGGAAGTGTTTTACCACCTTAACCACAACATAAACATGCTTCTCTATGTTTTAATATTTCAGCTCATGAGCTTTGAGAGGACAACTCATGAAAGATATGGGGGACTCCACACCTTCTTTGTTTTTCTAAACCAAAATGGCTGAAAGCATGTGTTTAGAAGAATAACTATTTATTATGAAGTCTTTGGTATAATTTGGACAAACTAAGATTGGGGCATGGGTAATAGCTTCCTTGATATCTTGAAATGCTGACTTGCCTTCTTCAGTCTAGCAAAAAGCAGCTTTACCCTTCATCATGTTGACAATGTGGCAAGTTTTCTCTGCAAATTTAGGAATGAACCTTCATAGAAAATTCACCTTTCTAAAGAAAGAACAGACTTCAGTCTTACTAGTAGGAAGAACAAGCTCTTGGATGGATTTGACTCTTTTTGGATTGATCTTTATGCCTTCTCAAGATATAGTGTGACTAAGAAGTTTTCCTTTTATAACCCCAAAAATTGATTTCTTAAGATTGAGAGAAATGCCATTTTGTTGACATTGTTCTAACACTTATTGTAAATGATGCACATGATCAGGATGATGTTTGAAAAATATGGTCAAGTCATCAAGATATACCACAATGAACTTCCCCATTTTAGTTTTGAAGGCAAGATCCATCACTCTCTGGAAGGTGGCACAAGTATTGATCAAACCAAAAGGCATTCTACGATATGCAAAGGTGCCCCAAGGTGTAGTGAAAGTGGTATTATGTTGGTCTACTTCACCAACTTCTACTTAATTATAACTCAAAAAACCATCTAACATTGATAACATCTTTGAGCCAATCACTGTCTACAGTAGCTGATCTATGATGGGCAGGGGGTAGTTATCTTTTAAAGAGGATTGATTTAGATTTATGAAATCAACATAGAGGTGAATTTATCCATTCTTTTTTCTCACAAGGACTATGTTTTCAATCCAATTGGAATGATGGATTAGAAAAATTATCCTCGCATTTAACATTTTTTGGATCTAAGAAAGAATAGTACCTAATATCTTGGGGTTGTACTACCTTTATTTCTGCTTGTGAGGTAATGACCCAACCTTTAGAGGAATTTTATGCTGAATTTATTCAATCCTAAGATATTTTAGGTCATCATAAGAGTACACCAAAATATCACTGTAATGGCAAAGTAGAGTAATGAATTTATGTTTTTCATCAGGAGCATAATAATTCCCAATGTTGACCATTTTGGGATTATCTTCTCTACTCAAATTTATTTGACCAAAATCTTTGGAGGAACTTGAATCCATTTGTCACTTATTGATAAAACTATCATGCTTATCAAATAGCTTCTCAAGAGAAACTAACCATTTGGTAATTTTATTCCCTTTGAGTTAAAGGAACTCTTCATCAATTTTTAAATTTGTTTCAGGAGCTGATTCGTGCGACAAAGATTCACTACCTTCAAAACAAAGCTCCTCAAAGATATCCATCTATTCCAAAATAGTAATTATTTGGTTGTCACCATTAAACACCTACCAATGGTTGGAATTATCAGGTACACTTGGTCAAAGGACCAAGTTAATAGTGTACTTATGCCCTTTAAAATCTTGATGAGGAAACATGAGAGTTACAGAGATGGCCAAGGAATCTACTCGACCATTGAATACTCTGGGCACTATAGAAATACTAAAAGCCTCAAAATTTTCAAGGTAGTCCCACACTAGATTTTGATAATGTCTCAATCTTTTATTCTTGATTTGATACAGGTTCCTCACCTGACAAACCACCAGTTCAACATCTCCTTGGGCATGAAGAAGCTTAACATTTTTAGCTTGAGCAGCTTTCAATCTGATCAACAAAGATTCATACTTAGTGGTGTTGTTGGTATTACTAAAATGCAACTTATATGAATAGGGGAAAATATCTCTTTGCAAAGATATCAAAACAATTCTAGCTCCAGAACTGGTAGAAGAATAGCTGCCATCAAATTCTAAAATATAGACATCATTAGAATCTGATCTCCTTTCAGCTTTCTCTTCATTATCAAGGGAATATCCTTTTTCATCTGAACAGTGCTCTACCAATTCTTCTAATGTCTTATCTAAAATTTTTGGATTGTCACTTATAGAACTTTCATTTGATGAAATAGAAACATCTTCTGTAGACAAAAAGTAGCTACCCATTCCCGAGGATTCAAACAGAATTTGAGCTTTAGAGGTTGATGTTTGGGCATCTTTTCAGCCTTTGCATGATGCCCTTGATAGGTATCCTCACCTCAGATAGGTCTATGTTCAATTCTCCACCAACATCCTTGCAATAATTTCATCTAAGCAGTATGCCATAGGAAGCTGGAACGTCGGCCACCAAGACTGTCATTTTAATCCTTTTTTTAAGGAATGCCACGAATGCAAATTGGGCATCTTTGATCTATCCAAAAAGTGGCACTTACTTTTTTTTCATGGAGAAACATCTCCCAAAATTTTTATTTAGAGTGAGATTGAGAGTATCTGCCACCTTGGCAGGCATCACATTGTCAGAGGTGCCAGAGTCTATTATGTAGTTGTTTAGCTTATGACCATTTATCAATAGGGAAACATAGAATGGTTTTGTCTTCCCTGGGGAAATAGGAGGAGCAATGATAATATTATTTTAGGTGGATGTATTCTTTGGTGAGTCATGAGTTACCTTTGAAACATCTTGTCTTGTAGGGACAATTTTATTCTTGATGCATTCAACTAGCCTATCCAACTACTCAAGGTTGGCTTGTAAGTATTCAAACTCAGAAACTTGGATCTTGGTCTTCCTAGTATGATCAATTATTTCAAATAACTAAAATGAACTAGAAATAGAGGAAGGAATTCCATCATTCTAGGTTTTATTAGGCATGGTACTGGTCTGAGAAATTAAAGTAGAAGGTGCAGGGTTGTTTGAGGTTCTTTTTTATTGATCACCGGGACCTTTGATTGGAAAGGTAGTGAAGTCTCTCATTTAGAAATTGAAATTACTGGTTGAGATTCTTCCCCTATGTTTCCCTTATTATCTTGTTGAGTTTATTGGTTATGGGACCTAGTAAAAACAATGTATGATCCATCAAACACTTTTCTCTTATTTCTAGCTTCATCATGGTAATTTAGGAAACCAATGTTGGAGTCACCAACTAATTATTATTCACCTTTTACAAAGAGATCAACATCATCTTCTTGGTCCAACTGAGGTTAGAAAGAGAAATCATGTTTAGCTTCATGATAATCAACTGCTGAGTTAGCTGGTGCTACTTCAATGGCAAGCTTCCCCTATGGGGGAGGAAGATGATTTGGTTGCCCTTGATTCCTAGTAGCATTGCCTTGATATGACTGGTTGGGAAACATCCTCCTTTGTATATCCCAATAAGAAGGAGGGTAGACATCCCTTGTGCCATTTTATTTTTTAGAGCTAGCAATTTATTTGCTAGCTTTTGCACCATAAAATTAGTGGTGCATGTAGAGAAATTTTTAGAAGATGAAGAAGATTTATTTTTGTTAGGATCTCTTCTTATCTTTCCTGCCAAGATAAGATCATCTTCAACCTCAGTCGCCAAAATTTGAGCTATAGCAAGATCTATGTGGCCAGCCTATGTGGCCAGCCCACCTTAACAAGAAACTCACTTTAAGAAGCTGAGAATTGATGAAGAAGAACTTAAATTTTTTTGGCATCAGCTGAGAAATTATAGGAATCCTATTCCTCAACTTATCAAATTTAGTAATGAAGTCTTGCATGGGTTCATGAGGCTCCTTCTTCATTTGTGTAAGCTAGGCTAACAAGGTATGTGCATCTTCTATGAGTTTGAACCTAGCCTCAAGTTTAGCCTTGAGAGTGTTCCATTCAGTTACTATTTATGCTTGCAGATGATAAAACTAGTCTATGGCAGTGCCTTACAACATTTACACAAATAGTTTGACCATTATATATTCAAATTAAACACCTATCACATCACAGGCTATGCAAAAAGCTACAATATGCTCATCAGGGTGAACTCTCCCATCACCATAGAACTTGGAAAAATTCTTTCTTGAACTACGAGGTAGTTCATGTAAAGGTGGGGTTAGATTCAGAGGGCCAAAAGTGTTACCCCAAGGGCCTTGGGCTACCATGATATGATGATTGAAAGGAGGGATAATGAACCTCTATAGGGTACATATAGATAAAGCTCTGCTAGCAGAGGAAAGAGAAGCTTTGCCTGGTATTGGAGACCTGATATTGGTAGGAGGAAAACTCTTAGTTCACTGAAGGTGAGATTATAGAGGAGAAAGGTCAAAACTATTTTGCTGTACAAACTTGAACACATGATCAATAATACCTTGAGCTCTCTAACTTCATGTATACCATGGATCTGCTAGAGTGTAGAATGGAAAAGAACTAGAAATTCTTCAATTTGAAGCTTGAGGCTTCAAATTGCACATTCTTCCCTAGTAGAGTCACCAAAAACTTTTGGGTAAATATTTTGTCATCAACTAACTAATGGAAAAATGGGTATATCAACCACAGCACAATGAGATTTATACAGCAAAATGGGTGTGGTTACCACAAAATAATGAGATAAATCTCTCCTCTCAGCAAGGGGAGGTTCCCTATAAACTATAATATACTAATATAAGCTGAAAGTAGACTCAGGGGTGAAATCATACCATCCATCTCTCTTTTTTTAGAGATGATATTCACAAAATAGAGGAAAATTCTTGTGTAATTACTGAAGGCATTTCTATTCTTTTAGAAATGATGTTCAACAAACAAAAGGAATTATTTTAGGGTAGTAACTGGATCCACAAGAAACCTATGAAAGCACAAAGTCTTTCATTATTTCTCCTACTATTTTAGGAAAAAGTAGCATAGTAGAATGAAGTGCAGCATAAAGTCTCCACTAAAAATTACAATAGAGTAAAAGATTATGAAAGATAAGGGGAACTCAAAGTCTCTCCAATATCCTAAAACATAAATCACACAGACTGAAGATGATTATGGTAGCACAAAGTCTCTCACAGTTGACTTCAGGACATATTTCAAATTATTTCCACTTGTTCTACTTATTTGATTAAATGGACAAGAAAAAAACATAAGAATGATTTCCTAGATAACACAAGCTATTTCAAAACAAAGTCTGAAAGGTCACTTGCTTTCTCATTCACTTGATAAAATATGATTAACAGTCTGAGCTTAAAGTCTTAGGATTGCCTTTCAATTTGGGTAGAGTTTCACTTCTAATAACAGAGAGATCCCTCTTTTTACAAACTAAGAGATTACAATATATAGCCTCTAAAGAAAGACTTTGGTGCTTTTTTTCACAAAATGGCCCATGTTGCATTGAATGCTTTAGAAATTCTATGAAGGGGCCATGCTAAAACAAGTTATCAGCCTTAACTTTTGGCATTCTAAATCATCTCAAATGTCTTCTCCAAAGCATGGGTCACCTGGTCTTCTTTATGATGCTTACATGGTTGTCCATTCGTCTTTACTCAATGAAGAAAAATAGGCCACGCCATTGAATGCTTGTGCTCTCTGAGGTCCATCTAGCAGACTTCTCCACCTACTAGAATAACTCTTATATAGATATTTCTAGATTATCTATTTTATTCCCTCTTTCCTTGCTATATCTTGTCTCTTTCTACTGATATGAGCTCTCAAGACTATCTTCTCGCCTTCTACTAGCTTCTTCGACTCCTTCGTTGGTTGGTCACTTTATTTGTTCTCAGGTCTACGTTATTCAAAAATTAATAGTTATTTTATTACCCTAAATTTGACATCTGTGGGGGTGTCACTCATCACTTTGAACCACTTTAAACATTGAACCCTTTGAACCTTTTAGAGTTTAATGGTTCAATGTTCAACAGTTCAAAGTTCAACGGTTTGACAGTTCAGCGGTTCAATGTTTTGTAAAGAGCCACATTCACTTAGTCTTCTTTATGAGTTCAAGGTGTCATTGAACCAATGGTTTGCACCATTTAGCTGAACCTTTTTCTAGAATCTTCTACTTGAACCATTTACTTGAACTTTGAACTTTGAATCTTTAAACCATTTGAACGTGTTGAAGCTTTGAACTCTTTGAACCTTTGAACTCTTTGAACCTTTTGGACGTGTAGTTCAATGGTTCAAAGGTTCAATGGTTCATTCCATATTATTGAACCCTACTATTGAACCTTTGATTGAACCTTGGCGTTGGACCATCCTTACAATTTTTTAGGAAATGCCTTAAGTGTTTTGAGATTTTTCCTTACAAAAGCCCACCTTTTGAACCTGTGATTTTCTTAGCTGAAAAGGACTATGTGATTGAATAAATTGACTTCTCAATATATTTTGAGAAATAAAGAGACCATTTTGGCCTATAGAACTGAAATGGTCGACATGTTGTCCATAAAAACCAGTGACAGATTTTGGGAACAACACAGTGTATGCTAAAAAAATCTAGGAATATGTAAGAATAAGATTATATCTAGTCAAACATGTTCAATGGTTTTTGTTCCTCTTAAAAATGTTTTGAAATTATACGGACCCCATTTTGAAAAGTAAAATTGAATTTCAAATTCATTGGGGACACCCACCTATTTCTGAATGCAAATGCACCTTGAGAGTAGTCAAATTGAATTGAAGGCAAGTGATATATTTAATATATTAAAATGATATATATATATATATATATATATATATATTTAAAATATATACTAAAAATATATATTATATAATGTAATATAATATTATAATATTATATATTATATAATATATTTTAGTATTTATTATTATTATATAATATATATGTTAATATAGTTTATAAATAAAATTATAATAATATATTATATATTTTAATATAACATACTTAAATTTATACTATATAAAATATATAATTTATATATAATATTACTTAGTTTAATATATAAAAATATTATGATATTAATATAAATACATACACACACATACACATATATATTATATATGCACATATTTGCACACACACATATCACGATATATAATGTATGTATATATGTATTGGTAAGAGGGGTTATGTAAAGAGAAAGAGTGGAAATAATTGATAGTTAAAATTAGTAACTCTAAACTCTTAATCATGTTAAAACAAGTTCATCTAAGATAATTATGGGTGTAGGCTGATATGGATCTGAATCATCATGTAATGATTTAGTTTATGATGGCTTGCATTCTTCATGTAAAGAGATAGCCTCTTAACGTGTAATCTCTACGTCAAAACTATAACCCCCTTGGTTTTGATCAGGGTGCATCTATATTCACTTAATTGTGGCAAATCATATTTTATCTTGGTGATTACAATGGAGAAATTGCTAAAATTAAAAGTGACCAAGAAGAATTTCAGGTTTAGAAATTGGATAAAAAATTGAAGTGGACATATATGTTCCAAAGACACCATATATTCCATGTATGCCTACTATGCCTAGTGATGATGCATTCTCAAGTATACCACCACCACTTGTTTCTCTTAAAGATACTATTAATATTACATCTTCAAAAAATATGGATGAAACTCCACTTAATACTGTGCAAGATCTTATTTCTAAATCATTACCATCAGTTCCAATGTTCCATGATGATAATTTTACTTCTATTTCCATATTTGAAATTCTATAATTTTCATTATATGGTCTTATAATGGATTATTGAACATTTTCTAATTCTTATGATCCATGGATGTGATCCAAAACCCATGGTAGGAGACCCATCAAGTGTAATTTATTAGGAATTGTATAAGTCTTGAAGCTTATATCTCAAGGGAAAACTTCTATTAGTAGAATGCATATAGCCCTAGTGGAAATCACAATATGCATTCTCATCATATCCCCATGGAAGAGGTTTACTCATATCAATCTCTATACTTGTCTAGGGAGAGATATGAGTTGACACTCAGCCAACTTCTTAATATGAAGCACCAGAGCTTTGTGAATCTAGTAATTTTTTTATGTGGTGTATTTTATAATACAGTTCAATGTGGCACTACCATGTTCATTGTTTGATTGATATCGCATTTTGGTTTATTCAGATTAACTTTGTAAGATGGATTGATCTTAAATTTTGTATTGGATAAGGCTAATGTAGTGGCCCCACACTTTAATAGATTTTTTAATGCAAGGAGTTTAATTTATTGGTCATGTTCAAGGTCACCCTTCATGTTTCTCATAAGTAGGATATTTCAGTGCCACAATGTGTGGTGGAAAGGGTTGAAATGATACCTCTAATGCAAGAGGGTTATACGAGACATATTGTGAATCAAGAACATATTTGGATGCATTTTAGGTGTTCTTCTCAATGAGAATTTTTTTTTCCTCCAATGCTTTAATCATTTGTAATGAGGATTGTGAAAAATTTCCACCTTAGTTCAAAGTATTTATTGAATTTGACATCAAGGAGGATGAATATGTATTCCCACTCGATGTACACTTAATGTTTGATGTGATTAATGGACTTGAAAGAAGAATGGCCTCTGTATTGGTCTCTATCATATTTGATATCTAACCATGTCAGATGTCTATTGTGTTATAAGTGTTTAAATTAATTTATAGTCACAAGTGTAAATTCAAGAAAGGCAAATCACTATCACAAGTATTTTAATTAGTGAATTTTATCTCAAAGGTATTCTAGGGGGATAAAAATTAAGGAGTCAAATCCCTATTAGAAAATTTAATCATGCAAATTAAATAATATAAATACACTTATTTAATAAGAATAATTATAATAAATGATAAAAATTTGTAATTATTTTTATATTTAAAAACCATATTTATTATTTATTTTTATTTATCATGTTTAAATCTTTAAATATTTTTACTAAATAATTTATGTTTAAATGTTTTTCCAGAGTGGTTAGTTTTTGCCTCCTCATAAAATGAAACATTTTTGAATGGAATGCTATTTTACTAAATTCCTTATTTTTATTTAAGTGGTGATAAATAGAAGTAAATCATACTAATAAAAAGATTTAAACACTGTCACAATTCCATTACAAATATTTTGACTATTTTCCATAAATTTAAATTTCTTTGAATCTAGATAAGGTCCTATCATCCAACCATAGGTATAACAAGAATCATTTTTCCATTTAAAAAAATGAATCATGTCAATTTTTGTATACAATTCCATCTATAAATCAATTTTAATGACTTGGAATGCATGTTCATAGTTATTTATATATTCCATTTTAACTATAATCAAATATTCATAAACACATTTCATACTTAATATAATTTTGACTACTTCATGTGCCCTTGATATTGAATTAAATAACCATAAACCATTGATAATGGTATTTATCTAGGTTTCATTTAATAATTCTTGAAAGTGTAGATCTCTCACTATGACATGTAAATATGAGTTGTTTCATTTGACTAAGACTCAAAATAACAACTGTTAGATGGTTGTGTAGCATTGACTAATTAATTTGTTTAATAAACCTCATCCATATGCATATTATAATATAATGAAATAATAAATCACATAATGTAATTATCATAGTGTCACTCCATGGTGCATCTATCCAATTTCCTTTCCTTTTCATAAATATGAATATAATAAATTAACACACCTTTATGTATATGAAGTATAACATCACTAGTTATTTAAAATTATGATAGGAAGCCATTACTTGGGAATTTCAAATATTAATCTAGGTGTTCAATACTACCACAAGAAGATATGGTGGACATATTATTAATCTATTAATTTTTTTGCATGGTACATTCTGTAATACAACTCAATGTGGCACATCCATGTTCATTATTTTATTGGTATCACATTTTGGTTCATTCAGATTAACTTCATAAGATGGCTTGATCTTAAATTTTGTATTAGATGAGGCTAATATAATGGCCCAATAATTTATCTTTTTTAATGCAAGGAGTTTCATTTCTTGGACATGCTCAGGGTCACCCTTCATGTTTCTCATAAGTAGGTAATTTCAGTGCCACAAAATGTGGTGGTAAGGGTTGAAATGATACCTCTAATGCAAGAAGGTTATGTAAGACATATTATGAATCAAACCCATATTTGGATTCCTTTTAGGTGTTCTTCTCAATAAGAGAACTTTTTTCCTCCAATGCTTTAATTATTTATAATGAGGATAGTGAAAAATCCTCACTTTGGTAAAAACTATTCATTGAAGTTGACATCAAGGGGGATGAATATTCCCACTCGATGTATGCTCAATATTTGATGTGATTAATGGACCTAAAAGATGAATGTACTATATATTGGTCTGTATCATATTTGATATCTGACCATGTTAGATGTTTATTATGTTATAAGTGTTTAAATTAACTGATAGAGTCACAAGTGTAAAATCAAGAAAAGTGACTCACTATCATAGATATTTGTATTAGTGAATTTTATCTCAAAGGTATTATAGGGGGCTAAAAATTAAGGAGTCAAATCCCTATAAGATAATTTAATCATGTAAATTAAAAAATATAAATAAATTTATTTAATAATAAAATTTATAATTATTTTTATATTTAAAAACTATGTTTATTATTTATTTTTATTTATCATGTTTAAACATTTAAATATTTTTACTAAATAATTTATGTTTAAATGTTTTTCTAGAGTGGTTAGTTTTTTTCTCCTCATAAAATGAAACATTTTTGAATGAAATGTTATTTTACTAAATTCCTTATTTGTATTCAAGTGGTGATAAATAGAAGAAGCAAATCCATATTGATAAAAACATTTAAACACTATCACAATTCCATTGAAAATATTTTGACTGTTTTCTACAAGTCTAAATCTCTTTGAATCTAGATAATGTTCTATCCTCCCACCATAGGAATAAAAAGAATCCCTCTACCATTTACCAAAATTAACCATGCCAATTTTTGTATACAAGTCCACCTCTAAACCAATTTTAATGACTTGGCATGCATGTTCAGAGTTGTTTATATATTCTACTTGAAATACAATCAAGTGTTCATAAACATATTTCATGTTTAATATAATTTTAAGTACTTCATGTGCCTCTGATATTGAATTAAACAACCACAAACCATTGACAGTGGTAGTTATCTAGGTTTCATCCAAAAATTCTTGAATGTGTAGATTTCTAACTATGGCTTGTAAATATGAGTTATTTCATTTGACTAAGACTCAAAATAACAATAATTTCTAGATGGCTATGTATCATTGAATAATTTTTTTAGTAAACCTCATCTATATGGATATTATAATACAATGAACTAATACATCATATAATATAATTATCATAGTGTCACTCCATGGTGCATCTATCCAATTTACATGCCTCTTCAAAAATGTGAATACAATAAATTAACACACCTTTATGTATATGAAGTAAAAAATCACTAGTTATTTAAAATTATGATAGGAATCCATTAGTTGGGCGTTAAAAATCTTATTGTAGATACTCAATACTACCACAAGAAGATATGGTGGACATATATGAAACATAAAAAATATACATAATCAACTAAAGCCCAACTATATTCTATATGATTAGTGACATAATGAGATATAAATATTGAAGGTTGTGATCAGCTTATTTTGATGACATGGGCCTTATGATCAAATAATTTAAGGCTATGATTATATCTATGTGCAGAGTTTCAATAAAATAATGAAATTTAAATAATAATATGTACAAAATAATTAGAACAAGGTCAAATGTATTTATGTACTTATATAATTATTAAAGGAATATAAAATGTGAAATAGGGGTTCTTTTGTAAGGAAATTTATTAAAATAAATCCATATTTACACTTAAACATAATTTACAAGTTCGACTCACACCTCAGTAAGTTGTTGCATAAATGAAATCACATTAGCAATGTCTATGTCTGCTCCTACCTGTATAGATGGAGGAGTCTCAAATGAGGTCAATAATGAAACAAATAAAATATCATCAGTAATCAAGAATATATATAAAATTACTTGCATCTACATAAATGACAACTTATAATATTTAAAATTACTTCTGTATATATAAACATCAACCAAGTAGTTGTAGCAATAATGAGCTACAAGATGGTTCAAAATATTAATAGGAAAAAGATGGTATTATCTCCTATTAAAATCTAAAAAATTACGTATATATTATTTTAATCTATATGTAAAATAAGTATTATCTTTTGAACACTATTTATAATTTAACAAGTCCAATAAAAAAATTACATGTCAAATTTAAAAGATACTTGCAAAGGTCCAGGCAAGATTTCCAAACTAAATGTATATTTTAAAAAATCATTAGTCAAAACCATATCATCTATCCAATTTGAAACACCCCCATAATTGGTTTACATCAAATCCTTCTCCTCATCTAATTTAAGTGCTAGTGCATACAACACCATAGGATGTGCATTAATGTGGTCGAGTAGCAATGTTAGTTGGACCATTTCCATGTCCACTCTCATAAGCATCAGTATGAGAAAATTGACTCATATGTTACATGAGAGTATCATTAAGTACCTTAAGTGCATGTAAACTATCAATCTCTACAACATCCTTCACTGTAGAGGGGATTGTTTTAGGGTAAAGTGGTTATTTGATAGAGACTCTCGTAGGTTAATTAGGTACATGATATACACCAAACCTATCTTATCAAAAGATTTTATTAGCCCTAAAAATCTTAATAATAAAATTAATAATGAATTTCATTCAAGATATTAAACTTGAAATAAATTTTCTTCAAAAAATATGAAGGAACCTCATTGTTGTTAGAAGGCAGGACATCATAAACCATCCACCATTAGTCCCAAAAATTATTTCTCATCAATTTATTATGGTAGTACTGGATTGAGAAATGTTTGAATTACATTAGAAGTGGCACATTGATTTTTGGATTAGTGATGATCAATTTTTTGTTTTCTATCTCTCAAAATAACCTCTAACAATTTGTTATCATAGTAAGAATTACATCTCTATCTATTAGATTCCCATCTATTAATTTGACATATTACCATTTAATCAAATTCACCTATATTAATGAATCTAATGTATTTTCCAAAAAATTATGGTAGGGGTTAACTGAATGAGGATCCCTCATTGGACTAACTAATTCCTCAATCTCTATATTTTCTATTATATGTGCAACCAAATCCTCCTAATTACATGAGGGTTCTTATGGAATTGTAGGAGGGTTAGAAGTTTTATGATTTTTATCTTCATCTTCACTTCCCACATTTTATTCTACATTTTAGTCAATGTTACACAACCATTTGACAGTTTTTTCTATTTTGAGTCTTAGTCAAACAAAATAACTCAAATTTACAAGCCATAGTTAGATATTTGCACTTTCAAGAATTCTTGGATGAAACTAAGATATTTAGGAAAATAAAATAATATATTATTTTTGCTTAGAAATGAGTTAACAACAAAGAAAGAAAATAGGTTTCCCTAATATTAAAATTATATTTTCATCCCATACCAAAATAGTGAATTGAGAATATGAAATAAAGAGTTTCTAACATCTATAAGAAGAAAAAATCTGTAGCTGAATGTAGGTGTGTGAATACATGCATCTTACTATGCATTACAAAAAAATGTCAATAAGGCCACGATATATACGAGTCAAAAAAGAACTAGTTTTGTCCATGGAAACTAATGAACCATTCTCCAAATTATTTTACAACACCTTCATTTACAAACAAATTTTCCAAGAAACACATCTCATAGTTAGACGTCAAAATTGAAGTTAGTAAGCAATCACTTTGATCTTAAACTAGAAAACCTACAAATTTATTTGTTTCCAAATGAACCAAAGGATTTGAGTGAAGAAATAAACTCACCGTTAATAACTAGAATAGAGATTCATTGGTGATAAATAAATTTTATCTTAATTTTAATCAGTTTAATAGAAAAATTGTGTATGACTAGCTCAAATTGCAACTCTAAATACCTCATTATTAACTAAAATTTGATTGTCATTTTGTAAAGTAGAAGAAATATTCATTTGTATAATTTGTATGTAATTTAATAGTTCATATAATTTTTACAACCAAGTTTGAATGGCTACAAAATTAATCACTTTCATTACTTGAAATTTGAGTGTTCATCTACTTTATTGCCCACTATCTCATGCCAAGTGTCATCTGCAACACCAAATTTAATGCTTTATGATACATGATCTCAACTTCATGATAAGTGATTGAAAATTATAATTTAATGCCTACCAAACACTAATATTTGATAGATTTAGTCTTTGAATTAATCTAGCTCATATGTTGTGTACATGGTGAATTAGCATAGAGTTTTAAATCTATACTTGTGAGTGCATTTTTGACCTGCTACTGCACATGAATTTTAAATGAAGTAGAAAATCAATCATTTTCATGTTATGTGGAATTATATAATATGTTAAAGGCATAAAAATGTATTTAATTTTGTTAAAAATTTAATATTATTTTTGTACTATTAATAATATATAGATGTATTGAAATATATTATACTGAAATATATAATATTGATTTATAACCTATATATTATATGATATAATAATATTTATTAATATTAAAATATATTTTACAAAATAAATAATTTATATATAATATTAATATATAATTAATTAGTTTAATATATAAAAATGTTAAGATATATATTATATGTCATTATTTATAAAATAACTAATATAATTTTTTTTTTTTTTTTGTGTGTGTGTGTGTGTGTGTGTGTTGTTAAGAGGGGTTATGTGAAGTGAAAGAGTGTAAATCGATAGTTAAATCTAATAATTACTCAAAACCCATGACAATGTTAAAATAAATTAATCTAAAGTAATTCTGGGTGCAAATCTATCAGGATTTGACTCACCATGCAATGCTTTAGTTTACAATGGATTGTATTATTCATGTGAAGAGATAGCCTCTTATCATAATCTCTATGTCATAACTACAACTCCCTTGGTTTCAATTATAGGGTATCTATATTTGATAGATAAGGAGCTCAGTTATGGGTGATCAGGTTTTGTCTTGGTATTTATAATGGATAAATTACTTTTGTTATAATGAAGCTAAAGAAATTAGAAACGACCAAGAGGAATTTTGGGTTTAGAAATATGATAAAAATTTGAAGTGCACATATATGTTTGAAAGAGACCATCTATTACAATTTGTATGCCTACTATTATACCACCACCACTTATTTCTCCTAAAGACATTATTAATAATGTTACATCTTCAAAAAATATGGATGAAACTCCACTTATTATGAAAGATCCTATTATTTCTAAATCATTACCATCAATTCAAAATTTCCCTAATGATAAGTTTACTTCTATTTTCATATTTTAACTTCTATAATTTGCATTGTATGGTCTTGTAGTAGATTATTGAACATTTTTTAATTCTAATGATCCCCTGGATGTGATCCAAAACCCATGGTAGGAGACCCATCAAGTGTAATTGATTACAATGAGTCCGTTGCTATTTTATTGGAATAAAACTCCCCAAATTATACAAATCTACATTTAGATATAATATATAAATGGAAAGTATAAATATATAAATACTATATATATTAAGTGTTCTGGGGTAGCTAATAATGGCATTGATCATCTTGAGATGTACTAGTTAATTATCAAAATGCCCTTGAAAAGCTTCCCAAGAGATATAATTAAATTTTGTGTTTCATCTATAATTTATATAATCTTGTTAAATGAAGTTTTTGTGATTATTGTATTGAATTTTTTTTCAAGAGGAGTAAAGTTGCTTGGCTTACTTTCCTATTTAAATTTAATTGATTTTACATCGATGTGATTTGGCCACGTATTTTCAACCTCATTATTGGGATTCAAAGTTGAAGTACTTATTTTTTGGCTGAAATGTTTAACCCTAACTCTGCATTGAGATATCACACTTTGCTTTCATAAATTAGAAGTTATGTTTATAGATAGGTATGGTGTAGACTGCTTATTCCCTCACATAACCATAATTTAGATAATCACACAAAATCATTTTCCAAGAGGTCTTTGAGTTACTAGGTATGATTTTGTCACTTATTTTAGTTACCAATTTGGGGTTGAATTTGTCTCCAAATATTAGTTTATAAATTCATTCTATCTAGGATATATTTTGTAAGTGTTCTTGATCTTGGTTATCCTAGGAAGAGGTGAAAGATAAATTTTGGTTAGCCAATACAGATCAAGAATCTTATTAGGAGATTATCAATATCATCCCTACTGATATACTTCACAAAATCTTAGTTCATTCCACTCATCCTTGGTGGAAGGACTAGAAATGGTATGATGAGACCCCTTTCCATAATTACATTCCTCAACAAGGCTATGCTTGGCTCACCCCCCATTTGTACATGGTAGATAAGATCAACACCCGCTAGGGGCTACACTCATTTGTTAAAACATAGAGCATTCACTTTACCACTATTTAGGGGGCTTGTGTGGAGCCCAAGATTTCCCACTTTACTTGGTGTATATTTCACTAAGGCTTTCCTATTGGTCGACTACTTATTCAACTAGGAGTTCACCTTCCTACTTTCCCCTTCTATGGCCACCTAGAGATGCTTCCTCATCTCTTCTAGTAATGTTCCAAAGCTCAAACATTTTGGACTTGGATCCATGATCTTTTCAGGCCTTTCCAACCTAAATTTTTCATTTGGCATCATATCCTGCTTGGCAAAAGGCCTACTATGCCATTCATTTACACGTAAGTTTAGCATATTTTTAGAGTAAAGATTCTCTTCTAGATTTGGAAAGAAAGAAATAATTCTATGTTTAATCATGCTTTTGATAATTATATATATATATTTTAAAAAAATATTTAATCATCACCAATGTTATTATTTAGATCTAAGTCCAAACCAATAAAGTGGCTATGGAGCTTGGGTACCTTCAGGATCTCCTCTCCCATTGAGGAGATGCTCCCTGCACTATGGCTTAGTTTCTATCTTCTCTACCTAGGGATCCTAAATTGGATGATAGAGTGCCTTAACCACCTCATGGTGGGCATCATCATAGCCATTTTAGGAACTTCTATCATAATGGTACCATGTAATAATGTGTTTCCCCTTCTGGGTAGTAGTGAGGTGGTAGTTATCACCTCTTTCCCCTATTGGGAAAGATGGCTAGGGTACTCCTCCTCCTCTTCCTCTATGCCCAGATGCTTGGGGGGCACCACTTGGAGGCCATGAAGACATGTTGGATAAGTTACTCAAGCTCTCTTTGGATATCTTTCCCACTTGGACACAAGATGATGATGATCTATACACTACCCAAGTTACTAATTAGGAGCTTGTTCCAGATGGTAATTATTTTCCAAGCTCAGGCTAGGGTCTAGATGATATATATCCTTCACCTATAGGCCTTGTTCTTAATATATAACATCTATATTTTATGACTTTGTGATAGTTTATTATTTTTAGGCTTTTCCCAGTTGTTACTTGATACTTTGGTTTTGCTCCTAGGCTCTGCGTAGTGTGTCATGGTGAGCTCTCATATTTCCTTATTTTTTTGTGAATTATTTGTATATTTATTTTTACCTAATATATAGATATATTTCATCAAATTTTTTTTTGTAAATTTAATAAAGGCAACTCACCCTCATAGGTATTTAAATTGGTGAATTAAATTGTCTCAAAGGTATTCTAGGGGGCTAAAAATTGAGTCAAATACCTATTAGATAATTTGCTTATGTTACATATTCAAAAAATGTGGATTAAAATCCACTTATTATGCAAGATCCAATTAATTCTAAATAATTACCATCGGTTCCAAAGTTCCATGATGATAATTTTTCTTCTATTTCTATATTTGAACTTCTGTAATTTTCATTATATGTCTTGTAGTGGATTATTTAACATTTTCTAATTTTGATGATCCCATGGATGTGATCCAAAACCCATGGTAGGAGACCCATAAAGTGTAATTTATTGGGACTCATATAATTTGTTAAGCTTATATCTCAAGGAAAAACATCTATTAGTATAATGCCTATGGCCCTAGTGGAAATCACAATATGCATTCTCATCATAATATCCCTATGGAAGAGGTTTACTCATATCAACCTATATAGATGTAGGGAGAGATATGAGTTAACACTCAACCAAATTCATAATAAGAAGCACTCAAGGTTTTGTGAATCTAGTAATTTTTATATGTGGTGTGTTTTTTAATATAGCTCATTATGACACCACCATGTTCATTGTTTGATTGGATCACATTTTGGTTCATTTAGATTAAATTTTTAAGATGGATTGATCTTAAATTTTCATGTATTAGATGAGGCCAATGTAGCGACCTCAAAATTTAAATTATTTAATGCAAGGTGTTTCATTTCTCAGTCATGCTTAAGGTTACCTAGTTGTTTCTCATAAGTAGGAAATTTTAGTGCCATGAAGTGTGGTAGAAAGGGATGAAATGATACCTCTAATGCAAGAGTTTTATGAAAGATATATTGTGAATCAATAACATAATTTGGATGTCTTTAAGGTGTTATTCTCAATTAGATATTTTTTTCCTCCAATAATTTAATCATTTGTAATGAGGATTGTGAAAAGGCCCCACCTTGGTTCCTTTATTTGATTTATAAGATTTTGTATCAAATGAAAATATATATCTAAAGACATCTATGAAAGTAAATTCTATATAATAATATATGAAAATATATTTATAGACATACTATATGAATAAAAAGTGTTCTTGTGATATCTAGAAATGATCTTGGTCATCATAGAATAGACCAATCAGTCATTAGAATGCCTTAGAAAGGCTTTCCAAATGAATCTGTAGCTAAAAATAAAATTGATTATCTTGGGATATACCAGTTAATCATCAAAATGACCTTGAAAATCTTCCAAAATGAGCCTAGTTCTATTTTATTGGAATGAAATTCCCTAAATTATACAAATATACATTTAGATACAATCTATAAATAAGAAGTCTATATATAAAAACACTATATATAGTAAGTGTTTTTAGGTGGATAAAAATGGTGTTGATCATCTTGGGATGTAAAAATTAATTATAAAAATTCCCTTGAAAATATTCCCAAGAAATATAATTAAATCTTGTGTTTCATTAGTAACATAATTTCTATAATCTTGATAAATGAAGTTTTTGTGATTTTTATATTGAATTTTTTTTTTCAAGAGGAGTAAAGTTTCTTGGCTTACTTTCCTATTTAAATTTAATTGATTTTAAATGGATGTGATTTGGCCACATATTTTCAACCCAAATATTGGGCTTTAAAGTTGAAGTACTTGTTTGTTGGCTGAAGTGTTTAACCCTGACTTTGCATTGAGATATCACACCTTGTTGTCATGATTAAAAAGTTAATGTTTATAGATTGGTATGGTGTAGAATAATTATGCCCTCACATAACCATAATTTAGATAACCCCAAAAAGTCCTTTTCCAAGAGGTCTTTGAGGTAATATGTATGATTTTGTGTCACTTATTTTAATTACCAATTTAGGGTCGAATTTGTCTCCAAATATTAGTTTGTAAATTCAAGAAAGGTGACTCACTCTCATAGGTATTTGAATTGGTGAAATAAATTAGATAAAAGGTGTTATATTGGGGCTAAAAATTAAGGAGTCAAATCCCTATTAGACAATTTAATCATGTAATTTAATTTAAAAATATAAATAAACTTTTTAAATAATAATTATTATAATAAATGATAAAAAATTGTAAATATTTTTATATTAAAGAATTATCTAAGTTTATTATTTATTTTTATTAAATAATTTATGTTTAAATGTTTAATATGTTTAAATATATAAATATTTTTTTATAATAATTTTATATGTTACAAATTTTTATATAAACTTTTAAATTATTAGAGATTTAAAATTCTCATGTGCTTCAAAATTAGGGTTAAGTTTATCTTTTTATCTTTCCATTATTTTATCTTTCAATTTTTCTCTCCCTTTAGAAGGTCAAAAAAATATTTTATTGGCTGTTAGGTTAACTGTGGTGTTAGCAGTGGAAGCATTGACCCCATTTTTCACTATAATTTCTACAGGTCTTTCTTGTCAGGTATTTAATCTATTTAATATATTGATTTACTCTATCTAAAATGTGTGATTTGTTTGGATTGACATGTACCTTTTATTTATTACTTGCTGATTTAAGTTATGAAATCACTAAGATTAAAAAAGACTTGGATTTTTGTTATGAAATGTTAGAGATTAGGATTGTTTAGCGCTTACTTGTATTCAATAGGAACCCAAATGGTGAGTGTGAGGGGAAAGATTTTTTTTTTTACTAACTATAATTAAATAACCATAGTAAACAATTGCTAAGATGTGAGAGGGTTTCAATGGTTCCACCTTGTCTCTATCTCCTCACATCGTTCATTTATTGTCTATTTGGCATACTATGAATTGTTTTCATTTTAGACTGAGTTAAATAGTCATTTTTGACATGTTTTAGGTTATTATTATTTGGGGTGGTGAACTTTTACCTCATGTTTCATCATAAAATTTAATGAATTAATGATTTAATAACACCTAGAATTATTATTTAGGGTGGTGAACTTTTCACTCATGGTTATATATTATTGGGTAGAGGGGTCCCATGCATAATTATATATTAAAAAGTTTCTTATAAAATATCTTCACCTTAAAATATGAGACAATAATATTTAGGGAGAAGTTTTTGAGGGGTGGGAAGTAGTAGGGGGTTGAAGATTTTTATGGCTATTCCTTTTTTTTGGTTGCCATCTATCATTTGCATTGAATCAATTATTTTTCAAACAAAAGTTTTGTAGTAAAGTGCTCTTAATTTCTCTCAGTAGCATGTATTACACAATTTAAAAAATCATGAGACCACTAATAAGGAAAAAGACTCCTATAATTTCTCAATAGTGCCCTCTTAAAAATAATTAGGTATCCCCTAGCATGGGACCCCACTCTAGTCCCTCGGGGCATGGATTTGAGCATTTTAAATTAGTCATATTGCATGTGTGACTTTTTGGGAGATCTTCATCACTCATCCAATGTTTATGTGAGTCACCCCTAACACCTATGTTCACCATGTGATCATACCCTTTATTTCCTTCCCTGTACCTATGAAAAAATAGTGAATCTGTTGCATGTGAGGAGGAGAGTCTAAAATTAGTGAATCCTTAAATAACACTTAGTATCAAGATTTATCCCTCATGGCATGGATTTTGAGAATTATAAATTAATTATATCATACATGTGAGAGGGGTTTATTTTTTTGTATAATAATAGTGACCCTTTTTGGAAGTTCCACATCACTTATCCAATGTTTATGCAAATCAACCTGAGCTCTATGTTTACCATATGATTAGTCCCTTTATTTCCTCACCTGTACATATGGGAAATAGTGAATACTTTGAATGTGAGGAGGAAATAGTGAATCTTTTGAAATTAAATTGATTTAGTTTTGTTGGAATGATTTTGTGGTTACCACCTTTAGTTTTCAAGCAAACCCTATTGTAATATCAATAGAAACTTAGTAGTAACATGATCTATCTAAAATTTCTTCATTTTTATGATGCAAATTACTTTGTATTTTACTAATTTACTACCCAAAATATAAACAAATGAGTATTTATAGTGAGCATTAATCTAAAGTGATTTATGTTAAAAATTATTTCAAAATGGGAAGTAGGGTAGAGTAGAAAAGAATGTTTTCCTTGCAACAAAAAAGGACTAACAAATTTCCATTAGTTCTTCCTGATAATAGTGCAAATAAAGCTAACAATCATGAGATCCTAGTGCTAGATTCAAAATATCATAAATGCAGTGAGGATTCTAGTGTAAATATAATGCATATATCTAAAAAGTATGCTTTAAAATAACTACCTACAATAAATAGATTTCAAACACATTTATTTGTAGGGTAGAAGGAAATAGAGCATACATAGACATATATTGTTAGCATAGTAGGAAGCATAAACTAATAAGATGCATTGAATAAACTACTATCAAACTTAACCATTATAAAAATGAAATTAATTATCATTAGCAAAGCTTGAGAAATATTAAAATATAAAAGTAATGAAATAGTGAACATATTATAGGAATTCTTCTCTCTATTTGCATTAATTTCACAAAAGTTCTATTCTGAGTACAATTGAGGGGGAAAACCCCTATATATAGGCCATTTTCATGCCTAAGACACTTACATTGGTTGAAAGAGAACCAAATATGTGACATCTATTGGTGGAAAAAGTCCCTCATGTCCTAAAAATTAAATAATATTCCCTATTCAAATAGGGGAATATTTTACAATATATTAAGGGGAATTAAAACATGACATTCATCAAAAGAAATCTTGAAAAGTGGCTATCTCACTCTTGAGGTGCTAATTTGGGATCCTACTAGTGTGGATGATGATGAAGTTCCTAGTTTATAGTGCAGGTATTGGAACACCTTAGGGCTTAATTTAGTCCTGATGGAATGATTATGTGGCCACCACCTTTAGCTTACAAGTAGGCCTTGATGTAGGGACAACAAGAACTTAGTAGTAGCACAATTTATCTTAAATTTATTTATATTGTTATGATGTAAGATTGATTTTATATTTTTCCAATATATGCCCAAACTTTAAATGAATAAGTGGATATTTATAATGAACATTAATCTAAAGTGGTTCATGTTAAAAAAGTTCAAAATGGAAAGCAAGGTAGAACAGAAAATAAAGTTTTATTTGTAACAACAAAGACCAACATATCCCCTTTGGTTCCTTTTGACTATAGTGCAAATAAAACTAACATCTATGGGATCCTAGTGCTAGACTTAGAATATCATAAATGTGGTATGGATTCTAAGGTAGATACAATGCATATATCTATAAAGTATGTTATAAAATAACTACCTACAACAAATTGCTTTAAGCACATTCATTAGTAGAATAGAAGGAAAATAGATCATACATAACAAACTTTGTTAGAATATCTAAAATCACAAACTAATAAGATACATTCAAAGAACTATTCTCATAATTAACCATTGAAGAAATGAAATCATGTGTTATTAGCAAAGTTTGAGAAATAGGAACATATGAAAATAATGAAATAGTGAGAAAATTGCAAGAGTTCTTCCTTCTCTTTACATTACTTCCAAAAATTCTATTCTAAATTATAATTAAGGTAGAAGTCCACTATACATTCCTTAGAATGCCTAAGATGGTTACAAGAGAACTGTATATATGACACTTGTCAGTGGATAAGGTCCCTAGTGTCCTAAAACTTAGAGAATATTCTCTACACACCTATATTGAAGAAACATTTGGTGGACTAAGTCCACATAGTGGAGTACCTTTGGGTTGGATACAACCTTGTGTAATCCTAAAAATTTGAGTGCTATAATATCCAACTTGACTTTTATATCACTAGATCCTTCCTCGTTATCACTATCTTTGTCTACAGTCTTTTCCACATGGTATAATAGATCATTATACTACTTATCTTTAGTGGCCAATGCAACAAAATTGAATAACCTTATATATATGGTGTTTTTTAATTTATGTATATATGGCGATTACACACACACACACACAAAATTATAAATCACCTTATGTATTTAAATAACCTTATACACATGGTGTTTTTTATTTATGTATATATGGTAATTAAAACACCATGTATATGAGGTTATATATATATATATAAGTACCATATATACATAAATAAAAAACACCATGCATATGAGGTTATATATATATATATATATATATATATATATATATATATATATATATATATATATATATATATGGTGCTAAATATGTTGATGTATATTTGTGACAAGGATATAATATGAATAATAAAACAATATTCCTCTTTAGTTCCTCTAACAATAATGGAAATAAACTAATAGTTATGAGATCATAATGCTTAGGCTCAAAATATCATAAATGTAGTGAGGATTCTAAGGTGAATATAATGAACATATCTAATAAGGATGCTTTAAATTTTTACCTATAATAAATTTCCTTAAATACATTCACTAGTAGAGTAGGAAGAAAATAAAGCATGCATAATAGACTTTGTTAGCCTAACTGAAAGCACAAACTAACAAGATATATTAAAAACACTAATGCCAAATTAAAACCATTAAATAAATGAGACCATATATCATTATAAAATATTAAAACACAAGAATTCATGAAAATAATGAAAATGCAACAAGTTAATTACAAGAATTTCTTTTCTCTTGGCATTAATCTCACAAAATTCTATCTCTGAATTATAATGAAGAGGGAGAAGCCCTATATATAGGCCATTTAAATTCCTCAATTATAAAAGGAATCGGATAATATGACACCTATTAGTAGACAAGGTCTCCCACATCCTAAAGTTAGAGAATTTTCCTCATTCAAAATAGGGGAATATTTTATAATGCAATTGGAAGGACCTTGGGACATGATTCTTATTCAGAAGGAGACAAATAGATGGTTATTTCATTCCTAATGAGATGAGATGGGATCCCATTGGTGTAGTTGATGATGAAGCTCTTACTGTATAAGAATATGGAGTGTTAGTGCTAATTGAGGAAGAAGACATTCTAAGAGGGGCTAACAAGGTGGTGGCTCCTACAATGGTAGTTTGTTTTTGGGCCTCAATTTGGCCTTTCTAGGCTTCAAATCATTTCTTGTATTCATTATTGATCAATCTCAAATCAATGATAGACTCTTTTAGTAGTTTGGCTATGATTCTATCCATTACATCATGTTTTCTTAGAAGAGGTCCTATAGCTTCATTGATGGCTAAAACCTTCTCAATCCTCTAATTAGTAGAGGCTACTAAATCTACCATTTCTTACTTGAAGGTCACCCCTATGGCCATGGACTATTTTTGGATGTTCACCATAAAGTTTGATGACTAGGCCTTGAAGGCATACTTGCTAATAATGGAGCCATCCTTGTTAGAAAGGTATGCAATTTTAGAATCCTTGAGTAGGGTGATGACTCTATCACCTTTTTGTGTGAGAGATTGGCCTAGTGACCTCATTTCATAAATCCACATATTTAGGGATTTACTCATGCTAAAAAAGTAGGATTGATCAATGTTAAAGTCCTCCAAGGGAATCATATTTAGGTCCTCAAATTAGTTCATTATAATTAACCTCACCCATTTGATTACTTTACTATCATATCCTCCATATGTAACTTCTACCTTGAAGACTCTATTATATATTTCATCACCCTTTAACTTGTATTGAGCCAAGGTATTTAACATGTCAAACATCTCTTTCATGGCCTATTCCACGTTTGTTATGGTTTGCTCTAGTAAGGTAGCCTTTTACTAATGATCCAAGTTAGTTTTTCTTTGTTTCACTCCCTTAACCAATTCAATAGCCACATCCATAGTTGTTTAGAGAGATGAGATGGGGTCCTCTTCATACTACTACTATTGGCTCTATCTACCTGGACTTTTTTGTCTTTGTTAGCTCAAACAAGGTTTCCTCTAACTAATACATGATTTTATAGTTTGGGTGGGTGACCTTTCTCTTTTTCACCCTCTTTATTTCCCAAAGTCATTATCAAATTTCAATGTGACCTATAGGAGGTCCACCATGACCAAATTTGGGTTCCTTTTTGTAGCCAATTGTATCTGCTTAATCCATGGCTTGTCTGAAGAACCACTTGGGGTCTCTATTGATGGAGGTGATGGATATAATGGATTTATCCCTTGGAAGGTATATTTATAGGAGGAATTAGTGGTATTGACCAATACAAATACAAAGCTAGGGGATGAAGAAGCATTAGTGCTAGTTTAAGAACTAGCTAAGAACATGGGAACATGTGGGATGATGATATTGGCCCTCTTATTAGGAACTTATGGACCAAGTCTAGGCATAGGTCTAAGCATGACTAGGGGAAAATTGGCCATTACCAAAACTATAGAGGTGGATGATATGCTAAAAGGGGTGAAAGTGGGAAATGACATGGTCGTAGGCCTAATTATAGTTTTGGTAAGAAGCCTATAAAGTAGGAGGTTGACATGGCCTAAAGTTAGGGGTTGAAAAAATATGCTGATGGGTTTCTTATAAATGAAACATGGGGGTAAGTAAATATGTTCCTAACCTGTAATACTCATCCCTTCTTTGGTAGGAGGAAGGGGAAGCAATAATTGACTTGAAGTTGTTGGTGTAGGAGTTACTATCACCTCCACTGAAGGTGTTACTTGTGTAGAGGTGGCACCTTGTATTTAAGATAGGCTTATAGATGATACCCATGAGGTGGAAGCTTGCTTAAAATTTTCCCTTGAATGAGCTCATCCCTTCTATAAAATGGAAGACAATTTTTTGAGTATTTTTTGACTAAGTTGTGGGTCTATCAAGACTTATTCTCTAATACTAGTGATATGGATTGGAGATGTCAATGCTCCAACTTGAGTATATTATTATTTGAACACTATAAAAAACTATGAATCATATAGTATTCCTTTCAAACATGTGATATTTTTAGCCCTTAGCCTTTGATTGACTTATGCATCATTAGTTTCATTGAGGTAAAAATGATCTCCCTCTTCAGGCTCATGATGGTATGTAATGCTGAGAGCTACCCTATGTCTGACGCATTGATTGAATGTTAAGTGCACAAGGTCACATTCCATATTGGTGTCCTTTTATAGACTGAAGGTGGACCTATGTTTGGTATCAACCATACCTAAGTACCAAGTCTCAACTTGAAATTGGTCAATGTTGGTTAATTGGGGATGGACAGTCCCTATTTCTTATTTTTGCATAGTTCATCTACTCCTATGAGTAGTTGTAAGGCAATCTCTTGATCAGCAAATTTTTTTGGCACTATGATGGGAAACCTAAATGGGGATGTTATGATCCCTTAAATCTAATTATGGAACACTTAGGGTATTACCAGTAGGCTCTTAATGTGCTAAGTGTTGCAACGATCTCTTCTAACAACTTGGGCATAGTCCTTTTGTGGATGGCTATATATATAAATTGATAGAACTATTTGGAAATGTCCCACATATCCTAATTGTACCTATAAATTCTAACCTTCATGAAGACATGGGGCATGGTACATTTCAATTTTGGATCCCAATTGGTAAATTTGGAGAATTTTAGAGTGACACAGATGGCATCAACTAAGTACGAGATATTATTGAAATTGTTTCCTTGGTTGGCCATGATATTGATTTGGGAAGCTAAATTATAGGAAATAATTTCCCTAAGAGGGGGAGTGGTGGAGTCATCTATGATCATAAACAAGAGTGGAACCCCTTCTCATCCACATGGCTAGTGTTTTCTACTCCATGTAACATATTCATCATGGCCATCCCCATCCTCACCCCATTCCCAAATTTGGTGATGGGTATTTGATTGATTTTGGACTTGTAGATGAACCTCCCCTAATTTTTTTCCTAACTTCTCAAGATTTCTCTAATGTTATTCAAGTTGAACCATTGGGTTATGGTTTATTGATTATAAATAATTTCAAGCTTGGGTAAATCATAGTACACCTAGAAGGCTAACTTGACTATAAATCTAATATTATTACTCACATTGATAAATTTGATCATGTTATCCACACATAAAATATGGATGAATATTTGACGGACTAAATCCACATAGGGGAGTACCTCTGGGTTGGATGCAACTTTGTGCAATCTCATAAACTTGAGTGACAAGATATCATACCTTTCTTCTATAACACTGGCATCTTCTTCATCATAATTTTCCTAGTCCACCATCCTCTCCACATGGTAGAATAAGTCATTTTAATTTCAGCTTCTGTGGCCAATGAACTGGTATTGAAACTAGTGTCTCAGAAGATTGTGTTTGTCTCATATGAATAGAGAAATGGGACCTATTCTAACTTGGTGGTTCCATACATTCTTGCTTCAACCATGGATTTATAATTTTGATTGATGAGATAATATATTGTCTTAATTATATATGAATGCATATAAGTCCTTTAACAAATAGGATATACCAATGCAGAGTTCTTCAATAGATATCAATTGAAAGTGAATGCAAAGCCTTGAGATTGCAAGCTTTAAACTCTAGATTTTTTTACAATTTTGAACTTCAAGAGATGAGACATAAATGGAAAGTATGTTTTACTTGATTTGACTTAAAGTTAGGGTGGATCAATTATTTCTCTAATGGTTTGTAAACTTCACTTTTGAGAACTAGCCAATCACTGCTCTCAGTTTATCCATGCATCTTCCCATTATAGGCTTGAATTTTACCTTGAGGTGAGTTAGATTTATAACCATATAAATGAGTCTTATCATCATTAAATTTGCACCAAAAACACACATTTGACACTTAGCATTACCCTATGTATCTTACACTTTTGTTTCAAATACTAGGTTACCCAGGTGTGTTGTATGATATTCTACCAAGTGATACCCTTTGATTGGCTTGAAATTCACTAGGTTGAGTAGCTTCCTTTAATTATGTATTACCATGAGGTAATGGGTCCATGTGTCATCATCCTATTGGTACTATCTACCATGTGGCTTCCAAGTATCATATAGTTGTTTAAGATTAGGTGATTGAGTGACAAGTGTCACCTTGTTGTGCACTCATGGTGTTATCATGATGTGGTTAAATCACTCTATCATGAAACTTACTTTAACTTAAATCTTGGGTGGATATTAATTTTTTTTCCAACTACCAAGAAATTATGAGATAAGGGTCCATGTGTACTCAGCCTATTGATTCCAACTACCAGGAACTTGTAAGATAGGGGTCCATGTGTCCTTAGCTTATTTATTATAATGGTAAGGTGGTTTCCACATAATATCCAACTATCCAATATTTAATTTACTAGTTTATAGATGTCATTTTGTTATATGATCATAGGATTAAAATATTGAATATTGCACCTTAGCTATAAGGTCATGAAGGGCATGATGAGTGCCAAATGGGATGATGCAATTAGATCACTTTGTCATAGGACTTTAGAAATAATTTAGGGATTTGGAAGGTTGTGATTAGGCACCATGTGGCATGCTATGTTTAGGTTATCACTTCCTTTTACACTAAAATGTAGTGATTTAATGACAAGCATCACATTCCCATTGGGTCTTTAGATTATGGACTTTGTAACTCTTCCTTAGACTTGAAATACCATGAACAAGTGCCAAGTGGCATGATACAATAACATCATGAGATTGTGATACTTTAGAAAACAATAGGATTTTTGGATGTGAATGGGTGCCAAGTGACAAACTTTCATTGGGTCATTAGGTCATGGTAATTTTTAAAGTCTAAAAGATGCATGATAAAGATCAAAAATTTGTGGCTTAGTGACTAGTGCATGTGACACTATTGTGTGTTAATTGTAGCTAAGTTGGCATTGGGTTATTTACAAAGGAAAAAGTATGAAAGCAATACTTTCATGGGTAACTTAAAGGTATATCCCAAGAGATACCTTGAAGGAAAAATATACACTTATGCCTATTTTAAAGGTATCTCCTACGAGATACCTTAAAGGAGAAATCTAATCTTGTGCATGTTTTAAAGGTATCTCCTAGGAGATACCTTGAAAGTATTTCAAGGGCCTTCAAATATCACCTAGTAGTGCCTTATATATAAAGGAAAATTCCAATTATGCATGTTGAAGTTATCCATTATAAGATAAATTCAACATTCCTTTCAATGTATGTCAATGCCCTTCAAAGTATCTCCTAGGATATTACTTCAAGGGCCTTATAATTCCTTCAAGTTTACTAATGAAGGTATATGAATTCCCTTGAAGGAATCTCATAGTAGATATCTCGAAGGGTGTTGTCATACATTCAAAGGGGATATTGAATGTATATTGTAGGAGACTTAATACACAATAGTCAGTGTATTGATAACTACCTTCTTTATTGAAACACCTATTTACTCATTGAATCCCTTATACACCTCAATAAGGCTAGGAAGGTTCAACCTTGAGGTATCTACTAAGATATTCCTTCAAGGGCCTTCTAATGCCTTCATGGATAACTTGAAGGTATCTCCTATAAGATACCTTGAAGGATAAATCCACTCTTGTGCATGTTTGAAAGGTATCCCCTATGAAATACCTTAAAAGTATTATAAGGTCCTTTAAGTTATCACCTAGTATTACCTTCAGGATCAAGGAAAATTCCACTTGTGTGCATGTTGAAGTTATTTCTTAGGAGATACTTTCAACATTCCCTTCCATGTATGACAATGACCTTTGAATTATCTCCTAGTATATTTATTTTAAGGGCCTTGTAATTCCTTGAAGTTATGGTAATGCCCTTGAGTGCAATTCTTGTTCAATATAAAATGATGTAATGAAGGATGGACCTTATTCAACTATCTCTTGATGATATTATGAGATATATAATTTTGATGGGTTTCACATTGAATCTTGGAATTAATATACCATTACACCTTGACAATATCTATATAAGACCTTATACACAATAATTAATGTATTGTTAACTACCTTCTTTAATTGAAACACTTGTTTATTCATTAAATCCTTTATACACCACAATAATGGTGGTTAAGTTCAACCTAAAAATATCTACTAGACGATTATTTTAATGGAATTGTAATACCTTAATGGGTGACTTGAAATTATCTCCTTGAGGGTAACATGAAGTATCATAATGGGTGACTTGAAATTATCTCCTTCAAAAAGTTTCACTTTGGGAAGTTTCCCGTGGGGAGCTTTCATGTTAAGAATGGGAATGAGAATGGGGAGGTAGAAAAACTACATCAATGAGTTAAAAATGCATCCTTGATCACACTCGAGGGTGCAAGTGATCACATCCATACCACCACTAAAATAGTTGGTACTACTGTTGAAGTCCAGCCCAGGTTGTATCCTTATGATAGCACTTTCAAAAAATTCTATATTTTTTTAGAATGTAAAAAAATTAATTACTATCACATAATAGGGAAAATTGTTAAACTGATTTGATGTGGAAATTTTATGTGTGAAAGAGGAATTAAAATTTTCACTCTAATGTTTGGCTTGTTAGCATGAATGCACACTCTCTCAATGGTTTACATCCTTATGTGCGTAACAAAGAGTCTTTAGTCTTCAATTATCTTGTTTTTCTACATGTTCATTAGAAAAAAATAAGCAAGCACATGGATTTGGCATATGATGGAGCACATGAAGGGGTTTACTAAGATAATAAGGTAAATTTTTGAACCCTCACATCTTGCTAATAATAATAATCATTCATTTACTGGTGGTGAAAAAATCCATGGAAAATTATAGGGGAGGAGTGGAGTCTGATGTAGGGAGTAATTAAATCCATTTTCTATTGTCCTTGTATTTGAATCCATTGTATCCTATTGATATACTCTTGTAACAATCCAAGCCAACCTAAACAAAGTAATAGTATGCTACATAAATATAGTTCTAGTCTCTACAGATGTAGTCCATGTATGTTGTACTTAAACAAGAGGTATTGTACACTTCCTCACACATGATTTACAATGATATATAGGAACCATAGAAAGAGTTAAAGGAAGAGGGATACTATCACTAATATCACTACCACTAAAACCACTAGCACCAATACCAGTAACACCAAAACCACTAACACCACTACCACTACCACTAATACCATTATTATACATCTCACCACCTATAGGCATAATATAATTCTTAATATATGCATAACATATTTAATCATAACTTGTGTCAAAATCATAACCACCTCAAGGGTGTCCATCTGTATGATGAAATGTAAAATATTAGTGATAAAATCACGTGTTATTTTCTTTTTGTTTCTTAAACTCAGTTATGATGGTTATGGTCTCACCTG
>JARHVA010001726.1:710000-947500 GCA_037957365.1 Torreya grandis | reverse complement strand
TCATTGAACTTGTCAATGCCACCATGTTAGGGGTGATGAATAAACTATATTACCATGTTCTTATCCTCTTAATATGCCCATATATGGGATGGAACATAAGTCAGGGCCTCAAGAAGGTCCTTCCCTCTATGGTAAAATTGCACTTTTTAAGGAAAGTTTTGGACATGCATAAAAAAAAATCATAAGTCATATATACAAACAAAAATAACCATCACATGTGTGTGGAATCCCTCTAATTTCAACCTAGAAAACTTGGATAAAATATAAGAGACAAATATGTGGTTGACAATTTCATGATTAGTCCTGAAATGCTACTTTTATGTTATTAAGATATAGGTTCTTTACCTTTAGTAGACATTTTCACTTTTGAGACCTCTATTTGTAAATACATCACTTCCAACAAATTTTGATATAAAAAATACATGTGTTTCCACCACCAAGACCTCAAAATAGATGTGAATATGCATATTTTTAATAATTTTGGGGTCAAGAAACATTGACAAGAAATGTTGTCAACATTCAAGTTATAACTATAGATCTCCACATATAGGGGCTCGTGGATGAAAAATGGCATCACCACCATATAGGGGGTGTCTAATAACCTCTATTAATAGGTTATTATCCTCCAAGTATGTCTGGTTAGGATATAGAGTAGCCATTATAGCCTTAATGAGAACCTTCCCTCTATGGTAAAATTGTACTTTTTAGGCAAAATTTGGACATGTGTCAAATGAAAATTTTTAAGTCACCTAAATGAATAAAAATATCAATAACATGAATGTAGAAGACCTATAATTTCACCCTATATCACTTGGATAAAAAATAATAAACAAATCTATGGCTAACGATCCTGTGATCAGTCATGAAATGTTACTTTTAGGTAGTTAAGAGATATGTTCTTAGCTTCCAGTAGACATTTCCAACTCACAAGAACTATATTTGAAAATACATCACTTAAAACAAATAAATATCTTAAAATTACTTATGTTCCCATCACCATGACCTATGAATCCATGCAAATACACCGTTTTGCAATAATTATGGCATCAAGAAACATTGACAAGAAATGTTTTTAACATTTAAGCCACAATTATAGATCTCTACCTCTAGGGATTCATGTATAAAAAATGAATTTTTTTACATGTTATGGGTGATTAATAACCTATATAATCATTTTATTGGCCTCCAAGTACACTCAGTTAGGATATGGAGCACCTATTCCAACCTCAAGAAGGTCCTTCCATCTACGGTAAAATTATATTTTTTAAGGAAAACTTTGGAAACATGTCAAAGTAAAACTATAAGTCATATATATTAAATAAAAGAACCATAATATGCATCTATAATCCATATAATTTCATCTTTGATCACTTAGATAAAAAATAAGAGACGAATCTATGGCTAACAATTCAGTGATCAGTCTTGAAATACTAATTTTATGTAGTTAAGAGATAGGTTCTTTGCCTCTAGTAGACATTTTCACTTCCAATAAATTTGTCTATAAATACATCACTTATAAAAGATTAGTAAATGAAAATTACATATGCTCCCATGACCACTACCTTTGAATCCACCTGGATATGGCTTTTTGTAATAATTTTGGCATCAATAAACATAGCATATATAACATGTTGGGGGTGTTGAATAACCTATATCACCATGTTAATATCCTCCAAGTACGATCAATTAGGATATATAGTACCCATTTTGGCCTCAAGAAGGTTCTTTTGTCTACATAAAATTGTAATATTTAAAAAAAAAAATTAGACATGCATCAAACTAAAACCATTATTATTCTACATGAAATTAAAGAAACATATAATTTCACCTCAGATAAATTGTATTTAAAATAAGAGATGAATTTTTGGGTGTTGATTATGTTATTAATCTTGAAATGTTACTTTTATGTAGTTAAGAGACATGTTCTTTGCCTCTAGTAGGCATTTCACTTAGGGGATCTAAATTTGTAAATACACAACTTACAAAATACTGGGATATTAAAATTACATATGTTCTCACTACCATAAACTATGAATCCACATTGATATGTGTTTTTTCAATAATTCTAGCATCAAGAAACATTGACAAGAAAGATTGTTAACATTCAAGCCACAACTAGATATATCCACCTCAGATGCCTCATGGATGAAAACTAGAATCTCCACCTTGTTAGGGGTAATGAATAAACTATGTACCACATTATTGGCCTTCTAGTATGCCTAGTTAGGAGGAGTGTATAGACATAATATTTTCAATCCTTTATCAATACTAATGCTTTCCCTCTTGTAGGAACCCATCGAGACTCAATCTCTCTAAGTGCACACCTTAAAGGGTGAAATAAAAAAGAGGTGGGAAAACCATTGGTGCTTCATAAGATTATTATCCATTATACTACCATTTTATATCTACACAACCATCTCCTATACACTTCCCTAAGCTTTGGCACCTCCCTTACACGTTCTTCTAGGCATTTACCACCTTACCTAGCCCCTTTCTAAGCCTAAAAGCCTTTTTTACCAGTTTAAATTACATTGTTGGCCGCATCAACCCTATATTAAAATTTATAAAACATGTTAAGGGTTCAGGTCATCCCATATACTACCTATACCAAGACCTAATTTATTTTGGAAAATAATGATATAGAGTCGATTGTGATGACACTGTCAGCAAAATTTTTGGAAAGGTTTAGGATTAGATTTAGCTATATATACACATTAATTACTACCATTTATTATTAATATATAAAAATAATAATATTATATTATGAATCTATTTATCCACCATTCTACTTGAGGAACATAGCTTAGGGTTTCAATTTTTTTTTATAGATACAGATCTTATCTTATGGAGAAGTCTTTTGGATGCATAAATAAGTTGTGTAGCCTATAGATGAATTATCCTTATTATCATCACATACCACAACAACCTATTGTGAAGCACATTTTCCAAGGAAGAGATTGAGGATCAGTGGGTTTGTCTTCAAGTTAAGTATTCTTAACTTTGTTCCTCCTTTATAAGAGTGGCTACATTTGTATTTATATTTCTCTCATGTTACATCCATATTCTCTCACTAAATTAATTTAACTAATTATCTATGGATTAATAAGGTTGATTAAATTTATTGTTATTTTTTAAACTAAATTATAAGTCATATGCTATTATGGGACATATGTAACTTAGATTTCATGAATTCATTATTTTGAGATGATAAATTATAAATTATATACATAATGATTATGTTACATTTGTTATTATAGTATATTTTTATATGTATCATGATATACTTGAATAACTACCTTATTGTCATGAGATTGATGTAGGAGAATTTATCCCTTAGATCATGATGGAGGGAGAATATCACCATAGAGGGTGGCATAGATGGAGATGGTGAAGGATGATAGAGAAATTTATAAGACCCCTTCACACACCACATTAGATTAAAAAAAGGTTATTTGCATTGTGTGTTTAAAGTATTAGATATTAGAGTTTGCATGTTTTAAATGTTAGTACGTAGTTATAAAATAAATTTTATATGTGATTTCATTTTGTACGTAGAATCGGTACTTGATGTTACAATAATATTATATGAGGTTACTTTACTTATGTTTTCTATGATTTTTGAGAGTAAATCAAATAAAAGATATCTAATTGATATATATATATATATATATATATATATATATATATATATATATATATATATATATATATATATATATATATATATATACTAGTATAATGTCTGTAAAAACATCATTGAACATTTATCTTACTATTTTTGATATTCAAAAATATAAATATAAGTTAATCTATTAAATTAATGTAAGACATATATATAACCTATATATACACTAGTAACTGACTAAAACAACTATCTTTTTATAATTGTATTCAATTATAGATTTATCTATCTTTTTGATAAAGATATAATTACCTTTGTTTTATTTTATATTCAGAGAGATTAAACTATCCTAAAAATACTAACCTAAAATTTAAGTCCAATCTAAGCCTAATATTTTATTATCATGCATGAGACTATGTTAAAATTATAAGTATAGGTATCATTATGTTAATGATTAATGTAGACTTGTGTAGTGGATATAATCAGGGGATTATAACAAATTGATCATCCAAAAATGGAAAAAACTAAATAAATGTTATATAATATTTGAGAAAGTTTGAAAGAGAGAGAAATTTGGGCTTCTGGTATGTTTAATGGATAGATAAATATGGATTGGTGGAGTTTAGAAAAGAAATTGGATATTGTGCATGGACTAAAAAATGAGTGAATAGTGGCATGTAAAGTTCTAATAGAAGGAGGTAAGTGAGGAAAAAATAATGATTTATGGAAGGAAAAGAGATATGCAAAAAAGAAAGGAGGAAAATTACATAGTAACAAAGAAAAGGGATTTCAAGTTATTAGAGTTTCAAATAGGATCATTGAGAAGGTTGGTATAGTTTTTACATTCAATTACAAAAATAAATTTTGTGTATGATTATAATACTTAGGGTCTGTAAAATGGAATATATTTTTGAGTGGATACATGTTTAGCCTTGTGGATGGCATGGCCATCCACAAAGCTAACCCATTGTCCCCAAATCCCAAGTGTTTTGATTTAGAATTAAAAGGATGTTAAACTGTAGGGTTAAATGAAGTTTTAAAAATAAATGGCATATTTCCCTAGTTTAGGAAAAAGATAAATTGAGAAAATAGATATTTAAAAATAAATAATGAGTTATGTTAAAACATATTATACCTGAGTAGTAATTTATCCTTATTTTAGAAAGATACCAAATGACTCAATAAAATGTTAAATGTGTTTTATTTTTGGGAATGTAGGTATACTGATGTTTTATTATGATAATATTTTGGTGATAGTCAAACTATAGATAAAACATAGTTCTATTTGTGTTGGTAAAATATTTAGAAATAAGACATTTTTATTCATGTATGTACTGGGAATATACTCCTTACCAAAACTATGAAAATGTTGAATGGGTTTTAAAAAGGGTTTTTGTTTTGTGTACCATATGTGACATTTAAACCATGTACCATATAAACATATATAGACTATATTGTATTGTTTAAAGTGGAGTTTATAAAAAAATATAGTATGGATATTTATATACAAATTATGTATATAAATATATCCAAAGGATATATAGGAAATGTATTATTTAAAAGATAAGAATATATATATATATATATATATATATATATATATATATATATATATATATAAAGATAGTCACATAGGTTTATGGGATAATATATTCATATGAACCTAAGTCTTTTTTTTTAAATTCTATGAATGGAATGCATATAAATGGATTATGCATAAATACTATGAGCAATAAGACATACAGTCATGGCCTATGCAAATAAGTCAATTGCATATGTTTATACACATAATAGATTGTGTGATTTACTATGAGACATATAGTTATATGTGTTTGAATAAGATTATAAGAACTGCACTCTTTTGAAATAGACCAATCTTAAATAGTGAATTTGATTTATAAACTAATAAAATAGGAAGTTGAATTATTTACATCTAGAAATAAAAATTGTGAGAGTTTGATTTAAATTGAAAACATACTTCACTATGTTAAGGAAATTATTGACTATTTTTCCATGGTAATTGGTGACTTAGAATAAATGATTTGAAATTAGGAAACAACATAAATATGAGATTAAGAATAAAATTGAGCCTAGTTGGATTCATTATTTTTGATGTTAAATTGTGAGAACAGAGGTTTTGGAATTATGAAATCCCTATTTATTGTCAAGATTTTTATTGGAAGTTTTTACCTATTAAGCTTTAAAAAGAATAATGAATAATTTTTGTCAGTAGGTTAGAATTCTAATTGTAAATTAAATTATATATATGGGATACATATAATAAAATCATATAAATATATAAAATACATGTATAAGAGAACCTAGGCCCTCCTATACATGTATAGCTTATATTTATAGAATAGGTAGCTTTCCTATAGTTTTAGTAGTGAATAATAAGTTAAGTCATGACATCCTGGAGGATAGGGAACTATAACTATACGAATTTAGCCTAAGTTCCAAAAAGGATGAATAAGTGAACATTGTTACATCTTTATGAAAATTGTGAATGCTGATTATATTGAGTGGTATGAACTTTATGTTATAAAAATATTGTTTTTATGCTCAACATTTACTAAAGGAAAATAAAATATTGGAATGACTTGTATTATACCCGTATGGTAAATAAACATGCTTGTCATAAATATTATTTATGAGATAAATAATATAAATCAGGTTCATCATATAATTGATGGACTAAATGTATGTATACTAATTATTTTTGAAATTAGCATATGTTTGTACTTGATAGTAAAAATAATTGCATAAACCTATTGGTTATAAATATATGTTAACCAAATATAGCATTGGTTCTTTTGATTAAGTAGTGAGATGAGCTTCACCAGTTTAATTAGCATCATCAATGTCAGATGAAGGTAATCCAATCAAGTGGTGTGTATGAGGTTAACTGATCTTAGATATCATATGTCATTTGAAAACTTGGGCCAAAGTGATGTTTAGATAGACATTATCATTTCATATTTATGATTTATATGTTTGTCTGATATCATGTTAGAACATATTTCTTTATGGTACACCTTATGTAGTAGAAATATTACATCACATAGGTACTAGCGTGTCTCTTTAGATTCCCGCATTGTCACTATCTACCCATTCATGAAGGGAGGGCCATTCCCTATTTGAGGTATTATGTGGGGGATCTATGGTCCATGTTTTGTGTGAAAAAACACTTAGATGATGCTCTCCTCCACACTGTAGTACTTACATGGAGACTAAACTTGAGATTATCAATGATATAGGAGTTAGTGTGATTTGAGCTCCATAGAAAATTATATCTATTATTTTAATTATATTGAGGAAGCATGCCTGATAGAAATGCAATTGATTATTATTATACATTGATATTAGAGGCTATATTATTATACTATATGTGTCTATATTTTATTATGATTACTTTCCTTATGAAATTATGTTTATTTACGTAAGTTTCTAGTGATCAATAAATATAATTATTAATGATTACTTAAGTTTGATATGCTTAATTAAGTATGACAAAAATAAATTATTAGATTCTCCTCATGTAATATAATTAAATAATAAGTGTTGAGTAAATATTTAAAAAAAAAAAACTATATTATCTAGTAAATCCCTGTGGGGACATTACATTGGGGTATCTAATCTATGGCTCAAACTCTATGAATTAATGAGTTTGCTAATGTTTTCATATTCATTTATCAAAATAATTAATAATGGTGTAAGCAATAAAATTAGGTGAAGGTCCTTAAAATTTCAATGATAATATCCATCCATTCGATCTTAACCAATTTGTCATTAAACAAGAAGCAAAGTTAGATCAGATTATTATGACCATGAATGAGACTAGGGACATAGTAGTAGCACTAGAATAGGAAATTCATGGACAAGAGGAAGAAACTCATCAGGATGAGCATAAAGAGCATCTTACTGAGTAATAAATCCCTCAAGAGTAGAGACATGAGGAAGTACCTTAATATACAAGAGCACATATAGTCACAGAATTGGTAAGGGATATGAAAAAGGTGAATCCACCTAAATTTGATTGAACCATTATAGGAGATAGATATGAATCATGGTTTACTAAAATGGAGAAGTATTTTGAGATTTTAAACTACTTCAAGATCACTAAATTTGATTGGGGACCTTATCAATTGGCTGGAGAAGTATCTACATGGTGGGCTAACAAGAAGTTGGAAATGAATGTGAACTCAACCACCACTACTTGGGAGTAGTTTTTAGCACTATTCAAATAATGGTGGCTTCCACAAATATATTTTGACCAAAAGGTGATATATTTTCAAAATCTAAAGCATGGAGACTTATCGATAAATGAATACTAAGAATAATTCACCAAAAATTTGAAATACATATCTCAGTATTAGGGAGATGAGAGGTTCAAGATTATGAAGTTTATCATGGAATTATAAACCCAAATTAATGGAGAGGTGGACATTCATGGACCATTTACCATGGACCAATTCTTTGAGAAAATAGTCAAGTAGGAGTAAAAGTTGAAATCTCTTGCTCAGGTTAGGGACAAGTTTAAGAAAAAGTTTTGAAGTTCAAATCCAAACTTCAAGAAGAAGAATTGGAAGCAGAGGAGTGGAGAATCCAAGATTTATTTCAATAATCAAAATTTTAGATTCAATAGTGGTTCATGTAGCAAGAAAATGGATAATGGTTCTAAGGGTGGTTTCAAGGGAAACCAACAATCTAATAGGAAGGGACTACTAAGAGGTTGCTTCATCTATGGAGGTGACCATTTTTTGTATGAATGCATCCAGGATAAGTTGAGAAACAAAGGTTCTACCCATCAATAGGTAAATTTTAAGTAATGTATTCATATAATGGTTGATAATTGGCAAATTAAATTCTAAGCTTCAACCATATAACTATCAAGTATTTTTTTTGAACATAAAGTTTCTATTTTGATAGAAACATGGCCTAAAAAATGTTTGATAGCTCATATAATTCTAAACATATTATCTAGGAAAGTTGGTGTAATGGTAAATGTATGGTTGGTACAATATGGGAATGACTCTAAACTCTAGGTCGATAAGTGTTTAATTGAATCAAAACTTAGGTTTCCAAAATTCACAATAGTTGTGGATCTTTATGTACTACCACTAGGGTCATATGATGTGATCTTAGGAGTCAACTAGCTTACAAAACATAAAGTGAAGGTTGAATATTATCTGAAAAGAGTGGAGTGTCTTGATGATTCTATAAATTAGAAACTAATTTAGGGTGAAAAAGGGAGTTAAGGCTTAGTTATATATATGGAATTTAACTCAAGAAAGCCCAAGGTAAGGGATGCCAAGAATTTATTATCATCATAAATGAAATGGAGGAAACTAAGGAACCATCAATTGAAAATCATCCTTTCTTAGGAATTTTTATGATGTTTTTCTAGAAGAATTACCAAGATTACCTCCTAAATGTGAACTTGACTTATTTATTGATATCAAACCAAGATTGAAATCTTAGTCTAAGGTTTTGTAATGAATGACGACCACTAAATTAGTATAATTGAAGGCACAACTTCAAGAATTGTTATCCAAAGGGTTGATTAGACCAAGTGTGTCGCTATGGGGTACACCAATTTTTTTCATTAATAATAATGATGACACTCTTTGACTTTGTATTTATTATATAATTTTGAATAAAGAAACCATCAAGAATAGGTATCCACTACCTTGAATAGATGATATTTTCAATCAAATTCAAGGTGTGGAGGTCTTTTATAAGATTGATCTTAGAGTTATATATCATCAGTTAAGGATAAAAGATGAAGATATTCCAAAGATGGCATTTATAACTCGCTATGGGTATTACAAGTTTAGTTTTATCTTTTAAGATGATATTATGATATAATCTAAGGATTAAGCAGAGCATCTTTAATATTTGGAGCTAGTTTTTCAATGTCTGTGAAAGCACAAGTTATATGGAAAATTATCTAAGTATGCATTTTTCCAAAAGAAAGTGAAATATCTAAGACATATTCTCTCAAAAAGTGGAATATTTTTTGATTCAAAAATGATAAGATCCATTATGGAGTGGTCAACACCAAGGAATGTGCATTAGGTTAGGATTTTCATGGGATTAGTAGGCTATTACAAGAAATTCATCTTGATTTTTTCCAAGATAGCTAACCCAATTACCTCTCTACAATATAAGAATTGGAAATTTATCTAGTCAGATAAATGTGAAGTAGATTTTTAAGAATTAAAAAGAAGGTTTACTTCAGCACCAGTGTTAAGAGTTACTAATCCCAATGGTCAATTTTCAATGATCATACATACATCTGGGGATGGGCTAGGAGGAGTCCTTATGTAGGATGGTTAGTATTAGATTATGAATCAAGGAAGATAAAACCTTATGAGGTGAATTACACACCTCATGATCTTAAACTTGTATAAATTTTTCATGCTTTATAATTTTAGAGATATTATTTGTTAGGAAAACCATTTGAGCTCAAGATAGATAACTTGGGACTCAAATACATTTTCACCCAACAAAATTTGAATAATCATTAGAGGCACTGGTTAGAATTTTTTTCTGACTATGATTTTGATATCAATTACATCAAAGACAAAGATAATAGATTAACTAACATCTTGAGTCATAAAAGGTACATATCGAATGTATCTACTATCAAGAGTAATTTTAGGGATCATGTGATTGAGTTCTCACTAAGAGATAAATTATATGATCAAGTCAAGAAAGCTTTATCTAATAATGCTTAGAATCATAGGTATAAAGGATACACCATATAAATTGATGGTATTTTACATTATAATAGAAGGATGTATGTGATAGATCGATAAAAAATTTAGGAGCAAAATTCTAAAGGAACTGTATAATGCCCCATATTTAAGACATACAAGAGTAACCAAGCTTATGGTAGAGCTTAGACCACTTTATTTCTAGAAGGGAATCAAGAAAGATGTAATGCAATTTATGTCACATTGCCTAGAATGTCAGTGAGTGAAATTTAAAAATGTGCATCTTGATGGATTGATATATCCACATGACATAATGGAGTGGAAATGGGAGGTGATCAGTATGGACTTTGTCCAAATTTTACCATTTCTATAGAATGGCATGACATGCTCTTGGTTGTAGTTGATAAATTAAGTAAGGTAACATATTCTATCCCAAGTAATTTGATATATGAAGCACCAAATATTATTAAGAGATTCATAAAGTAAGTGTATAAATTGTATGGATTTATAGAGAAGATCATATTAGATCATGATCTGAGAATGACTTCTTTTTTTTGGTTAACTCTAAATTCAGCTTTGGGTATGCAACTAAATTTTAGCACTGCATATCACCCACAGACTGATGGTCAAAATAAGCAAGTAAATCAGGTGTTAGAAGATCTTATTCATATGTATTTCATGGATCAATAATAAAAATGCTTACACTAGTTAAGTTTGTATACAATAAGTCATACCAATCTGCTTTGAAGATGGTACCATTTGAAGCACTTTATGGGAGAAGGTGCAGGACACTAATCAATTGGGATAAATTGGAAGATAGGGTAGTATTTAGACCTAAAATGCTTTCAAAAATGGATAAATAGGATACAAAAATTAGGTAGAGATTGGTTGAGGCTAATGATAGGCAAAAGAGCTATGTTGATTTGAAGAGAATAGCTAGGTAGTTTGTAGTAGGTGATAAAGTATTTTTTAGAGTTAAAATACAAAAGAGCTTGATTAAATTCAAGAAGTCAAAAAAACTTTCACCAAGATATGTGGGACCCTTTAAGATTTTAGATATGGTCAATCCTATAACATATAGGCTTGCATTAACATTGGCCCTTGCTCTATTACATAATGTCTTCCATGTATCTTATGTTAATAAGTATATAGTTGATCCTTCACATGTGTTGTATTGGAATGCTTTGTAGGTTCTAGATCTGAAGGTGGTCACATTAGAACCAATCATAGTAATTAAAACTTGCAAATTTCATTTACATAATAGAGAAGTGTCACAGTGTAAGGTCTTGTGGGACTAATACTCTAAGGATAGTGCTACTTGGGAGGACTATGATGAGTTCTACAGGATATTTCCACATTTGTTTGCTTGATTTGATACAAGATACTATATTTTTATTCTGTTAAACTTTGTTTGATATTCAAAATTATTGTTTGAATAAGTGTCATTAGGATGATGATCAATTTTATGAGAGAAGGATGTTAAATCTTGATTCTCTCACTAAAATGATTTACCTATTTATATATGGATTAATAAGGTTGATTAAATTGATTTATACTTTTTAACTAAATTATAAGTCATAGCTTGTTATGGGATAGATTTATGTTACTTATATTTCATGAGATCCTTATTTTGTAATGATAAATTATGAATTTTGTACATAATGATCATGTTACATTTGTTTTTATAGCATAGTTTTATATGTATCATGATATACTTTACTAACTACCTTATTATCATGAGATGGATGCAAGATAATTTATCCTTTAGAGAATGAAGGAGAGAGAGCATCATTAGAGAGGGTAGTGTAGATGGAGATGGTGAAGTACAATAGAGGAATTGCTAAGACCCCTGCACACACCACATTAGATTAAAAAAATGTTATATGCATTGTGTGTTTTGATTATAAGATATTAGAGTTTGCATGATTTAAATGTTAGTACGTAGTTATGGAATAAATATTGTATGCAATTACATTTTGTACATATACTCATTACTTGATGTTGCAGTAAGATTACATGAGGTTACTTTGCTTATGTTTGTCTATGATTTTTGAGAGTAAATCAAATAAAAGATATCTAATTACTATTATATATATACTAGTATAATGTCTTTAAAAATTCATTTAAAATTTAGCTTACTATTAATGATATTCAAGAATATCAATATAAGTTAAGCTATTAAATTAAAGTTAGACATATATATAGCCTATATATACACTAATAATTGATTAAAAGAGCTATCTTGTTATAATTTGAATCAATTATAGATTTATCTATCTTTTTGATAAAGAGATAATTACCTTTATTTTATTTTATATTCAAGGATATTAAACTATCCTAAAAATATTAAGCTAAGAGCTAAGTCCAATCTAAGCCTAGTATTTGATTGTCATGCATGAGACTATGTTAAAATTATAAGTATAGTTATCATTATGTTAATGATTAATGTAGAATTGTGTAGTGGATATAGCAAAGTGATCATGTAAAAATGGGAAAAATAAATAAATGTCATATAATATATAAGAAAGTTAGAAAGAGAGAGAGAGATTAGGTATTTTGGTATGTTTAATGGAGAGATAACTATGGATTAGTGGAGTTTAGAGGAAAATTTAGATATTGTGAATGGACTATTAAATGAGTGAACAATGGCATGCAAAGTTCAAATAAAAGGAGGTTGGAAAGGAAAAAATAATAAGGAGTTATGGAAGGAAAGGAGATACGTGTGAAATAAAGGAGGAAAAGTACATAGTAGTAAAGCAAAGGAATTCAAAGTTATTTGAGTTTGAAATAGGAGCATTGAGAAGGTTGGTATTTTTTTTACATTCAATTGCAAAAATAAATTCTGTGTGTGATTATAACACTTAGGGTCTAGGAAATAGAATATATTTTATAATGGATGTAGGCTTAGCCCTGTGGATGGCTCAACCATCCATAGAGATAGCCCATTATCCCCAAATCCTAATTGTTTTTATTTAGAATTGAAAGGATGTTAAATTTTAAGGTTAAATGAAGTTATAAAAATAAATGGCATATTTCCCTAGTTTAGGAAAAAGATAACCTGAGGGAATAGATATTTGCAAATAAAGAATGAGTTATGTTAAAACATATTATACCTACTGATTAGTGAGTTATCCTTATTTTATTAATATACTAACTGAGTCAATAAAATGTTAAATGAGTTTTCTATTTGGGAAATTAGGTATACTAGTGTTTTATTATGATAATATCTTGGTGATAGTCAAACTATAGGTAAAACAAAGTTCTATTTACATTGGTAAAAGATTTGTAAATAAGAAATTTTTGTACATGTATGTACTGGGGATATACTCCTTACCAAAACTATGAAAATGTTGAATGGGTTTTAAAGGGGGTTTTGTTCTATGTACCGCATGTGATGTTTAAACCATGTACCATTTGTGACATATAAACTATGTATCATATGTGACATATATATATATATATATATATATATATATACTATAGTTTATTGTTTAAAATGGAGTCTATACAAACATATAGTATCGATATTTATATTCAAACTATGTATATAAATATATCCAAAGGATATATATATATATATATATATATATATATATATATATATATATATATATATATATATATATATATATATATAAGACAATCACACAAGCTTGTGGGATAAGATATTCATATGAACCTAAGTCTTTTGTTTTAAACACTATGAATGGAATGCATATAAATTGGGCATGCATAAATACTATGAGGAGTAAGACATAGAATCACACCCTGTGAAAATAAGTATATTATGTATATTTATACACACAATAGATTTTGTGATTTACTATGAGACATATAGTTATGTGTTTGAATAAGATTATAAGAATTGTGTGCTTTTGAAATAGGCCAGTCTTAAAAAATGAATTCAAATAATAGCTTGAGAAAATAGGAAGTCAAATAAGTTACAAATGGAAATGAAAATCATGATAGTTTGATTTAAATTTAAAACATATTTCACTTTGTTAAGGAAATTATTGAATATTTTTCCATGGTAATTGGTAACTTAAAATAGATGACTTGAAATTGGAAAAAAACATAAGTATGAGATTAGGAATAAAATTGAGCCTAGTTGGATTCATTATTTTTGATGTTAAATTATGAGAACAGGGGTTTTGGAATTATTAAAATCCTATTTCTTCTTGAGCCTTTTCTTGGAAATTTTTACCTTTTACGATTTTAAAAGAATAATGAAAAAGTTTTGTTAGTAGGTCATAATGTTAATTTTAAATTAAATTATATATATTATGGGATATATATAATAAGATCATATAAATATATGGAATATGTGTATAAGAAAACGTAGGTCCTCCTATATGTGTACAGCCTATATTTATAGAATAGGTAGTGTGTCTATAGTTATAATAGTGACTAATAAGTTATGTCATGAAATCTTGAAGAATATGGAACTATAACTATATGAATGTAGCTTGTGTTCCAAAAAGGATGAATAAGTGAATGTTGTTAAATATTTATGAAAATTATGAATGTTGGTTATATTGAGTGGTATGAACTTTATGTTATAAAAATGTTAATTTTGTGCTTAACATTTAATAAAGGAAAATAGACTTTTGGAATGACTTGTATTATACCCTTATGGTAAATAAACTTAATTGTCATAAATATCATTTATGAGATAATTAATATAAATGAGGTTCATTTATATATTTGACAGATTAAATGTATGTATAGTAATTATTTTTGAAATTAGTATATGTTTGTACTTGCTAGTAGAAATAATTGTATGAACCTGTTGCTTACAAATATACGTTAACCAAATCTAGAATTAATGGTTTTAATTAAGTAGTGAGACAAACTTCATCAGATTAATTTACATCATCAATGACAAATGAAGGTAATCTAATCAAGTGGTGCGTATGCATTTAAATTATCCTAGAGATCATATATTATTTGAAAACTTTAGCCAAAATAATGTTTAGATAGGCATTATCATTTCATATGTATGATTTTCATGCTTGTGTGATATCATGTTAGAACATATTTCTTTATGGTATACATAATGTAGTATAAATCTTATAGCACATGAGAACTAACATGTCTCTCTGAATTCCCACACCATCACTATCTATCCATCTGTGAAGGTAGGGCCATTCCCTATTTGGGGGATTGTTGGTTCATGGTTGGTGTGGAAAACCACTCAGATGATACTAATCCTCCCCACTACAATACTTACTTGGAGACTACACTTGATATTATCAATGATACAAGAGTTAGTGTGACTTGAGCTCCATGGAGAATTATATCTATTATTGTACTTATATTAAGGCATCATGCTTGATGTAAATGTAATTAATTATTGTTATACATTAAAAATAGAGGTTGTATTATTGTATTAGTTGTGGATGGATTTTATTATGATTAATTTCCTTATACAATTATGATTATTTACATAAGTTGATAGTGATCATTAAATATAGTTGTTCATGTTTACTTAAGTTTGATATGCTTAGTTAAGTATGTTGAAAATAACTAATTATATTCTCATGGTGTAATCTAATGAAATAATAAGTGTTGAGTAAATATTTTAAAAAAAATATTGCATTACTCTAGTAAATCCCTATAGGGATGTTACATCTCCTATGCATTAGGATTTCGTATACATTGATACGAGTATAGATCTTCTATGCATGTTTACTTTTTATGTTTATTACCCCTACTTTGTGCCACAAGCTTTGGTGAGTATTGGATTATATTTTAATTTACTTATCATTTACTCTATGAATATGAAAATATAGGACCTAGCTAGGGTTATTACATGATGTTTTTTTACTAAAAGCTTTAGAACCCTCTCTAGTGATGCTATTGTGGTAAGACATCCTTTGGTTAGGTATAACATATCCATCTTTTTCATGACCCTGAATATCTAATTTATCAATAATTAGAACTGTAAGTAGGATTTATCTTCTTCGAGTTAGGATTGATTAAAAGATCAATTGCATTTCCCTTTGCATACTTTATAACAAACCTAACATAAAGAAAACCCTTGTAGGTTTTATTTCATGCATTCATTTTATCATTATATTATATATTTCTATTTTTGTAGTACTATATCAAACTAGTTGGTATAGTTATAATAGTCTATGTGTAGGTTTTACACACAGGCATTCCAAAATGAATATGTTTTGTTTATGCAGGTCTTTTCTACATACAGGTGACTGGATCGATTAGTTCAACACTATTATTTTTTAGTTCTAAATTTACATACATAGTTGAACCAATCGACTTTATTCACAATTTTATTCTTTCGGCATACAGGTCTATAAACATAGTCTAGTTATTCCACTATGTTTAAAACTTCTTCTTCGGCATATAGGTTTTTCAAACTCCATCTAACCATTTGACTCTATTAGAATTTTTTTTGAATTAATATTTGAACATCACAACATAAAATTTTATATTATAAAAATCTTTAAATCCACCAAGGTTCATTCTTACTCTCTCTATCATTTTAGTTTTTCTTTCTTAGTACTATTTTTCACAAGTTTGAAGTCTATAAAATTGCAGCCCTACAAGCAACTGAATTGACTAGTTAGATATGATTTTGTAGTCTATATTTTATCTTGAAGACATAGTTGACATGTTCAACTGTGTTCTTCTAGATCTTACTTTTATAGAATAACATCAACCCAATCAATTTTTCTGTGTTATTTACATAAATTATCGCTAAACTAACTCTGTACTCTTCAAAATCAATAAATTAACCTCTTTTTGATATTAATTAATTTACCTTTACTTTCAATTGTTTGCATGCTCAGAGTAATAAACATAGATTAAATAGGTGGTTTTTTAAATTACCATTTAGTCACACTATTTTTCTCTTTTGTACACACTTCCAAATCACTTTACACACAAAACTTATTAAACATTTGTCTTCCTAATGCCTACCTACTTGGATTTCATCACAAAGGGGGAAGACAACTTAGTTTTATAGCCAGATAAACACATATTTTATGATCTATATTAGTAAATCACCTAAAACTTTTATCTCTACAATATTGTGAAGTGAGGGGGTAGGCCCCAATACCAAGATAGTACCATCACCAATATAGATCCCTTTCAACCTAAATGTCTTGAAATTAGCCTTAGACTTCTTTTTAGTTCTTCATTACATCCAACTTCCTAATAACATTAAAATTAAACTTAATTATAACTTAATAACACTTAAGATGATCAATTAGTTAGAATTTACTTTCAAATTGTTGCTTGTTCTCTGATAATTATATATTTTATTGTATAACTTACATTAGCCATCATTGGTGCAAGGTTTGTATTGTGTATTTCAATTGGATCAATCACATTGATCCATTTGATTGTGTGCTTAGTTTCATTTTCTTAGATTCTATCTTAAAAAACCTTTCTTTATTTTAAAACATTTTCATTTCTATCGACATAGTATCTTAAAGAATGTTTAGCCTATCTTCTTACATTACATAGTTAACCTATCTGATTATGTATCTTTATTTTCCTATTCAATATCTTGTATAAGTAGTACATAGTCAAATTGTCCAAATGTGCCTTCTTATTTATTTTATTATTCCATATCCATTATATAAATTTGACCTGTATAATTGTGTTCTCTTTTTCTCTATTTCATTCTTTGGTTTATAAAATATAGTTGATCAGTTTGACTATTTATCTTATTTTCTAATTTTGTCTTTTCATCACCTAATTAGCCTATTTTTTTCATCATTAATTTCATATTTGAGGATAATATAGAGTTAAATCCAAAAAACATGATGAGATTTACCAATCCTAATAGGTTTTCCCAAAAATATCTTATGGATTCTATATGTAATAGGAAATGTAACATTCTACAAATCAATCCTAGCTCAGAGAAGATAGATATTAATTACACTTTTGATTAGGGATACATTAGATAATTAGATTCATAACCAATATGGATCTACTATACCTAGTCAAGGTATCTCTTACCATAAATAATATCACTAGGGAGGGTTCCAAAGCCTCTAGTCAAGTAAAATTATGGATTAACCCTAACTAGGTCCTATGTTTTCATATTCACTATACTAATTACAAGTAAAGAAAAATCTAGTCTAGTGCTCACCAAAGCTTATGGTAAAAAGTGGGGGTAATAAAAAATAAAACTAAACATACATATAAGACATATACTCACAATAATGTATATGGAATCCTCTTCATGAAAGAGAAGGGAAAATGCATATCTATCTACTCTTACAAAGGAGGAACAAAGTTAGGAATACTTACCTTTGAAGATGAACCTATCAAACCTTAATCTCTCCCTTGGCCAAGGTACTTCACAATAGGTTGTTTTGGTATGTAATGATAACAAGGATAAATCATCTATAGGATACATAACCTATCAATGCATCTAAAAGACTTATCCATAAGACAAGTTTCATATCTCTAGAAGAAGTATAAAACCCTAAGCTTTCTCCTCAATTAGAATGGTGGATAAGTAGATATGAAATATATATTAATTATTCTTCTCTTATTATAGAAATGGAAAAATGCTTTTATTTATATAGGAAAATCTAACCCTAAACCCTTCTAAATTTTTTAGCCAATAAGGTCTACCTGATTATCCTAGTATTATAATTGACAAAAACTAACTAGGTCACAGACTAAGTAAGTCAGGGGCTGACCTAGACCCTAATAATTTTTGTCAATAAGAATATAAGGTAGATATGGTTGACATACTCATTTAAACTATCAAAAAGGGTTTTAGGTTAGGGAAAGGGATAATGAAGGTGGAAAATGACTAGAGGAGGGTGCAAAATAGTAGGTAAAGCTTAAGGGAATGGTTTTTAGGAGACAAGTGTATAGATAGAAAGTGGAAAAATGGACAACATTAATATGAAGCACCAATGGTCTACCCACCTCTTTCTTGATTTACCCATTAAGGCATGTACTCAAAGAGATTGAGACTCGATGGATTCCTCCAAAATAGAGTGTTATTAATTAATAAAAGTTTGAAATATTATGTGTATATGCATGCCCCACTCAAAGCTCATCACATATCACATTGGTGAAAAAAAGGATGGTGCTTTGAGAAAAGAACATGATGACACATAATGTTGATGGTAAATAAAGTGTAGTAAGAAGCAAATAAGATAAGTGAAAGGAAAACATTTAAAAACACATAGCTTTACTTACCTTAGTGTTGTAGATAAATAAGAATATGTGAGAGATGTGAAGATGTCCAATGTGGGGAACATTAGGTGAACCTATAGAGATTATAAAAAAAGATAATTTTTTTTTATGACATGCGTATAATATTTAGAAATATTCTCTACAACATCAAAATTCTAGAACATTTTCTAGTTTAGAAAAAGAGTTAGTATAAACAAAGATATGATCAAAATAAGGAATTTGATGGTAAATTTTTAAAAGGTAAAAAAAATTTAATAGTAAATATAAATAGGTTGAAAAAGAATTCATTTATATTATTTAATATTTAAAAAAATAGAACTCTAAAAGACCTATTGAGATCCTAGAGCCTAGAGAGCTAGGATGGTGAAGAGATGACAATTGAGATGGGGAGGATGCATAACATCCAAAATGAGTGAAACACATGTATATTACTAAAAATTTCAAAATTTTGAGATATTTTATTTGAAATTGAGTGTTTTATATAAATTTGACAATTAGGCAAAATCTAGATATCAAAATGAACCCTAGGAAAATTTTAGGGATACTAGCGGTAAAACAAGGTATTAGGTAGGAAAGAGTTAGATCAATAAATGGGTGGTGGATGGGGATACCATAAATATAGGTATCATAATGGAGGATGTCCATACATTACTTGGATTTCCTATAAAGGGGACATTGGTGATCATAGAGACACTAGATGATCAAGAGGAGAGATAAGCACTATCCTAGTGGGTGAATTACTCAGATAGAATCTACCTGGGACTAAGGGTTAGATTGTTTGATGTGTATATTGCATAGATTTTGGATATCCAAAAGGATCTAATAGGAATTGTAATAGCACTAGTGTTGTGGCATAAGTTGGATGGCAAGGTACCATTGTATAAGATAACCTTGTGTCAGTCCATATTAGATCAGGGTGCACTCTATGACTTGGGGTCTATCATCTAGGTTCAACTCATACATGACATGTATGAGATGTTATCCATAGGGTAGAAGACCATGGGACTAGTGGTATTACTAAGCACCTAGATATATGAGACGTTCTTAATGTATCATCTAGCTAGGTTGCCTCATATGGTTGATGATCAGTTACCTTAGATCATGAGATAGAGATAAGATTAGGTAGCACATTCCATTCCTCATATGCCAGTGCTATAAATTTTTACATGAAGAGATATCATGTAGTAGTATTATGCACATATTGTGATTGTGGTACTAGGTATGGCATGGGTATAGATAATGGGTCATTATACCTATTGGGTAGAGTCACATCGAGTGGCATGCTTTCTAAGATAGTGTGGAGTAATATACCTAGTGGATCCTATAGTAGTGCCCACATTTTGGGTATGACATGTGAAAGAGCTAAGGGGGATAAGAGGAGGAGGAGTGTTAAACGAGACACTAGAGATTAGACTATATCATGTGAGACCATAGACTGGTCAAGCATAATAGTCGAAAGGTAGAGGAAGAGAGGGCATAGATGTGGATGTAGGAGTGAAGCAAGTACCATAGTCATCACCATAGAAAGAGGAGTAGTTAAAACCTTAATTTCACCACTGATGGATATTATATAAGTGGGATCGAGTATAGAGGGTGGTTATCTAGGATGACCCATTATTTGACCTAGGGTAGAGCTAGTTGATAGAAGCACCACTAAGGAAAGGCTTGAGACATGCATGTGTGGTGACTCTAGGTTTTTCTTTGATTGAGAGGCATCCTAAAAATGAGGTACTTAGGGGACAAGATGATGGAGATACCTTGCTTGGCAGATGAGTCGATAGGGAGATGTTAATTGATGATACTAGGACAGGTAATAAATGTTTATGATTTTTAATTTTTGTGATAGAATATTAGTTGTATATAATTTTAGATAGATAGATTTTGAGATGTATATGTGATTTAATATCTATCTAGTTTAAATTTTGTATATCATATGACTATGGAGATCAGATGGGGATCTTTGGTTATGAGAGTGCACCATGATATTCTAGATGGAGTGTTGGCACCATATGACCCCACTATGCTAGATGATCCTATGGTACCATTTGACCTAACTCAAGTGGGCTAGTTTAGACTAGTGGGGGAGGCTAAAAGGTATCTACAGGCATGTGGAGATGGATTATAGCCATAAATAGGGGTGGGAGTAGGGGAGGAAAAAGATGGGTAGGGTTTGGCTCATAAGAGAGATACACACATGGATACCACTATCTAGTTAGGATAGTTACATGCATAGGTGGATAACCTATAGGGATAGGTAGTAAAATTGAGATCTCCAATAGCCTCACTATAGCATATTATGTAGAGGGGACAATCCAAGTCATCTATAGGTAGCATGGCAAGGCCATGAGAAATACATGATGGGTCTTAACCATAGAGCTAGAGCGATGCATTTTTTTGATATTTGTATTATAACACATGATATATATATATATATATATATATATATATATATATATATATATATATATATATATATATATATATATATATATATTCTATTTTGAATGTTGGATGTTGATCTTATGGGTTATATTTTAGTTGTGGTTGTAGATGCATGTATATATTTCTTTCTATTACATGTATTTAAATTTTGTTTCATATGCTATAAGAAATATGTGTGTGGTGTTTTTTTCCTAACATTATGTAGTACACATGCATGGTTAAAAAGAAACAGAAAAAATAGATTTGGAAAAGTATAATTTAATCAAAAAAAAATGTACTACATACTATTTCACATTGGGAAATGTGTAATAATAAAAGATGACTAAGTATAATAAACCAAAAATGTGGTAAACAAGAAGGAAAAAATGTTTTTAAACCATGAAAAGGATTGACATCAAATTAAAACAAGTAAAATCATACTAAATCACATTGGGAAGTATGAAAATAATGTAATAAAATGGAAAGAATGTGAAAGACTAATGATATAAAAAAATCAATTAATTCAATCAATCATACTAAATCATGTTGGGAAGTATAAAAGAGAAATAAAATTGGTAAAATGGTCTTATATTAATCACACTAATTCAAGTTGGGAAGTGTGAAAAACTTAAGAAAAATGGTTAGATTCTTACATGAAATTAGAAAATAAGAAGATAAAATATAAAAGATTAACGAATTAATCATAAAACATGCTAAATCAAGATAGGAAACATCTCAATGATGTGTGACTCATAATAAATCACATATTATCTCATATTTGACACATGTAATTTTGTTATGACTTGGATATTGGAAAATTTTATGAGGAAGGTCAGGTCCTATCCATGGTCTTAAACTACAACTCACAAAGGTAACACTAATGAGGTGGAAACAATGTAAAAATATGGTAAAATGAGATGTTTTTAATGATAATATGAAATTTTGATAATTTGTGAGGAAAGACAGGTCCTATCCATGGTCTTACACTGCAACTCACAAATGGAATCCATAGAGGGAGTGATCAGTGAACAAAACAATATTTCTCAAAGGGAAATATTAGGATTGTAGTGAATGAAAGGAGGTATTTAAAAAATCATAACATAGAAATATTATGAGAAGACCTTAAGAAACATGAGGCATAATAAGGACATAGAAAGACACTAAGTGATTAGTGACCATCAATATACAAAGGATACTTGTTCACTATATGCACAAAGTTGTGTAGGAGAATAAACTAGGTATTAATATAAAATCATGTTGGTTTTTTTAAACAAGATAATTAAAATGGATCTATCTTTCAATAATGTGTTCCCCATTCTTTAGGACCTCTTATAGACCCATTGGTCTACTATGAAGATTGGGTATTTATATGAGAAAGTAGGTAGCACTAAAATATTTTTGTATTCTCCTTTTCCAATCTACTAGCCTATAACACCCCAATGGACCTTAGATCTATCATGAGGCCAACTATGGAGTTTGATAGTTGATTAGAAAAAAGAGATGTGCTTAGAATAATGTATTTTAATGTAATTTAACTTTTGAAATTTTTGAATGTTAGATCATTTCCTTTTGTTAAATGATTTGGCAGTTGAATTTTTATGGATTTTAATATTCCTCCTCCATATGGACTTGGAATGACCAATCATGAGAGATAGAGTGATACACATGAACTAGCGTTGGGCTTTGGCTAAATAAAACTAAGTATCTAAAGATATGACTGACTAGAACACTTAGGCTTAACTATGAACCAACATGTTATCTCAAGTCTCAACCATGTGTATGCTTGTTTTACAAAAGGGAATAAAGTGGAATAAGGGGAGATCCAAAGTGGACCGGTAAAAGGAGATTGTAATGAGATAAATTATTTACTAACTAATCACATGGTAAATGAGAAATGACTTAAAGGGAATAAGGTTTATATAACCAAGTCATAATAAAAATTATCTGTGTTTATAGAGATAAGATAGAAAAAATCATAAAAAAGAACAAGGTAACTATAGAAAATTAACTCAAGAATATTAAGTATGCAATTATGAAAAATAATCCATAAGAGAACATAATAAAAATATTGACATCATAAGCAACATGTGGTATGAAACAAAAGTCACCATATAAGATAGATAAGAATCTGATACAATGTTAGATGATAAAAATAGATAAATGTAATTTGGAGCACAAATCCAATCAAAATGATAAAATAAATGTAAGAACATCGTGCTTGTGTTTATAAGTACTAATATATTTAACCACACACATTATCCATAACATCCAATAAGTCTCTATGAAGCTAAAATCAAATTGTAGGAAAAGTCTCATCGATCTTCAAGGAAAGTTGAAAAAATACTTTGCATAAAATTTTCTTGACAAAAAATTTAGGAATGATTGAATGATCATGATTATGAGGGCTATTATGCATGAGATGTTTAGGAGAAGGCATGGGAATGATTTCTATATGAGATGAAGGCGTTATTGATGGAGAAGGTTCCACTAAGGAAGGAGGATACATAGGTGAGGGACTCATGAGTGGATAAATAGTAGGTGGAGAAGGGACCATAGGTGGTGGAGCCATGGGAAAAGAAGGGGGGCCTTATTGTGAGGGAAACCTATGGATGGAATGGTAGTAAGCACATGAATGGTAATGAGGTGATCCTTGAGATGCTCCTGAAGGATGTAGAAATGATCAGTATGATGAGCACCACATTAGTGCCAGACATAATATACCTCTCCATATGTGGGAAGATATTTAGGTAATACTTTTAGGGGAGGCATAGCCTTATCTATGGGCTAAGGAGTGGTGGGATGCAAGGTGTTGATATATTTCCATAGTTTACAATAGTGCATGGATGAATGATTATCTTTGCCATGGAATAAACCAATACACTTTTGAGTAGACATGGTAGGAGTGATTATAGGGGGAGTGAAAGCATAAGCTAAGGAATATTGGTATAATGAACAATCACTAGTCCAATGACTAGAAAATTTATTAATATCACAATATGGTCGATCAGTGTATTGGGTGGGAAAAGGATCAAGTTGTGGTAAATAATGTAAACCATCACCAAGAGAAGGTGGGGCTGGTAGAGAGACTAGGAAAGGCTTGACTAAAGGAGAAATAAGATCATAAATAGGAAGAGACTCAGCTATAGATGGAGTGGGAATAAGATCTAAATTGGGTACTAGTAAGGGAAGGGTGGGATGCATTGAAGGCTAAAGGATAGTCATAAGCATCTTAGGTATAAATCAGGTAGAGGGTTATTGGTATTTGGCTAAGTGATAGGGACTAGTCACAGCATGATCCATAAGCATAATCCTATGAGGGTCTTCAAAAATTGGAGGTGTGTGCACCATCTCTACCCTATAATTAAGATTAAAAATTCTAAAATTAGGAATGATATAAGATGGAATGCTTGAAGATATACTAAAAGAATAAATTAAAAAGAAATGATAATAAATAATTTTAGTATCTTAGTCTTGAAAAATAACTCCTAAGAATGGATCATCTAAGGTATAACTATCATCATAATTAGGTGTATGAATATTAATGGCATAGGTAGGGATAACCTGGTCATCCAATGTGGTGTGATGAATGGAATGTCAAATCTTGGTTAACACAAAGGGTATATCATCATAAGGTGGTTGATGGGAATGAGGTTTTAAAGAAAGGTGGAGTGCAGAAATGAGATGAGGTGAGAGATCTAAATTTTTAATCTTGAGATTGATCTCATCAAGCTCATCATAATCAAAATCTAAGAGGTTAGGGGGTATATTCATAATGAGTTTAGGGTGACCATTGTAACCTCATGTGGAATTGAAAAGTTAAAACATTGATATTCACAAAATGAAATGCATGGCAAGGGTTCAAGGGCAGGAATATTAAACACAACATAGTCTTGGAATTGTTATAAATTCTAAGGATTAGTGTCACCTTGAATCCTATATATGGTTCTATTGTGAGGAAATTTGACACATTGGTAAGTTGAAAAGGTAATTTCTCTCATGCGATGAGTCTATAGCCTACCAATCAAAATGTTATAGGGTAGAGGAAAGTTGAAGATCATCACCTTCATGTGAATGGTGACAAGTGGGATGGTAATAGGGAGCCACACACAACCTAAAAGAGGCCTTTGCCTTTGGTCATAGCCTTTACATGTGTTTCATGTGGACTTAAGATTACATTTAGAATATCTAAGGGTTTTGATAAAATCAAGAGAAGGAACACAAGTTCTGGAACCCTATTCAATAAAAGCATGCTTGACCTAGATATCACCAATTTCGACATTGATAAAAAGAGGAGGATCATCTATACGAATAAGAATTTCATTAAGGATCAAAGAAACAAAGGGGGAAATTGAGGGAAATAGAAGTGTCCATTATTTCATCATGTATGGACATCTCTTTTCACTATTGTAAAATGATATCTTCTAATCCAAATAAGGTATATTCACATCCTGTTAGGGGAGGATGAGGGAAATGAACAAAAGCTACATAATATGATTATGATAACATAGAAAAGTGTGTATAAGTTCAAGAAATGTGATTTTAGATTGGACATTAGTAAGTTTCCTGATAGGTCACATTCATCATAACCCATAAGGGGACTATTAAAAAGAGGTGCATAGGGTTGAAGGAGGTCCTCAAAAATAGGATCTGAAGTTCATGTGAATTTATGTTGATAGGAGGTGGAATATTTAATTAGTGGACAAGTTTTTTGATTGTATTGAGAAGATGGGGTGGTTGATGTAGATTTAGTTTGAGAGAGATCAGAAGAAGTGTTGATAGAAGTTTGAGTATCATTAGTGATAGGTAAAGAGGTTGGAGGAATAGTAGAAATGGTATGAGAAATGTTATCCAAGGGAAGTGTTGGATGTGCATTCATTTTGGAAATAGATAGAGTATAGGAAATATTCATCTTCATCATTATCTTCCTATTCAATAATGTACCTTGTTATTTGTATTTATTCCACTAAGTTCATTTTTTTGGTCCCTATGGTTTAATTTGAGTTGAAGGGGATGATTATTGGGTAATGGGATTATGACCACTATAAGATCCATTTTATAATGTATTATACCAATAATATTTGATTTTATGTCCCTTATAACCATAAATGAGACATAGTTTTTATGATTTACCTCCTTGTTGATTCTGTTGAGGACTCTATTTTGATGATGGATTTGAAGACTTGAGGGGTTTCTTGCCTTTATGTGAAGTGAGAGCATGTTATTATTATTCTTCTTGAGTACTAATAGAATCTTCTTGTTGTAACATATTCACATTTTTTTCAAAGCTTGGTTTCTATTATGTGACATTCAAAGTGGTCACATAAATCTTGTATGAGGGTGGTAGAGCTCTCAAGGCAATGGTTACAAGAGAGTCATATAAAACTATCTCACCTAAGGATTTTAATGATTCCCTTAGTGTTTCAACACATATAATAAAATACTTAACCCTTTCACCTAATCTTATTTTGGGAGAGTGAAGTTGAATTTGTAGATGTACAATAGTGCTCTCATTTTTGGACTCATATATACTTTAGAGTTTATCACAATCTTCCTTGGATGTTTTGGATTTATAAATGTGTGGTTTCATCCCATCTAATGACTTGAAAATTATGATTAATTTCACCTTATGATTATATTTATCATATTGAAATTACTGTTCAACATCTATTGCATATTAGGTGTATGAGCCATCTATAATGAGCCAAAATTCTTCAACTTCCAATTGAGTTCTAATCTTTGTCTTCCAAGTAGAGAAGTTGTCACCTTTGAGTAATTGATAATCTGATAGAAATAACATGATAAAGACTATGGGTGATGGATTATATCCTTATCACTATAGGTTTCAAGGTATCCCTTTCTATATATCATCAGACTAATATACAAGACCTTTCTATATGCACAGCCTTCCTATATACCCATCGATATGTGGAATAAGCTCACCCTTTATATATACCCATTTGTAGGTGAAAGAAGAATTAATGTACATGAAATAATTTTTTACATGGTACCTAGATAGTAATGATTTGGCTTCATCTAGTCATTAGGACCTGATTATATGGAGTTCCACATAGTGGGCATAATTTCCCTATATACTTGGAATGTCTACCTGTTAGGATTTATGTCTTTTGATTATATCAAATGGGTAATAGAGGGATGGCTATGAGTGCATGTGCCTTATTTATCTCCAATGATTTATAGGATTGATGCATGTACATTTTTATTGCAACTATACTAAACTATGTATGTAGTAACTCAAATGTAACAACTTTACCCATAAACATGATTCAAATGCATAACTTATATCAAATGTTGTAATTGAGTTTAAAACTCATGATTTCTTTGAAATTTTATAAAATACAATACAATACAAGGGAGAAAAATAAATTTCACTTTTTTTAATGAGTTTCTTTCCTAAATTAGTTAACCATAACTAGATTTGGTGGCACTACCAAATATAATGAAAAAAGAAAAGTCCTATAAAATTTAGTTTTAGAAGGATTTGAACCTCTCACCTCCTTTCTACTAAAATAAAATTTTACCAACTTGCCTATGCATAAGTATAAGCTTGTCAAAGGAAAAACTTATATTTGAAGGCTAAAATTTCTGATTTATAAAGAAAATTTTCTTGCTTATAATACCACAGGTTTACCTAAGAGTGGTTTTGAGCAAAAGTGCAATAAAGGAGTAATTTTTAAAAGGTATTTTTGAGAAAAAATAGGTGGTTTTGAGGTATTAAGGAGTCTTTAGCACCTTTTTAGATTTTTAAAGATCATAAATTGAATTTTTTATTTTGATTTATGAACTAAAAACAAAAAAATCGCTTATATTTTTATGTTATTATGGGTAATATGCCTTTGTACACTTGGTTGACATAGTGACTAGCATGGTGTTCAACTTGTTTGAATTAAGATATTTATAATGAATGTTGAGAGGTGTAAAAGGTTACCTTCATTTATTATTTTGTATTTCCTTTAATTGTTAATGGAATGCATAGAATATAATATTGGTTTGGAGTGGGCCATAGAAATAAACTAAAGGCTAGAGATTAAACACAAACAACCATTTTATTCAACTTAAAGTTTAATTTTTCAGCTTGAAATGGACACCCATGATCCAACAAGAGTTTTCTTATTTGTATTTTTAGATGCTTTTGAATGATCAAGAGCCAATGTTGTAGTTGAAATCCAACACTCCAACAGAATGGAAAATGGTGAATCATGCCTAAATGCTCCTCCAAACTCGTTAAGCTCACCTATATGTTGAACACCAAGCCACATGATTTTGGTTTGCATTAGCACCAATGCCAAGGTGAGTTCACACAAACCTCTTACTATCAAAAAATAAAAAAATTAGTCCACATTAGCATCAATGCTAAGGTAAGTTCAAACAAATGTCTCACTATCAAAAGAAACTTCGCTAGAATATGAATGCAAGGTGAATTTTATATCATATACTCAATATAATTAACATTTACAACATTAGTGAATCTCAAGTGACCCAAATAGATAGGGAATGTAACAACCAAAGCATTCCTATCCCTAAAACATTTGTGCACTGCACCCAATTATCTGCATAATTCAATCAATATTTTTTTATTATTGGCCAACCTGGGTAGTCATAGAGAATATCCTTCAATTCCCCCAGCTCTTATGTATGTGAAAATTTAAAATTAAATGAAGTTGATCTTGTACTGTGAAATCAAGTTGGCTGCTTCATCTAAGATTATCCTTCCCCAATCCTCATCCAAAACTTGGTATAACATCATTGGGAATGCATCATTAACTCATCTAAAATTATTTTTACTTTTTAATTAGAGTCAATTGAGAGTATAATCCATATACTTAGGTAAAGGAATCAACATTGGATAGTTGAGTAAGACCTAGGTACATTATTTGAGAGGCTATGAATTAAAGAAAGTAGGAAGTCATGAAAAATTATTTTAATGCATCCACATTGATTAATTATTGGTTTATTATTTCTTGTTGTAAATAAATTTCATATCCATAAACATCCATGGATAAAAATTCATGGTGTTTTCATTTCTGACCACATGGTTGAGAAGTATTATCATGTTTGATAACTCTTCTTTGAATTCAAATCTAAAGATCTTTAGGATCTTCGAAATGTGAATAATATTATGTTTCAACCACGAAATATTAATGGTGGTTAGGTCATTTTTAGTATTTTTAACTTAGTAGCATTGTCTTATTTCCACATTAATCCTTTCATAGGTTTGATATCTTGGGATTATTAAGGTCATACTTATTGATGTTCCATTTAATTTATCCTTTAGAGATCCACCACTTGATTTTATCTCCTTGGTCTTTGGGTCATGATGTTGAGCATAAATGAGTACCAAATCTAAGCATTACACTTAGATAGGAAAACCAAACACTTTAGTTAAACCACTTTCTAAAAGGTGAATGGTCATAAAATATAAATTTCATGCACTAAGCCTCTTGTGAAATATTCCAAGTCTGCATGGAAAATATAAGAGTTCCCAATCTTAGGAATGTTTCTCTTTAGTACTAAAAATGGCTTGAACCCTATATATTTTTACTTTATCTTTACTAATTGATTAATTTGAAGGGTTATTGTTGACCATTTTTATCCCCCAATTAAAATGAGTCAACCCTATAGGTAAAAACTTTGTCATGAAGTGTTTCATAGGTTATTTAAGGCCAATAAATGTTATATTAGCCTTGTTCACTCTTTTCATTAGTGTTCCATGTCACTTTGGGTCTTTTTAAAGGTAAAAAATGGGAATTTAATGTTGTGTATAGGTTTCTTTGGAATTGTGAAAGTATAAAAGGGTTATTTCATGTGAAATGTGTCTTAAGGGGTATAAAATAACTGATTTTAACTGACCAAGTCTACAGGTGCAAGTTAAAATCAAGAAAACACTTGACAAAGGGAGTTTTAAGCCACTTGTTCAGACTTATATGGATTTTGGTAGATGAAGGAACTTCAAGGATGTATCTTGATATTAAAAATTCTTAATTACATTATTATATTGCTTTGGTATCTTCATAAACTACAAATTTCACCTTTCCTTCCCCATTGCTCTTTGGAAGGGTCAAAACTAGTCAAAGACTTTCACTCACCACAGGTCGTACAAGCTAAGTTGGGGGAAATGGATTTTTGGAATGATATTATACTAATTTAAATTAAATTTAGTTATTTTTTTCATATTGGTGCCTTATCCTTTATGAACAAATTCTAACACTCCACGTAGCGTTTTATGAAATTGCATTGAAGAGGGGTATGGTTGTGTATCTATTTATTATTTTCAAAGGTCCATGGAGTTGTGTGAGATTGATAGAGTGATTTTAGGTGGTAATAATTTCCTATAAATGGTATTTAAATCATCCAAAACTTCTCTTTAAATTCCCTTAAAGGAGGATTCCAAGTGTGCTTGGTTTTCAAAGTTGGCAGCCATATATGGGTAACCTAAGTTTTACAATGTGAAAGAGTGCTCAAGGGGAGGTTTAAATGTGATTGGATACATGTTTGAAAGGTTATTTAAATTAATTATTTTTGGATAAATAAAATTAATTCCACTTCAAATCCAATTTTTTTAATTTTCCTTGTTCACTGCCTTGTTAGCAGAGTGTGCTCACAGTCAGCTTCCACATGGTTTCCAAGAGGTTGTACGGAGGTGTAAGTCATGAAATACATGGTGGAGTTAATATTTAGGTCATAAAATATGAAAATTACATGTATTTAATTCCATTAATCTAAATATACTATGTAAAATGTAAATTCTCCTTTAAAATAATGATTGACTGTTTTGGTTCCTCTATCCCTAAAAGTAGAAAATAGAGACCTAGAGCCTTTTTGGGATAGTGTTTGCCATGATAGGAGGAATTTACCATGATATTGGTTGATTTTTTTAAGACAAATATATACATAAAAAAACCCTACCAATTTTTATGGGAAAAGGGTAAGAGGAAGATGGTCATTAAGACCCTTGGAGTTGTCAAAAAACCACCAAATGTTGACAGTGAAGTCTATAGGATATGGATGAAAAAGTGACCTTGCCTTTAAATTTTATTATAATAAGATATGAAATAAATTAATATCAATCCTAAATGATAAATATTTAAATAATAATCTGAAATTATAAGATAAATGGTGTATTTTGGGTTTTGATCACTGATGTACCCTATTCTGTCTGTACACAAGCTTGGGACATGGCATCTATAGTAGGGTTAGTAAATAGTGAAGTTGGAGGTGAGAGTTTAGATATAATTTTGAACATTAAAGGAGGAATAAGGTTATTTTATGATCATATAACTTAATGAGAATAATAAACACTTTAAAACAAACCTAATTCATGCCCATAAATACCTACAGTAGGCCTAAAGGGCATGACTATCATAGTCAAGGCAAGGTGTCCCAATTGAGGACCTAAGTAAAGAATTGATATGGTTTGAAAGGTTTAAAAGAGGTGTAAAATAATAAATATAAAATAATTAATTAATAATCATTAATAGGAGGTAAAAATCCATAATTCAAGTCTCAATTATTACCTACAGATAGGGGCTTTGAGAGTGTCTCAATCCTCATCAAAAAGTGGCCTAGTTTTAGGAGTGAGAGAACTTGGTGAAAAGGATTGAAATATAAATTGTAAAAATTGGTGAAGTATAACATAAATTAACTTTAAAACATAAAACTATGTTTTTATTGTGTCTATAAATCATGACCCAAGCTCTAAACAACCTACAACCAACATGTTAAATAGTGCAACCCTCCTAGGCAGTCATGGACCTAATCTATGTTTCTAAAGGAATGGAAGTGTGTGAGGGGAAAATAGAATATAAAATTGTTTAAATAAACCATGGGATTCATTAATGACCCTTATATGTAATGTAAAATCAAAACAAAACCTTCATTTCTTACAAGCACAACCTCTACCCTACCTACCTTTATCAATCTACCTTGTTTAAAGTCTGGCTTGGAAATGTCAATAGTTTGATGAACAAAACTTGGATTTTAAGGATAAAAATTGGTAAAATACATCCTTGGGGTTGAAAAAGGTGATAAAATAATTAATTTTTCAATGAAAATAGTGTAAACCCTCTCTAATTTGTCTCAGAGTAGGGGAAGTTTTATCATGCATGAGGAGACTTTTTGAAGGAAAAGTGGTGAGATGGATGGACTAGAGGTCAGGAAAGACAAAGTGATGATTAGATAAGATGTAGGAAACATAAAAAAAGATAAAAATCCTTTCGATAAGTTTTGAAATCAAACAAGATTCTCTAACCAAGAAGGGATATAGTCATGCATGAATGAAACCCTTAAGCCTAGAAGCCAAATTGAGGGTCATGTGCATTTTTGACCTTGTCCATGCTTTCCAATTGGTTTATTAATGCTTTAAATGGTATATTATATATTTTTAAGCCATCAAAAAATATATGGACTCCATCAGTCTAGCTACAAACTCCTACAACAAAATTATGGACTCCATGAGTATAAACCCAATTTTAGGACTTGATGGTGAAAATAAACCTAAAAGTGCACCCAAATGGAATAATTTGACCCTAGGACCTGAATTAATTTTTTTTAAAACTCCATGAGTATCAGATCCATGTAGTCATATTATATGGAATCCATATAGGTAATTCAATAAATAGGTTTTCTTGACATTTTCTTGTGTTTTAAAAGTCTTAAAGATGACCATGAGATGTCAATCAGTTTGTGAACTAGATTGGGACTTGAATAAAATATAAATTTCATTTACAAAGATTATAAATTATCCTAAGTTTATCTACTAGTATTCTCATTTTAGCTAGTCTAAAATGAGAAGAATGATCACATAGTGGAAAGAGTGACAACTCAAATTTGGAGGTCTTTTAAGGTGTTTTGGATGGAACTGAGCATATGAAGTTTCCTAACATGTGTCCTAAGACCCCTGGTATGGATCAATTAGGGAATATACAAATATTTTAGTGCCAAGTTTCAAGACAAGCCTATTAGAGAGTGATCATGGTTGCAAGGTGCTGATGAGCTTATGTAAGAGAATTTCATGATGAAGGAAACTCCCAATATAGGTGGAATAATATTTGTAACTCATCCTCATCATACATGATAAATTTTACCATAAAATGATTGGAATGCTCAAATAAGCCATGATGAAGGTACTTTCATGGAAGGTGCTTGAAGAGATACTACACTAATTTTGGAAGAGGATGATTGTTTGGAAGGCACACATATGGAAATTAGTTTCTAGCTCTTCTTACACTTCATCCACATGCTTTGTAACTAATTTTCACCTTTGGATACTTGTCTTGGTGCCTTCTCAACTTCTCCTTTCTCTCTCATCTTCCAAGTTCTATAAGTATGAGCCATTTTGGCTATTAAAAAGGATTCCAACTCTTGGTATGGAAAAGCCCTACCAAAATTGTACCTTCATTTGCACTTAAGCTAATGAGAAGTAAGCTAGTTATAATCTAAGTCCATTTACACTACGTGTTGAAGTGATCCATCTTGAATGTCAAGTATATATTGAGTTCATCTTATTTTCATGAAATCCTTGAATGTGTTGCTGAAAATGACTTCTCTCTTAATAGGTTTCATGAAGTGTATACTACTACAATAGACTCTTGAAGTGTGTATGAGTTTGGTAGTGTCATATCTGACCTTCCCTTCACTTACCTTCATTTTTTGAGTTGTTATGTGCTTTCATGAGAAACACTAATTCTAGGGAACTCCATTAATGGTGTTGAGGCTAGTTTGGTTGTCTTAGTTCATTATGCAAATTCCAAGTGCATGAATGGAAACAAATCTTGGTGTATCACCTCCTAGTTTAGGTTTGATTTATTTATATTTCTCTCCCTTTTCACCCATAATAGGTAGTTTTAGTAGCATAATCACATCAATTCATATATAGGGAGCTATCCCTTTCAATTTTAGAGGTCTACTTCCACTATAGGTGCCCCACACACCTAGAAGTATTCCCATGTTGGCCAAATCTTGAAGAGGCTTGAACAACCTCTTCTAGGGTGAAATATTTGGAGACAATAATTACTTAAGTGAGAACTTATAGATTGGTTATATTAGGAGTTAATAAATGTTGATATGGTTGAAAGGAGCATACTATAGTGGTCATGAAAACACCTTGGACCTCATAGGATTATATACCCTATGAAAAAGGTGAAAATATGGAATCTTATAAGACCCTAGGCATAATAAATATCCCTTTAGCTAAAAAATTATGAAAATGTGAAAACATGATGTTGAACACTATACCAAAGATAAGTAATCAAAAAATTAAAGATTTTGGCTATCTTTCTTTAAAAAGATATCTTTAGGCAAGAAAATGGTAGCTGAGTAGAGGTTAGATTTATGTTAGGACAAATATTTTGATTTAAATGATCCCTTGATGAATTTTTAAAAACATTTTGGGAGAATTTTAACACATTATAGAAGCTGGGCCTACCCTAGCTCATGTGCCACACATCCATATGGCCAGTCCCACCCAGTTCCATCAGTGTGATAGATGCGATATCACATCTACCATGACCATAATCATGGCTTCATATCTGTCACAGTTACATGGATGAATGGGGACATAGGACACATGAAGAAATGGATCATGACTTGCACATTTCTATGTCATAAAGGTTTGGAAAGCTTAGACTCTTAAATGCATGTACTATAGAAACATGCTTCTACATATTTTTATTTAAACTTAAAACTTTTTCAAATAATTCAATTTTTGTGTGTAAAACCTTCACTTTTTAAACTAGACCTTAAAAATTTTGACATCAAATTCTCAATTGTTTTCCTAATTTAGGTCAATTTGAATCTAAAAATTTAAGGGAATAATAGTAATCAAGTCAAAGAAAATCATTATCAATTATTCAAGCCATATCCAGATGTATACATGTAGAAAAAGGATCACATCCACATAAAACACTCTAAGTGGTAGAACTACATGGGCTTGAATTACATCTTCAAAGTATTAGATATGTAGGGAGTGATCACTAATCATGAGGGTGATTGGAGTTAGCTCAACCCATTACACTCCCCCTTTCTCTTTGTAGGTTTTTAACCATTGGATATTTGTGTCTTTATGTCATCTTAGATCTCTTTTTTCAATTTTCCTAATGGGATAAATTAGATTTTTCACATAATTATAGAAATAGCATACTAAAATAATTGAGAATACATAGAGATAGATTTTAACACAATATTAATATTCTCACTATATTATTTCTTCTATTTCATATTCCAGACAAGAGATACAAAATATATAGGAAGACTATTTCATATATTTGGGGAGATCAAATCTCCACCAAAATATCACTCAAACAAACTAAACAACAACCCACTGTATTCAAATATATTTTTATTAACAATATATTCAACTAAATAACAAAATTTAACCCATAAAATATTACAAATGGATCAATGTATTATTGTAAATAATAATAATAACTTTAAATTAATAATGTTTACACACTATACCTCAAAATTCACCCACTTGTGAACATTATTAATCCTATCTACACCCCCTTAATGTGAGCATGGGGAGAATATACATCTTCAAGAATTGGCTTGAATAGAATCATATGACAACACATACTTTTAGGTTTGTATACTACTGATGTGATCTTGCTACACATGATCACTACTATACAAAGAAACACATCTCTTATTTACTTTACATGACCATACATATGAGTCACTAGTAGATCATATCCATAAAGAAGTAAGGTAGTTGTAGGATCTCTATAGTTAGATGCCCTCCTATATAATTATTTGACACATTCCATTATATCTACACTCTCCCTTTTTTCCAAATATCATAGAATGTCTAAACAAGTAGGGGAATGAAAACACACACAACTCTAAAAAGAAAATATCATGAGAAATAAATCCTCATTTTCATATTATGCAACCTCTGTTAATGTTTGTTACCACTTAAACAAAAATAACATAAATGGTTTCCACTACCATTGAAGAATTATCCTTCACATTAGCTGATTTGGTGCAGAGCACACCACACTTAAAAAAGAGAAAAAACACACCATGCTGAAAATAACATACCACACAAAATATCACCAAAACATCTAGGCCCTATCATTAGTGATTGATGAGAAGCTCTAGAACCTCCATTTCCTCCTTCCTCCAATATATGATACTACTTAATAATTTTATCAATGAAGCTCATGTCATTATTGAAGATAAGACCCCTCCATACAAACTGAGACATTTGACTCAGGACATTACATATAAGCAATAATGCATCCTTTACAAGGATTGGTTTTTTGGCTCGATAATTTCACTCAATATACTTTATTAATGAGAAAATGACTTTTCGACTCATTTTTTAATGACACTTTTTAAAATTTTGATAATAACTCTAACTCTTGACTCTTTTGACATTTTAAAGATGACTTAATAATAATAATAATAATAATAATAATAATAATAATAATAATAATAATAATAACCCATACAAAAATACACTAACCAAACTTGAGTATTTTACACAAACCACTTTATCCCTAATATAACATAATCAACTTAACTTTGAAAGACACATCTAATACATTTGACTATGAATTTGTAATCAAATACAATATTACTATTTGGCATGGATAATAAAAACATTAATCAAATTGAACTTGACTATTCAAATATAGGACTAAACATCAACCTTGACTCTATTTACTCAAACCTTAAAATATATGTAATAATTAAAGTATAAATGATAGATTAAAAAATAAGGAATTGGAAATCTAGGGTCTTACATGATAGGTGTGCCTATTGTGGGTGGTGGAATAACTCACCACATATGTGGTTTAACTTCATGTTGCATTCTACGTGTCGAGTGGAGGAAAGATGTGGAGAAATTTAGCAGCAAAAAGATTTCATTAATATTGATAGGTTATCGAAGGTGAAGGCTAGTCAATATCTGATAAATGACATGGAATAAATAGGCTATAGATCAGCCTATAACTTTTCTTTTATTGAATGGATTTAAAATACAAACACATCTAGGTGCTTCAAATTCTATGGATGAGGATTTAGTGATGGATCACTGTAGATCTAAATAGAATTTGGTAGCTCATTGTAAATAACTATGCATAGGTCATGCAGTGTTAAGGGTGATTGAGGACAACAAATAATAGAACAAAGTATAGATGAATCTCGGCTAAAGAACATATCCCACAAATTAAAATTTCTCATTTAAAAATAAAAAATAAGAAGATATGCTATCAAAAAAAGACTTATTCAAATGAAATAATCCATAGATGGATGTGCAGATGTAGAGTCATGAATAAAATAGATGCATGAATCAAAATAGATATGTTCAGGGGCATGAAACATTGAAAAGAAGAATCTTTGATGGTCAGCCTCCTTAGTGCTTGTAATGGCCTTATTTGCAATCATTCCTAGCTTCGTATATTCTTGTTGTAGATAATGATTATTCACGAGTCAAAAAAGCATGAGATTATTTAATTAGACATAGAAAGAATTATTATTGAAGCACGGAAATTAACTTCTTATCAATGGCCTATCATGTACAATGCTTGTAAAAGACTCTCATCATTCACAAGGTCAAGATCATAAATGGCTATTATACAAGATGATGGGATAAATCAGAGTCTACACATAATTATATCAATAACATACTCAAATAATCAATCATACACAGAGATATATTTTAACACAACAACAATATTCTCACTATATTATTTCTTTTGTTTCATATTCCATATGAGAGGTAAATAATATATAGAAAGAATATTTACTATATTTGGGGAGATCAAATCTCCACCAAAATCTCACTCAAACAAACTAAATAATAACCCACTATATTCAAATATATTTTTATTAGTAATATATTCAACTAACTAATAAAATTTAACCCGTAAACTATTACAAACGTATTAATGTATTATTGTAACTAACAATAATAACATTAAATTAATAATTTTTACACACTATACCTCAACATTTCTAGCCTGAACAATCCAAAATTTGACACTACCATTATTTTCCATTTAGTAGGTTGTTATCATAGCCTAAAAAAAATAAATTATATTTTCCATCACAAATAGTGTTGACCATAAATAGTCAATATCGACTACTATTACCATTTTGAACAAGTCAATACTGACCTGTATCATTTTACATAGTCAAATAAAAACTAAGTAAATATAGACTTAATACATATGATTTTTTGATACTATACTTAGTTTTAGTTTACACAATAGTGATATTCTTTAAAAAATATTTCCTTTGTGTACTATATTTCTTGTACATACATAATAAATATATTAATAAGTGTATATATGTTGAGATGAGGATGTAAAATCATTCATCTACATTATTCTTCTATCTCCCACATTAATTTTAGTTACAATTCATATATACACTATGGGCATCTTGCTCATGCGTGGAAATGCCATCATATCTAGTGCATCACTTTCTCACATGAATGAAGAATAACTCACATACCACGTTATGGTAACAATGAGTAGGGTAATGAAATCTCTTCAAAGTTAATATATAGAACAAAATGTGAAAATTTATAGGGAGAAGAAGAATATGCCATGTTTTTGCATAACTCTAAGGATTTCAATCCTAAATAGGATGACTTATTAGATGACCATTGATTACAAAAAAATCTATTTTTTACAAAAACATTCAATTTTTTCTAAAAATCTAAAATCTGGTTTGGAGCATGATTAGACATCATTTTCATAAGTTATATTTCTTATGATTGGTAGATAACATAATATTTTTCTATCACATATGCATTTCACTATTATTTATGACTATTATACATGACATACATATTTCACATGGACCTAAATTTTTCACTTTCTTCTACCCAATGACCATGCCATGCTAGGGGCATCTTATCCAAAGATTAAAATATTTTACAAGTGTTACCATTATATAACCCCTGTATTATGTTGAGCTATATACTCTTTACAAATGTCTTCCTAACATCTATATATTGAATTGTGTACATGAATATATCATTTTTAGGATATGATCACATTACATTTATATAGTGTAGGCTATATTTTTAGTTCTATGCTCCTTCAATATTATTTCCTTTCTTGCATAATAGGCCTAATATTTCTTGCTTATTATGTGTGTCCCTTGGCCTTTATGTGAAAAATTGCTTTAGCATATTTATAGGACAAATTTTTGGTATATGCCACATTTGAACATGTTCATTGATTGTGTCCCTTGGCCTCAGGTGTGTAATGTTTTCTTATGTGACATTTGAACATGTCCCTTGTATGTGGACATTGGCATTATTGTTTGACATTGTGCTTGTTATGTTTATGTTATTTTTGAGTTTGGTGAGTTCCATAATCCATACCATGTACTGACTATTGTGTATGATTTTTTATGTTACAACTACCACTATGAGCTTCATTAATACATTTATCTAGATTCAATAATTTAGGCCTTACCTTATATGTTAAATACATGATTTGAATGATACATGTATTAATTTGATGATATAAATTTTCATATATGATACAATATTCAATTATTATATCTTGATAATCATGGTACTGTTAACTTTTATTTTGATATGAGTGACTCTTAGGACACATCCCTCACCTCAAATGGGGGAAATTTCAATGGGATTTTCATACAAAGATAATCTTATAGAAGTAGAAATTAGTTTGGGTACATAATGTAGTTTCAAAAAAATTATAATGTTTCAAAATTAAATTATTGGTATAGATTATGGGGGCATATATAATACATACATATTTTATATTTCAGGGACATATTATAAATTATTACATTTGGGGTACATATACATGGGCATATGTGTACAATCTTCAAACAAAATTAAAAAAATTACATATAGTTAAAAAGTTTACATTTATCACACTAGGGAATTACCAATTCATGTACACATTTTTTCTAAGTTTAAAGTTATGATAAGGGATAGGATATTCTTCCCTTATTATATTAGCTTTTGTGATTTAAAAATTCTATTAAAAATATCATAGGAACTAGGGGGAAAGGTGACAATTGAATCTATATGCCATATGTAGTGGTTGATTTAGTTAAAGTGCATAATGTATTTTTGAGATTAAACACCCTAAAAAATTATCACTTGTGAATCCATTGTGGATTCCAACCCATTTCCATCTTTGGATTACAAAGAAAAAAAACTAAAATTGAAGTTTTTGCATCCCTTAATGGGTTCTATTTTATATACATGTTCACTTTAAATTGGTGATTGATCACCCTCAATTCACCATGTTTTAACAAAGGAACCATTCTCTCCAAGTGATTCATGGGAATCACCAATTATCTTATACTTTAAGGAAGCATCATCTTCAAGAAAAGTTACAAGAACCACATTATTTTGAAACATATAATATTTACTATGGATCACCTCACATGATTTGAGCATCCTCCCAAAGATAAAGTATTTTGTACACATTTAGGTAAATATTTATTTTTAATATAATAATTTTATTTTTGAATTAAATGGGAGGAAAATTTAGATACTCAAATTTGGTCATGAATACTAGATAATATCAGTTTTGGCACACATTTACCTTAATTGACTTAAACACTTAAATTTGTCCTATTTTGTCACCTCACTCTATCCCAAGTACTCATTTGGGCCCATAAATTATAATTTTTTTACAACTAAATAAATAAAATTAATTTTTTTTTAAAATTTAATCATATGTATGGATATTAAAAACTCTTAACATCAAATGTCACCCTTCCCATGTCAACATCAGCCTACATGGGTCAAGATCACTAGTTGATCTTGACCTTATGGGTCGATCTTGTCCTTAACCTAGAAATGAATATTTTTAAAATTTAAACCTCCCTTATATGCTGATTCATATTTTTAGATATGTATCATGAGTTTTCACCCATTTTTATTAAAATAAATGCACATCTAAGACACTTATTCTATCACTTGGAAATTTCACCATTTGGGCACACATACTATTTCACATCAAGTAAGACTTTACTATTATTTCCAAATTCAATTATAATAAATTTAAAATAATATTATAAAATTCATTATCCTATTATAATTGAGTCAAGCAAAGAATTATCAAGTATTCAAACCATCTCTAGATGTATACGTGTAGTAAAGGAGAACTATTGCACTAAGCACTCTAGGTGGGAGAATCATGTGGGCTTAATTACCTATTTGGATTAATTTGGATACATAGGTAATTTTAAATAATCATTGTGATGATTGGGGTCATCTTAGACCATTACACTCTTCCCTTTATTTTTTTAGGTTTTTAGTTATCAAAAAACCTAATGGGGTTTCAATCATAAAGAGGTCATTTGCAGGTCACCTACACATAATCAAATGTCAAATTTATGCATACAATCATATTTAAAATAGGTGCAAGTGATTATACCATAAAATTTACATTTTATTAAATAGGGCAAGACTAACCCCAAATAGGACAATAAAGACAAGTGATCCTAATTCTTTCCAGTCAATTCTGACCCAAAATAGTGATAATTTATGTTTTAGTTGCATGCACATAATCATTACTTAGTTGATTTATTTTAGCTACCTTTTAGTCAAACATAGTTAATATAAGGGAATAAACTAGATAATACTTCTTTTTCTCTTTGTGATTTTTATAGTTAGCTTATTTCATTCATTTGAGCTCTATCCATTTTAACACATTATTTTCATTCTGCTAGTTATAAGTAATTTACAACATTTTCTACCCTTTAATTAATTTTATCTTAATTAGATTTAATACATCAATTAATTGAAAATTATTATAAAAAAATAAATTTTAACACTTGGGAAGACCATATTTTTTTTTTAGAGTTCACTCTTTTGGTAGAGTGAATACATTTCCAAGAACATTGGGTCATTTGTGTTCAAATGTATTTTTTTTTGAAAACTAGTTTCATGATTGTAATCATATTCTCTAGGCCTCAAAAAACCTCTCTAAATTTTCTTTAATTCCATGCATATCTCTATAAAATTGATCTCCTTATTTACAATTAAAAAATGATCATAGACCTATTAAAATGGTGGATTGATTGGGGAACATGTGTTATCCGTCCATTATTATCATGTCCTTAGACTAAACAAATTTGGAGACCAACATTAAATTTAATTTAGAAAGTAATTCATGGATTTAATCCATAGTATTATATAAATTTTTGTGGTATAATGATAAATTTAAAAAGGAAATAAATGCTTCAAATATTGATTCAATTCTTCTCTAAATTATTTAATTTTTCCTAGTATACTATCATAATAAGTATCTAAAATAAGGAATTTTTTTATTGCTTAATCATTCCTTATCATTTTGTGTCTTATTCATGACTTTTATTTACTAATATACATGTATTTATTAGGACCAAATTGGCAAACAAGATGACACACAATTACTAAAAAATGCCTACAAAAATAGAACATAAAAGGAAGAATTAAAAAAAGGGTCATAAGGCCCCATGCTAGAATCATATACTATAGTTCTAGGAAACAAAACCAAAACACAAGAAAATAATGCATGAAGGAGAGAGGAAGTTAAATATGGGAATAAGGATAAACAAAAATTAAACATAGGGAAGATATTCTAATAAGATATTAATTATTAATTGATAATCGACAAGCACATAAGTACCCTAGAAAATGCAATTCTATGAATAATAGTTACCCTAGACTAAAATTAAGTGTCTACATAATGCCCTATTTTGATGTGTTCATGTGTATAAATATCAAATTAAAAGAAACAAATTTACCCAAAGGTATTCTAGAATATGCCTTGATCATGTTAAATCTTTAAGATTTATCGAATTCAATATAAGAATAATCATATACTAAAAGTCAAAAGGAGAGATAAATCCCTTGATTTCCATAATGGAGGGTTGTAAATATCCAAGAATTAATAACAATGATAAAATGTCTTGTGATGTATTAATTTTTCCCATAAAACCATGTAAATTACATGCACATGTGGATAAGTATCTAAGCAATCAATGACCTAACAAAATCAATAAAAGAATTAAAACTAATACACTTGGTTTTGGTATCAATCCCAATATGAGTCTTAAATATTTAGGAATTTGGTTAATCTCTCCTATGATTCATAAGAGAAAAACATATGTAAAGATAAGTGTTCACATATATTCTATTTTGAAATCCAAAAAGTTATATTTAAATTTATGCACCTGGTGTGGTTGGAACATGTGAGGATTCTCCTATAAAAATCCAAGTCTTGGAACCTATGCTAATTCATTTATTAAATATGAGTATAAATTTCAATGGAAAAATAATGTAAGATAAGTAAATATTATATAAATAAAATATATTAGGTTTATAATGTGTGTTGGATATATTTGGTGATTGTAAAAAGTATCATGTGTTATGTACATCTCAAAACATCAATTTTTCATTATCCTCACATGGAGAAGAAAAATAATATGAGTGTTATGAGTCCTACACATATAAATAATGACAGATAATATATGTCCATATTTTAAAATGTGGGATAAAATGAGAAGCATATATCTCAAAATAAATATTATGCACATCATGTGTAAGATATGAAACAAAAGCATAGATGTCTACCACAATAAGATATCATCATGAAAGCTTGTATGCCATTTTTTTACCCTATTTTTAATAAAACATATAAAATATTTTTTGTATTAGGGATATATATATATATATATATATATATATATATATATATATATATATATATCTAAATGTAAAGTAGAATTACATTTATTGAAATTAAAATTGACAAGTGGCATATGCTAAAAATAGCAAGTAAAACCAAATGTAATATACATATATTTTATGATTTCTAGTTTAGTATAAATGGTGTGTATAATGGAAATCAAGATAAGATAAGATAATGATAGTTCAAAATCATTAATAGAGCCAACATATATTTCTATATAGGTTTGCACTCCCTAGATAGTAGTACAGGTCAATCATGTCCTTTAACTATAGACTCATCCACGTTGATTGTGATAAATATGTGATTATTATACCACTTGAATCTATGCCTATTTAGATTTTTAAGATATTAATATTTTGTATATTTCACAAAAAATCATTATTTTCATTATCTTTTCCTTAGAAACCCTATGGGTACTTGTGAGATCTAGAAAACTAAAAATAAAGAGGGGAAGTGTAATGGGTTGAGCTGACCCCAATCATCCTCTTGATGATTAACCACTTATTACATATATAAATAATCTAAGGAATTAATCAAGCCACATTTAGTACTTCATCTTATATTGATTAACCAATCGTGTTCCTTGATTAGATGTATGAAACTATACATTTAACTTTGATACTTAAAAATGTTATCTCTTGACTTGATTTCAAATGCTTAAAAAATGGATTGTGATTGCTCCTAGTGAATGATATTGAATTTGGAAAGAATAGGGTAAAATTTTTCTGAATGTAAAATAGTGTAATACATGCTCCATATATAGTGTTAAGCTAGGAAGAATGGATGATCTTTGATTTATATTTATAGTGAAATATTTTTAAAAAATTCCTTTAGCCAACATTTTGAAACATGTAAGAAGACCCAAATGAATATTTTAAATTTGGAAACTAGACATTAAATGGTATATGGATAAGGCTACACTAGGTGGACATGTCTATGGGGAGAATTAGGGAAAAATTTCCTGAGATGGGAAGTAGTATGAGAGTGATATAGATAAGTATGTTACCATTTTTAGAAATAATATGGTGTTAAGGGTTAAATGGGTAGAATAATATACACAAAATATGGATATAACTATTCCAAAATAGGCCAATTAATTATAAACTCATATAAATGATTATTCTAAATTAAAATATTGATATGTACTAAATATAGAAAGTACTAAATTTGAAAGATGTTATGTTGATTGTAATGCTAACAAAAAATGATATTTAATTGGATTTATAATGCATAGGTAGATCTAAGTTGTAAATAGGAATAAGTGTGTAGAATCAATATTATGAGATAGTCCTCAGATTCTAAAAATGATGTTTATAGATCTACTTACACTACCATTGAACTTGGGACACTATTGTTGATGCTAATGTCCATTCTATGATGCTACTATCCATTATAGAATGTGTTGGATTACAATGTGACTAAATTAATTTTTATATATTTTTTTCACCTTTATATTAATTTATTCAAATATGTAATACATGATGTATATTTTTGTTTATGGATCAAACCCTATCTCTTCACCCTTCTTCACCCTTGGGATGTGTTTACGAAAAATGGGTAAGTGGGCTCAAAATGTCAAATTGACCTCAAAGACCTCTCTTTCAATGAGCACTGCCTACATATCTAATACTCCAAATAGGGCCTTAGACTTATGTAGTTATCTCCTATGTATGGGAGTTTGTGTGAATAATGGTGTAATATGTTATATGTAGATTCATGCAGTGATCTATCTTGTAACATAATAAATACCACTCATGGGATGTTATTTGGATGCTTTATACCTTTTGTATGATTGATCCTATGATTGATATGAAATAGGGAGGAATATGATAGTATAAATTAGTTTTGTAATTGATTTAATGAGATTATATAGGTGCTTAGTTAGTATTATCTATATGAATAGTGAGTAGGCTTATATTTATATTTATACTACACATTTTTAAAACATCTCGCAATAGAAATCAATAATACAAATAAGTCAACCCATAGGTTTTAAATAATTTAAAATTTGGATGAATTTCAAGTACTAGCCACTATATAAGGATCTAAACACTAACATTGATGCTAGTGTCCATATGTGGCCAATAGTGTCTAGAAGGATAAAAAATAGTTGAGAATCTAAAATTGATAGTGAAGGATGTATATTAGGTTTTGAGATTTATGTATAGTACAAGAGATCTAGGTTATCATAATTATAAGGGTTATACTATAATATAATAAATTTATCACAATGATATGGTGAATATGAGACTTTATATACTGAGAAGGTCCAAAATTGAAGGGTAGAACCCTGATTTGTAATTATCAAGTATACAAGATTGAGATATTATAAATATTCAGTTTTAGTATCTACAATAGGATTAATCATTGACTTGGAATATTTTTGTAGTATTAATGGTAAATAGAGGGGTCAAACACACATATAGATAAATGGATTAGAGGAATGGAAAATAAGAGTAATGTATTTTGGCACAAGTTAAGTGGTTTAAGATTTGTCAAGAATTAATATTTGTAAGTACGTGTGATGAGATTTAGGTATCTACATTTCCTCTATTTATTATAATAATTAAATTACTAGAGTAAAGGAAAAAAATATTTTAGTGTGTATAACAAAGTTTGTATTTGATAGGAGGCTTCAGTTATGTAGGATAGTCAATATCAAACCCTATAACAACACATGTAGTATTCATTGTTCTAATTTGAAATTTGAAAAATATAAAACTTAAAAACTTAAAAATTAAAAGGAGAGCAAGGAAGGAGTACACATGTACAGAGATGAAACCATGTTGCAATGTAACCTATAAAAGATGAATAATTAGAAAAAATTTCCCCCTTGTCTAAGAACTTGGAGAGATGGATCCTCACATTGAACCATTGGTGAATTGAGAGTGGTCATGTCCAAATTTTAGATAATTAATAAAAACCTTGAGTTGGGAATATGCATGATCAATATCTCATGAATTGGGGGTGGGGAGAATACCTAATTTACTAATCCATAAGAAGGTGGATCCACAACTGGTTCACTAGAAGTGATGTGAAGGTTGTTGAGTGTCACTAGACTTGAAGGTACATCACCTATAAAATAAAAGTCAAACTACACAATGGGATTGCTAAAAGTAATGCTAAGGTTATTGAGTGTCACAATCATTGGATTCATATCACCCATAACTCAATGAATATCACCATGATATATGGATCTATATAATACTTACATGATCTAAAGATAATGAATAATATTCATGCCCCCATCATGACCACAATACTAATAAATTTGAATTGAAATAATATTCATTTGTCTTTGAATCTATAAATTGTATTATGGCATATATGTATATGAATTAGTATCATGCCCTTTGACTTTGAGAAATTTATAAATGTGTGTGAATCAATATCATTCCCCCTAAATTTTTACCAAATGATATAGAATAACATGCATCTATATGATCAATTGTAATTGTATGTGAACCATGTAATTTTTGATTTTGTAATTATTTTACATATGCCCATGCATATGAATTCAAGTTTGTATGAATCCATACTCATTTTTTATAAATTAAGTGCATATGCATGTCATATACCCCAAAATTTTGTATAAATATTCCAAAATCTATCATGTATCTAATTTTTAAATAACTTTGAGTCTTTGAAACCTGTACTATGTCAGGAAATCTTATTTTTGAATTTAATTTGAATCTTTGAAATCTGTACTCTTAAATATTTGAAACCTATAATATATCATGAAATTATGATTTTTTTTCTCATGTAAGCTTGAATATCTAAAAAAACCCCACTATAACTCCCCCATTTTGAGCTAAGGGATGTAGCTTACAAGTTACTCATCTCAAAAATAGAGTTAATCGTACCATGTAAAAAGATAGAATAAAGTATAATCATGCCAACATGTGGAGAGTATATCATCAAAGTAATGTAATTTTAATTAAATAATGTATTTAACATAGTGAATGAAAGGCATACAAATGTCATTTATAGATAGATTTAACAATTATGCACACAATAAAGTAACCATATATGAATAAAACTACATCATAAAAGTGCATGATATGGATCATGACACCACTAATGAAGGTCAATAAACACAACAATCACAACACACAATGAAACACTTAAGGCCAATGCCATATAAAAAGGACATGAAAATGTCACAAGAAATAAATCCAAGGGATGCACATAAAGACAAATGTCACAAAAAAGGGACATTAAGAATGTCACAAATAAGGGATATAAAGATGTCTCACATAAAAGGCTAAGTGGCCACACATAATAAGTAAGTAATGTCTAGCCTATCATGAAATAAAGTAACATCATTGAAGGAGAATTAAAAAAGTGAAAACTAATATTCACCATTCATATGTATCAATGTCACATTGTATCAAAGTGGCATAAATATGTAACATAATGTAAGATATGAGTAATTAACAAGACACTTGTAAGATATGTATTTCAACATAGAATTTGAGTTCATACATAGATATAACCTATAAAATAAGTTTCTCTTAGTATAGACATGACATTAGGTAGAAGAGATTCCAATATATAGAAATCATTGTATAATATGTGTCATGCATCACACTCATATACCTCATGAAATGCATGCGTGTGTAAAAAAATACTATTTACCAAAATTTGTGATAAATAACATATGTAAAGGAAGTAAACTATCAACTCATGTCATTCTCAAATCATAAATTTCTATTTTTGAGAATATTTTTATTTTTTTATGTATATATATTAAAAAATTTATATTTTTGAATGTTTTTCTATTTTTTATTTTTTTAAATATTTTTTAATTTTTTAATAGAAAAATAGCTAATGATCACATCAATGGAAGTAGATCATGCTTGTATTATAAAGTTAGAAGTGAATTTTAATGAGTGGAAAGTTCTACATGCAGATGAATATGAATCTAAAACAGAGTTAGGTGTTGTAAAGTAACTATCTCGATCATTGTTCATAAAATATGTTATTGGATGTGTAAATCTAGGAGGTTCATGATTTGGTGGAGTAAATTATATAGTAGGATAAGGTCTCATTGTTTGTGTTAATTATTGAACACACTAAATTATCTGAGGTACTACCTTAGGATGTAATATATAAAATGAAGACCAATTTGAAATTTGAATAACTCTTTGATATGAACCTACCTATCTAGAGGGTGTACGACTCTCCTCTAAACTGACTATATATAAAGATCCTACATAGGTGCAAAAAATGACTTTGTATTGTGATTTTAAATAGGTGTAATAATTAACTTTGCATTATGCTCTTGAATGTGTAAAAAACAACTAAGGTAGTGGTGGGGGGGGAGGAGGAGATTTCATTGAATGTAGAGGGTATTTATATCAAATACACGAAACTTTGAACATTTCATTATAATGTATATATTTAAGACATCAATGTATTATGGATGGAAATACATAGAGCTTGTATATTCAAAGGCATACCCAAAACATATCAAAGAACCTTGTTCTTGGTAAGACTACAAATGGAGTATCCATTATTGATGAACCAACCTAAAGAGGTATCACTATATCCCCAAGAATATTTTGTGTATGTCCATTGAAATCTTTGACTATTTTTGATGTAGCCTAAAAATCCTACTCTATGTAACTAAGGTGAGAAGTGTCATTGTACATGGATTTTCAATTAACCCATTGTTGATCATGACACTATGTATAGGTTATTTGTTGATATAAGCTTGAATAAAGAGTGCATGTCAAAAACATACATTCTTGGTAATACCAATAATGAAGTATCCATTATTGCTGAATCAATTTGAAGAGGTGGTACTATATGCCCAAGAGTATTTTATGTATGTCCATCAAATTATTTGAATATTTTTGATGTATCTTGCATCTTACTCTATGTATATGAGAGTGTTAATAAGTGTCATTATACATGCATTTTGACTTGATCCATTGTTGATCATGACACCATGTATGGGTTTTTTTATAGATATAACATTGAATAAAGAGTGCATGTTTTTATGAATCATTGTCAATAATATTTCTATCATAAAATGATATCATAGGATGTGGTGTTCATTTTCCTATGAGTGTACCAATAATGGAATCTATTGAGTGTCCATATGTCAAAGGATAAGGATGGACATTGTAAGAATGATGTACATTTAAATTTTCTATATTTTCTACTATGCCATGAATTGGAAATGGATTATTGAATATTTTAAACTTTGCATTGTCATTTTGTTGTGGTCTATCCTCCTTTTTAGGTATGATTTTGTATCTTATGCCTTAACTTATAAAAATTATTTTTAGAATTCCAAATAAATCTATGATAGTCATAATATCTATTAATTTCAAATCCCTTATGTTAAGTCTTAGTCATATCAACCTATAATGGTGGAGGGAGAGATATGAGATTGTAGTGAAGTGATTTTTGTAACAAGACATAAGTGGGTGATGGTAACCTTGAAAATTACCTCCTAGGTGGAACTGTCAATTAAAAATTGTTCATTGGGTTTGATATTGAATTGATTAGTACTTTTGATTCATTCTTAATCTTTTTAGATTTGACCTTGTAGTTTGGTTTTATTTGAAACATAATACTTGATGTAGATGGAGAATTTGGAGCAAAAATTAAGTTTTCTTAAATCAATGAGCGTAACTTCACATTCTTTAATTGTATGGTTAAACTCATCAAAATATTTGAATTTATCAAACATGATAGACTCATGGAGTTGTGATAGAAATTTTTATGTGAATATATATTCTAATTCATTTTATACCATAGATTTGGTCATCTTAGCTAGCATAGTTTTGTATCAAAGAACATATTCAATGATTGATTCATTAGACCCTTTCTTGAGTTTATAAATTTGTGCATAAAATAGTTTTCCACCAATGTTGATATAAATTATGTGTTAAAAACTAAGTTTCCAAAGGATTAAATGCCTTAATTTATTGGAGTGGAAGATCATAAAACCATCACAAATAATATTTTTTGTAGCTTCTTGGAAATTATTTGGTTAATAATTTATCATTGTATGCATATTCCAAGTATTCCATATGAAATGATCAAAGATTCTACCGAAGATCAACTTTACCTATATAAAGTGGTAGATTAGTAGCTATGAATCCTATTGGTAATAGGTAAGATGGTATCTCATGTGTTTACATGTGTAAAATAAAAATCTAACCTATACACTCAACTTCTCTAGGTTAGACATAGACAACTAATGTTATGGATATTTTAATGAGAGAATATATATTGGGTGGATTGATTTGAGTAATGAGGTTTTAGATGATAGGAAATAGGGAATGATCATGATGTCACTAGAAGTGCTCTATCACATAATGGTGTTCATTGAGGCATTCAAGTTGGGAAGAGATAAAAGTCTAGGTTCCCTCTCTATTGGTGATGATAGGGAGCTAAATATCCTTTTCAATGTTGGGTACAATGAAACATGTGTGATTGGGTTAGATGACTCTAGGGATGTGGTAATATATGCCAAGTTAATTATTCCATATCAATGTCATATATGAAGTGAATGATATATTATGAGGCTAGTCTTGAGGAGAAAAAGAGAAGGGGAGGTGGATAATTCTTTGATAATATTCGACTGGTGGCCTTGATTTTTAGGTAAAATGACTGTGGTAGGATTAGGGATCCATTGTTGATCATCAAAGTAATTAAGAGAGTTAAAAATTAGATGAGGTATGGGGGTTAAATGGAATAATTATAATCTGAGTTCTACACTAATGTAATATTTAAGTTTATTATCAAGAACTAGGGATCTAACACTAGAGAAAAGACCTACACTTTGAAGGAGTGGATGTTCATGGAGTGCCATCCAAGAGATAAGGTAATGTGGTGAAAAATCATAAGATATTGTATGTAAGGTGATTTTAAATGTGGTACTTGATGTTATGTTGGAAATAAGGTCCAAGTTGTTGTGCTTATCTAGATAAGGCTTTCTTATTATTTTTGACGTTTTTGAAATGTTTCAGTAGAAAGAAACAAACTAAACTACTTACTAAAATTGAAGTGTTGAAATTGAAAAATCAATGAGTAACTAAAAATAAAGGAAATATACTTGTTTTTTCCTTTTCAATGATATCTTATGATGCATGTAATTCTTAAAATAAAAGTTCAAACAAAGGTGTAGTTGATTTTTCTATGTTTTACTTGATTTGTGAGATGATTTGTTCAATGTAATAAAAATGAATTTAATTTTAGTTTAGTTTTTATATTCAAATAACATTGGATAATAATAAAAATCTTGTGAAACATGCAAAGATGAAAATAAAACTCTAAACCCTATCAAGTATACTAACTATAAATTTAGAAATTAATTCTTTTATGCATGCTAAAAACTAATTGTTGATGTTATTGAATGCATATTTATGAATTGAAATAATGTATAGATGAAAGTGTGAAACAATAATTTTCTTATTTTATGAATTTGATTTCCTGGAAAAACATTATGTTAATAATAATATTAATAGATTCTAGATCTACTATGCTAGGTTTTGATTGTCTAATTTGTCTATGTTTTTTTGGATGTTTGATTGAAAGTTATTTATGAATTAAAGGTTTTATAAAATAAAAATAAACTAATGTATGATGTTAGTACCTATTTTTTTGTTTTATCAATATAACCTATGTGATATATAACACTACATTCTTTCTAGGAATCTAAAATACAATTACAAAGAAGAGATATAGACTATGTTTTTGGTGCAAGAAGGAAGGAGAGATTTATTTTATTTTATTTTTACCTTTTGAACATAAATATACTCTAATGAATAAAGGAAATATAAACTACTCTAATATAATAAACAATAAACAAAACTAAAACTAAAAACCCCCAACCTGATCAAGATGAGACCAAATGGAAGCAAATAGATTGTTGTTGTAGATCATCCTCAGTAAGCTAGCTCCTACAATAAATGTAACCATAATAAATATGTGACAAAGGATGGTAGTAAAATAAGGAGAAAAAATAATACACAAAACTAGAGAAGAGTGTAGCTATACTATGGTAGGTTGATCCACTAATAGAAAAGACTATGTTACTGATCAAATTAATTCTTCCATTGAAAACTATGTAGAATGAACACAAAGATGACCAAAGATGGAACAAAGATTTTCATAAAATTGAAAGTATGTGGGATTAGGTTTCATAGAGATTGAAATCATAATATTAAATGAAAATTTTGAATTCAAAATTAATATAAAATGGAGATACCTATAGAGGAATAAAGGTGGGTACAAGGGTGAGTTTAACTAGTAGTTGACTAAAATTTAAACTTAGTAAGGATGGGGAGTGATCAAAATAAGATTTGGAGTGAGCTAGGTTGTCACAAGGGTGAACACAAAAAAAATCAAATAAAATATTTAATTCTTGATTTTTATTGCATGGATGGTTAAGGAGGGTTTATAGGTTTGTAAAATGTTAAAATTTAGCTTATTTAGATGAATTTGGATTTTGGGGGGTTTGGGTAGCTTGTGGCCAATGATCAAAACTATCACATCAGGATGAACCCATTGGTTTACATAGAATAGTGGTTACATCTCAATGCGGTGGTTATGTGAATAACAATTCCTATAGGTAGGGTGGTGTTACAACTACCATGAATGAAGTAGTTTTGAAACTACCAAAGGATGAAGGAAAAACCATGTGGGTAGTTTCAAAAATGTCATGATAGTTTAGTAACTATCACTTGTAAAAAGATGTTTCATTTTGGAGAGAAAAAGATAAATTATGAGTCAAATTTTAGGCCAAAAAAGGGTTAAGGAATAATTTGGAGTGAATTTTATAACATGAAGGCTACATGTAATGGATCTAAAATAGGGATTAGGAGTGGCTCCACAAATCATGACACTCTTGATAGCTGATGAGTTAGTTTTCCTAGATATAGTGGGGAATCTATAAATTTATCAAGTGGGTACCATGTACCAATAGAGTATGATAATATGTGATATTTTAACATATTGGGATGCATACTATAATACCATCTAGTTTACATAGGCTACTACAGAGTAGACCATCACTCTTGTTGACATATACTAGATCATAAGTTTATTGATGATAGGTTAGTTTATGGTCCTATAGGAGGCCACCAATAGGGTAGATGTGTCTATATAGTAATAAAAATTTATGAATAGGGATAAACCTAATGTGGGTGTGAAGTACGAATTCATACTTTTGAGGGTTAAGGGATATATAATTTAGAAACTTTGAAAGGCCATTATTAAGATCCTTACCCCCTAAATAATGGGAGATAAGTACATAAATAGGTTGTTGTAAAATTGGTAACCATCATGTGTTATATTGAGGAGAGAGGTTTTCATTATTCATGGGATTAATAAGTCATTTTTTGTATATATAGGGACTTGTACATGATCATATAATTGGGACCACTCTCGATCAACCACCCATACTTATTATGAGATAGGTATATAAGAGGATGATCCCATACCAAAGAATGGTTTTAGTTTGGGATGTCAAGGCTATCAAATCCTCACATTAGATAGATTTAGTTCCATTTATAGTATCTCCATAGGTAGTTGGTACCTTAACAGTGGCTGATCTAGTGGCCCTACCATATTAGGGGATGGTCAATTAGTAGGTTGATGAGGGAGTATTATTTGTGGTGGATACAAGAGAGATATAAGTTAGGGATAAATTTCTCTAAATATAGGTTCACCCATTAAACTAGGTGCCATAATAGTTTGGGTTACCTTTCTCAATAAACCTCCCCATGCCTCTAGTGCTATATAGAGGCATCTGAGAGGTCATGGATAGGAGACTTGGGAGATTGGTCTGACATAAAATGACACCATAAGTCCCTATTATGACTATGTTTAAGATGATATGGTCACATGGAGGACCACAAAAATAATACATAATAGGAGGGGGAGGTCAAGTACTAGTAGCCATCCTAGTGGCACTAATTGTGGAAGGACAATGACAATAGATTACACAACCATCATCACCACCATAATATGTTACCCTAAAAAAACATAAACATTGGAGGGAGAGGATATATATTTTATTAATCTATATGAGGAGGGTGAAAATAAGGAGGAAGAGTGCGAGGATGACTTAGACCCAAAATGACACTAGGCCAATCCAAATAAAATAGCTCATTTACTGATTTCAACTCTTTATGTATTATTTTTAGCATGACTACTTAGCTAATCTATTGATTTTTATTTTTAAATGAATGGATATGATGTCTATCCTATTTTTTGTAATCAAAAATACATTTATAGTATGGATGACTATGGCTATGGACATCCTAATCAACCTATTTTGTATGGGAATAGATATGACTCATGACTAGTTGTTTATTGATCAAAGAATTCATGATGGGATAGGTAGGCACACCTATGTTTTTTCCCTAGCCTACAATGATTTTTTGAGACGAGTCAATATGAGGGTGGAGAACATAAATTTAGTTGTGAGAGTGAATACGATGAAGGCTTTGAATGATGCTCTGTTTAGGAGAGGGGTCAGGGTTTTTGATTTAATGGATAAGAGGAGATATAACCTCTTAGGGAGTAACTATTAGGATATGGCCTAGGATCCATAGTCTAAACAATTCATTGACATCAGATCCATCTCAAAGGATAAAGACAAAGTCATAGGACTACTATTGTACGTGTATATACAAACATTTTACTTTTGATTTTTTTGATATTTTGAGACACACTTATCCTCTGAGGAGGTGTATTTTAATAGAGATATGATTATGAAAACCCAACACTATTATGATATATATTGAGGTACTTTTGTCTAATTCAGTATGTTTTAATTTTTTATGTATGATTTTCATTTTATGTACTTTAGATGGCTAGGCATGTGATGATATGCCATGTATCTCTTAATTTTTTATGATAATGTTGTGAAAAAATGCCTATAAGTGAAAATTAGAAATAAATGTATGAAAATGATGTAATATAATGAAACACAATGAAAATAAAATGTTTTAACTATTTTTTAGATGATGACGAAATTATTTTATTTTCACAACATACAACTTTCAATTTTTAGGAAAGGAATGAAATGAGCAAACCAAATATACATGAGATGGTAAAATTAAAACTATACATCAAAATTTCACACTAAAAATGAATATGACCTAATCCTCATGAAAAAGGGAGAAAATTTACTTATTTCTAAACTCATAAAACACTATCTTTATTGGCTTCACTTAGTGGTAACTAGCCTTGACAGAATCAGTAACTGAGATAAATAGAGCTTTTCAATAGACATGTAAACAAACCCTTTTGAATAAATATTATTAGAAAATTTATAAATTAACTTTACTTTTCCATTTTATTTTAACTTATTTTTGTGACCCCCTACACTTAGTCTCATGTGACTAAGAATACACATGGGTTCATCACCAAAGACTAGATGTAGGAGAGTAAGGGCATATCTCCCCAATGTTTACACCACACAACTATTAAGATGTAAGGGCCCAATACCAAAGGTTATTTAAGGGTGTGAGATGTGAGATTATAATTTTTTTTACATAAGATTTTGATTTTTATATGAGTCTCTTTATTTATTTTTATCACATTTTATAAGGTCCCTACCCCCAAATGTTGTCCCCATACAACTAGTAAGATGTGAGGGCTCAACTTCGAAGACAAAGATAGGTGATCAAGGTTACCTATTTTTGATAAGGTTAATGTTTTCTTATTATATGGGACCATAAGAGGATAATTTTATATGGATAAGCTTTTAGATTAAGATGTAGGCTATAATTTTATAAGTTTTACAAGAATGTATAGTGAAAGAGTGCTATACTCTACTCATAATAACTAAGACAAGAACTAATTTAATGATAATTTTGAGAATGTTTTTTATAGGATAATAGATTAATATTAAAATTAAATGGTGTGGTAAGATACATTTTTTAAATTTTTGTTGTGCAAATTGACAACTAAATTATCACCAAATAAGACATTTGATATGCAAATTCAACATGTAGAAAATGGAAAATGCAATGTAATGAGGTAAATGTGAAATGAAATGACTATATATAACATTGGTTAAGGTGAAAATATTTAATATACTAACCAACATCATTTCCCTCTAAAGTGAATAATCGATAGATTACACTTTAAAAATACTCAATCACTAAATAGGGGCCTAACCATTTGAGTCTACATTTTTGACCTTCTCCTTTATTTTTATATATTTTATTATCAAGTCTCAAGACAAGTTTCCCTACATGTATAATATGTTCATGGAAATTTTTATTAAAATTTTAGCTCATGCGATCTGCATATGTAATATGGTTTTGTGTAGTAACTAGTTGGTTTTCATCTAAAGTTTATAGTTCAGCTAGTCATGCATTTATATATTCTTCATAACCAAGGAGACCCTAAATAAAAATAAGAATGATAGGTATAAATACCTTTAAGGATATAATATATTCAAATCCAAACACTAGAGAATATGGGGTTGCTCCTATGGGCATGAAAATACTCATCTGGTAGGCCCATAGTGCTGGATAGAGTTGTAGGTTCTAGTCCCTTTTAATTTATTTAATAAATTTTACTAAGATTGAATATAAAGTTTTATTGGTGGATTCATCCTAGAAATTATCCTATAGGTGGGATATAAAAATATATTACACACTTCATGGACCTCAAGGTTCTTGAAAAGAGACCCATTGTCCATTACAATGACCTATGGGACTCCAAAATAAAAAATGATTTAGTTCATAATAAATTTAATGATGAATGATCTATTAAAAGTTAGGCATGGATTCTACCCACTGGGTGAAATAATTAGTGGCTATGATGATGAAATAGTGACCATATGAGGAGGTGGTATAAATTTTTCCAATCAAATCTAGACCCTAAATTGAAAGGAACCATGGGGTGACAGTGGGTTATAGTGACCTAGTGGGTATGTGAATATCATGGGGAAAATGTTGAAATTTCTCATAGTTTATTATGTACTCAAAAACATCATGTTTGAGAGTGATTTATAAGTATTCCATCCTATGAAACTTGTGGGCAATTGCATGCCATCAAAGTGCCCACCAAAAATGATGTTATGGCAATGACAGATGGATTTTTATGACTCCTCTTGATCGACACACATCAATGGCATGCCATCAAAGTATTTATAATAAATAATATCATCTAAGATAACATATTTATATGTAATGATACAGATACATTATCTTTATTATGATTTGGCACCCTTAAGATAAGCACAATCAACTAAGTAATTTATAATATCAACATACCAAGGAGAGGAAATAGTGTCAGATTTATCTATGTAATAAATTAACTTGTTAGGAAAGTTAGTATCAACTAGATAAATAACCTCTAAAGGATAATATTTTAACCAACCAAAAATGATTTGTCCCTTAATGAGGTTTTGATTGATGTACATGAAATTAAAATCACTCAAAAGCATGATAAAACACCTGACCTTTCATGAAAGGGTTGGTTGGGTTAAGAATGTTTGTAAGGAACTAGAACCTACTATAATCCTCATGTCTTGGTTAATAATATAATGTTGCAACCACTTGTTTTTGAACATGATGGATAAATACTCCTACTCTAGTTTAGTATAATGTGTCTCCTATTTAATGATGGTGCAACTAATGAAATAGATGGCATGATCCTTGCCATCATCATCCTCTTTAGCTAACATGTAGGTGAGAGAAACCTTGGTCACCATAATGTAAAGTATGAGAGGATTATTAGACTTAGGTGCCATGAGGGTCAAAAGATACATAATAAAATATTTTACTGCTTCAAATGCATCCTAACAGTTACTCATCCAAGTCAAGGTACTTGCCTTCTTAAGCAATTTTTTGATAGGATGAACTGAATAATTAAAGTTAGGTTTGAATCATCGAATGGATCCAAACTTCCACATGGATGATCTAATTCTAGAATCATTACTATTGGTGAATATATTTAATATTACATAAAATTTGGTTGGGTCAATATTGATTCCACACTGAGAGATGATATAACTAAGGAGTTTTACACTTGTGACTCCAAAAACACATTTTTCTAGATCGAGGGTAACGTCATGTTTGATAAAATGTGTGATAATGGTTTGTTGATTGGTGAATATATTTAATATTACATAAAATTTGGTTGGGTTAATATTGATTCCACACTGAGAGATGATATAACTAAGGAGTTTTACACTTGTGACTCCAAAAACACATTTTTATAGATCGAGGGTAACGTCATGTTTGATAAAATGTGTGATAATGGTTTGTTGTTTGAAAATATTTGTAACTAATGTATAAATAATATAAAATTATAATCTAGAGATGTATTCAATTAGAAAAACACAACAGAATAACTAGATCAATGTAAAAAATTATTTAACATGGTAAAACCTTTAAGAGGTAAAAAAACTCACAAAGTAATTATTCATTTATTTTAGAAACTTTCAAACCAATACATAGCCTTATTCAATTTCAATTCCTCTCAACTAGTCTTCACAAAGCCTTTGTAGAATGCTTTCCACATGCAAATATCAAACACATAAAGTTTATCAAGTGTATCAAGAAAGTGTACATAAAAATAGGGGTAAAAATCTATTTATAATGGAGATGAGGAAAGGTGACCATTGTAACCAACAGGTCCACCCATTCTCAAGAATCATTTAAAAATAATCAATAAATAATAAATAATTATGTCTTGTTATTTATTTACATGATATTTTCACCTCATGTGGATAAATATAAATCATAATATTATTTAATTACACCAAAATGTACTAATAGTGTGAAATAGCCCACTTAGTAATTAAATGTTATAACATTCTCCATAAAAGGCTAAGTGGGGATAAAAAATCATAGTCACATTAATAAAGGAATTATACTATGTATAAATTTTAAGGATTTGAAAACCTTCATCATGCCAAATATCACCTTTTGAAACAAAAGGAACTACAATCTATAAACTACCTTTTTAAAGTAAGTCTAGCTTAACATGATCATGAGACTATATCTCACAGTTTCTCATGAATAATCAACCAAGCATATTTGGATCTTTTTATTACATAAGGACCTCCATTACAAATTATGCTTTTATGTATTGGATACAATGTAAAATCAAATTTTATTAAGTTTACCATGATCTCATAGAGTGACTTATTTCAATGCTTTTACAATGAGAAGAAGTGTAGAGAAGAAGAATAAGAAATAAATAGACATTAGGAAGTGACATTGTCATGCACACTCCCCCTTAATGGAAACTTTGAAAGGCCTAAAATTACATAAAATTGACAAAACTTGTTAGCACCAAGTGGTTTTTAAAAGATATCTACCACAAGTTCATCCTTAGGACAAAACTATAGATTAATATCACCATTAAAGACTTTCTCTCAAATAAAATGCACATGAAATTTAATATTTTAGTTCATTAATGCTTCATTATATTTTTCACTAGAGCTATACAACTTTGGTTATCACAATGAAGGGTGTTACTATAAGAAACATTCAACTTAAGCTCTCATGATAACCTTTGTAGCCACATAGATTCTTTAGCATATTCTATATCACTTCTATACTCCACTTCTATAGAAGAGATATAAATATTAGATTGATTTTTGTTTCTCCAAGTGATAACACTTGCATCAAACTTAAAAACATATCCATAAGTAGATTTACAATTTATAATATCAATAACATGGTTAACATCACAATAACCATATAAATTAGCATTATCAATGGAATAATAAAATAAACTAAAATTTATAGTTCATTTGATATAACAAAGTATTATCTTTGATAATTTATAATAATCTAAATCTATATCCTACATAAATCTAGAAGCAATAACAACATATGAAATATCTGGCCAAGTAATGGTTAGATAACTCAAACTACCAACAAGTTGTCTATATAAAATAGGGTTAAATTTTTCACATGTAGGTTTTGGATCAAGATTAATACCAAATTCAATATGAGTAGATGTAGACTTACAATTAAGCATATTAAACTTAACATGAAAAATATGTGCATACTAAGATTGTGATACAATAATTAAAATTTTATCTTGAAATATAGTCATTTCTAAAAAATGATGTAAAATGTCTAAATCAATCATTTCAAATATTTGACTTAGTTTATCCCTATATTTATGAATTAAACTAATTAGACCACTAGTAATCATAATATCATAAACATATAATACAATTAAGATTAAATGATCATTGTCAACTTTAACAAAGAGATCATTATCAGAATAGTAGTTAAATAAACCTAGTTTTAAAAAATAACTTGCAATTTTATAATACCAAGTTCAAGGAGATTGTTTTAAACTGTATAGTGATTTATTTAACTTACATAATGTTATTTCTTAGGGTTAGTGAAAAATTTAGGATGATTCAAATAGATTTCTTCTTCTAAATCAGCATTTAGAAATGCATTTTTAACATCTATTTAGTGTATAATCCAACTATTTTGAGATGTAAGAGCAATAAGTAATCTAACAATACTCATTTTTGTTATACAATCAAATGTTTCAACATAATCAATCCCAAGTTTTTTGGTAAACCCATGAGAAATTAATATTTCTTTAAATTTCTCAATTTTACCAATTGAATTATATTTGATTTTATTAAGCCACCTACAACTAATAATATGACTTTTAGGTAGAGGTGAGATAAGATCCCAAGTCTTATTTTTAATTAAGGTACTATACTCAGCTTGCATAACAAGTTTATATCTATCATATTGAATGGATTATTCAAAATTTGAGGTTCACATTCATACATAGTCATTAAAGCATGATAATAATATTTAATTCTAGTTAATTGATTATCAAGACTAGAAGACTAGATTAAGGATTCTACCCATTTAGGTCTTTTAAATTGAACATAAAATTCAAAAATTCCTCAAACTCTAAGTAGCAAATATTTATCAAATTAATCTAGGTCAGCTATTTCTTCATAAGGAGAAACAAGAGAGTTAGGTTCATAAAAATAAAATTATTGAGGAGGTTTTATAAAGGTCTCACAAAAATATTTTTCAAGAACAAGAACATTCCTATTCTCAATTATTTGTCTTTTATATAGATCATACACTCCTAATCCTTTTATTTTACCTCGATAACCTCTGAAAATGAAATAATATGAGGTAGGATCAAGTTTATTTATTTTTACTTTAGGAATAAATATGGAAGTAAGACTACCAAATATCCTAAGATGAGCCACATTGGGTTTATTTTTAAACTAGATTTATAAATAAGTAGAAGGATGCAAAGATTTAGTATGGACTCTATTCAGAATATGCACAACAATATTCATGGATTAGGCCCATAAAAACTTAGGAACATTTGTTGAATATAACATTGTTCTAGCTGTCTCTATCATGCTGTGATTTTTCCTTTCAATAATACCATTTTGCTATGGGGTATAGGGAGTTGTTAATTCCCTTTGAATACCATTGATAATTCAAAAAAAACAAATTCCTTACTAATATTTTCACTACCATTATTTGATATTAATATCTTAAAATAAAAATTAGAAGCATTTTCAACAACTTTAAATTATTTGAATTTAAACAACACTTCAAATTTATTTCTAATGAAATATGACCAAATAATTCTAGTTTGATTATCAATAAAAATAAAAAACATATAAAGAACCATTAAGAGATACAACTTTGAGTGGTCCTATAAAATCATTGTGAATTAATACTTTAGGATATGAGAAATTCACATAATGATTATTTTGAAATGGATTACTCTAATACTTACCATGTAATAAGCCTTCACCAGTTTCATGATGAGAGGAAATAAAATGAAGATAAACAACAAGAATATGAGAATACATATTATGTAAAATATTAAATTAAACACGTCCTAATCTTTCATGTCATAATTGAGATTCATTCTTACTAAATGATGAAATAAAACATGCAAAAGAAGCAAAAAGAATGTATAAACCATTATTTTAAACACCTTCAACAATTAGAGAACCAGATTGATTTCTAATGGACTAATTATCTCTAGTTAAAGTTACAATGAAATTATCATTTTTAAGTTGAGAACAAAATTAAAAAAAAATTATTTAGTTTAGGTACTTAGAAAATATCATTAATAACATTTAGATATTTTGTCTTTCTTGGCTTAGTGTAGATGATATTTTATGAATATATACCACCTTAGTCTTATACACTTGGAAAACTTAGACCATGGTTATTCCTCTTAGTTCTTCACCTTTCCCACTTCTGTAAGTCTCATATCTACTCTATCTTTATTACCCTTGGGTTATATATCTTAGTCTGACTAGTATTATGTTGATGACCCAGGTCTTTTATCTTTCCCAAAATGCTTAAAATGTACTTATCTTCCATCTCTACAATTTTTGAACATGTTCCTAATTTCCTACTCGTTAAACACCAATGTCAAAATCAGGTTCCTCATATCCTATTCCTAACACAAGTGTTCATTACCCTAAATTCATCCAATTTACAAATGAAACATATCCTAATGGTTGGATTAAGTGATTTAATATGAGTTATTACTCTAAAGGGATTGGTATAAATACAAAATCAACCCTCATTCATTCTTCACCTAACAAACTAGAAAAATATAAAAGAGACCAAGGTAACTTATCAAAATCACTTTATCAATTAGTCAATTGATCAAATCTTCCTTATTTACATACTAGTCATAGTTATAACACATCTATAGGTTTAAATTACTAAAGGAGAAACTAAAGATTCTAATTTTCTAGGTTATAAGCTAGATCACTATTGTACTTATTGTGCACAAATTATATGATTCACACACAAGACAACACATAGGGGAGAATTACATGAGTTTTAGGCCCTCTTATTGAGTATTGGATATATAATTAGTGATATCTAATAGTGCGGTATTTGGGGTCATCTCAACACCATGTGCCCACTAACGTATTTTTCCTTAAGGTCACTATGAAGATGGAAATATAGGGTTTTGCCATTTCACAAGGAGTGAAAGTTCATGATCCATATTTGACTACATTATAGTGAATTTCAAGTAAAACCCAAAAGCATTTATGTGGTCACATCCAATTTTAGTAGATATTCTATACATGACACTAGTATCAAAACTTAGATAGTAACATTAACGTAATCATTTTAAGATGATATTACTATCCAGATATCCAAAAGTGTCAAATCTAGAATATAATAATTTTCTTATAATCTCCTTCCATCTTCCTTTCTATTTATTCTATATCTAGAACTGCATTAGCATTAGAATAAACTAAGTACATCACTTTTTTATCATTTCTATATCTAGCATAGATAAACTTTCCATATTTAGACTATCTCAGCATAATAAATTCAGTGTATACTTATATCTAGTTTTAGAATTTAATTTACCTACTATAAATCTGATTATCACACTTATACCATTTAATTTCTATATACCCCTGTAATTTTAATATAAAGATAACTCCAAAGAACTTAGATTTCTATTTTAGGTTTATACATTTGGTGAACCTGATCTTTGAATATCAAATCATAGGTCACTTAGGGTTTTCTAATTTTTATGTTGTTGATTCATGATTGTCATAAAAATATGTACAACATGGATGCCTCTATTACCCATTTTATATTCCAATATGTCATAGTTGTTATAGTTTGCTACATTACTTTCCTTGTCAAATTTTATATGCAAATTTGTGCCAATAAGGAGAGGGTTTTTTTTTTTAATAATCAAAACCAACACTTAATCTCTTTTAAAAATTTATTTTTCAATGTATATATCCAACATCTAGATGTCAACATTCATTCTCTCAACCTTTTATCCTACCTATATACTATTTGAATGACAACTATCATCCTACACCCATTACTTTCCCATGACTTATATTAGAATCTATAGTCCATATTGCTACTACTCAAAGAGGTAAGGTTGATCAACCCATCCTACCATTTATTAATTTATAACATGTGCCTCTCAAGACTAATTAAGTAATAAAATCTAAGGGATATGACATTATTGACCAATTAAGAATACACATGTAAAAATTTCAGTCCTTGAGCTCCTAAAGTAATCTAAGTTTATAAGGATATCCTATATAAGGCGTTATGTGAGACACAAGTTCCAAGTGATATTGAGCCTATTTATTTTGTGGATATTATGAATAATAATAATAATAATAATAATAATAATAATAATAATAATAATAATAATAATAATAATAATAATAATAATAATAATAATAAGATCATCACCTTTTATCCAATAGATTTACCATCTAATGATATTATTGACCAAAATTTGCCTTTGTTCATACAAGTAACAATACAAAGTAAAGGTATCAAAAGAGTGTTATTTTATAGTTAATTAGGCCTAAATTGTATAACATGTAATTCTTAACCACCATGGGTATAAACACAAGACTTATTAAAAAAACTATTATGCACATAAAAGGGTTTGACAACTCACATATCCATCCAATTGGAAAAATTACACTGGATGTGACCTTAGGACCAAAAATAATTTCAACTAATTTTCAGGTCATGTCTTAATCCTTACATTATAATTTAATTTTGGGTAGACCTTGGATACATTTAATGATAAATATCCCATATACATTTCATCGATGTGTAAAATTCATACATGATGGGATCTTTTTATCCATGCCTATTGATGATGAAACTTTCAATTGTTTTAAAATGATACATTCTAAAACTAAAGTCATACCTATAATGGTACCACATAAATAATCCATTCCTCTTGAACATATACATACATATGAAATAAGTGATTCAATTACAATGGATCTTTTATCTATAGATATAAATAAGGCATTAAACTATAAGGTACACATATATATGCATAAGGAGAAAGAACCATTAACAAACGAGCCAAAAAAACTACAAGAACCCCCAACATTTGAGCTTCCTTTATTACTCAATACTGAGCAAAATGATGGCCATGTTTTAGATTATTATGATAGTGATGATGATACAACTTATGCTATGATAGATGAGAAAATAATTAAAATTTGATCCACTTGATCACTTATCACATGATTTATTTGAACCTACTGGTCCTGCCATATATAATCAAAACCCACTTGTAAAAAATACAACATTAAATCTAGATGAGGGAAAATAAAAACTAATAGATGAACATGAAAATAATTTTTATTCCACACATCCCTCTTAGTTAAAAGCATTGATTCAACCTTATAAGGGACAAATTCAAGTACATCATGTGAATAATGTGGAGCCTTCTCAAAAGTGTTTACCCCAAATATGATAGATCACAATGAAACATGATACCACCAATACCATCTTATCTTTGTTACTTGAACATAAAATAATTTTTTTACCTTCTACCAGACATAGATCGAGAAGTAGACTACTCCCTCCAAAGGGAGTACCATATTGTAATTACCATTAGATCATTGGCCATACTATTAATCAATGTGCATCATTGTAAAATCTAATCCAATAATATAATAGTGAAGGATGCATACACAATGTGTCCACAATGGAAAAAAAGAAACATACTCCTTATAATTCAAAAGGAAGGTATACCTCAAAGTGAAAAAAGGATGAATATTTAACTATTACTACTAATATTTATGGGGTATATTGCCACCATATCTAGTTTGATCCACATATGATAGATCACAAAAGGATTTACCCTAAATATTATAGATCACAATGAAACATGATGCCACCAATACAATCTTATTTTTCTTACTTGAACATAAAATGATTTTTGTATCTTCTAATAAACATAAATAAAGCATTAGACTACTCCCTATAAATGGAGTACCATATTATAATTATCATCACATCATTGGCCATACTACTAATCAATGTGCAACGTTATAAACTCTAATCTAATAATATAATAGTGAAGGATGCGTAAGCAATGTGTCCTTAATGGGATAAAATAAACATACTCCTTATATTTCAGAAGGAAGGTATAACTCAAAGTGAAAATAGTATGAATATTTAACTATTAATGCTAATATTGATGGGGTATATTTCCACCATATCAGGTTTGATCCAAACAAGTGAGATACAACTTTTGGGACTAATTTTCTTAGATGATTGGGACATAATATAAATGAATTAATATATTCTCACTTGGATCCTGACTATCAAAGATACATTCACTTACCCATTTACTATGGCCCACATGTCAAAACTTCAAATATATGGATATCAACACATGAATCACATTTAAAACTAAAGTTTGGACAAAATTGGCTAGTTGAGTGGAATGCTCAACTAGATACTATAAACATGTGTGTAAACTTTCATCATATGGGTACAAAGAGTTGCATACAACATGATGGACACAATTATTTTCATACACCATTGGATTTAGGTAAACCATTGTATAAAAATAATGATCGATATAAACAAAGCTTAAAATCATTTGTAGGTGGCCCTTCACCTTTTGAGGATGAAGACTTACTTGATTAAACCTATGTCAAAGATTTCAAAAATAACAAAAAAATAAAAAACATTAAAAAATCCAAACCAAAATTTTGGCATCTACATGTTCTATTGGCTCATTAGCATCCATGTGTTAGTTCCATGTTGATGAATGACATACTCAGTTATTACTACATACACATATGTGTTACACTTTTACTTTATTATGACATAGGCATACACATATACATGATACATTCTTATTTCAAATGTTGGCCTTTCCCTCTAATCATGTCATATGGACATTGGGATAATCCAATTTTTTGATCTTGATACACACATGTTATATGTTTCAATGATCAGTCCACATTATCATGTTTTATCTTACATATGTACTTACACATGCCTATTATCCATGATTATATCTTACATAGGGTACTTTAAAAGTTACACACTTGACATTTTTATAATGAATTGGATCCATGGGCTACTATTGTTATTAATTACACAACATGCCCCATTTTCAATTTGAAAATGGGGACCCTCTTTTTGCTTTTGAGTCTGGTCTTATATCTTTAGGAGTCTACAGTGGTTGCTTGTGTAATTCACATCTGAGCTGTATCAATTTAAATATATGAATTTGTGTAATTTTACTAATTTCTAGTTTGCTTCTTTTCTTGTGTTTTGAAACACATTTTATAGCTTACTTTCATAATATTTCACCATAAGATTTTGAAAACTATCTAACTATTTAAGAGTTTTATGGATCATTTTCTTGATAAATTTGATCCATTTTGATTCTCATTTTAATCTAAATGACTAAGCATTCATACAATTTCATTATATTTCTTAGCCACTTTTATATACATGGATTAAATTGATTTTCAATTTGATCAAAATGGTTAAGTCTATACATTATTTCATTTTATACTTAGTCATTTTTTAGATTTTTCTTTAACCCTTTTCATTTGATTTCATAGATATTGGATTTCAATTTGAATATTGGTGACTGGGCTTCTTTCTATTAACTCACATGTGTTTTAATGCATCCCAATGTCATGTGGCACTTTTTTATGGCTCTCAATAGCCCAAATCCATCTAAGAAGTCTTTTGGGACTTAGTTTTTTTCATGCTTTCCTCAGAGCCACATTTAATTTTACCTCTTAGTAGGACTTAGTTGATTTCATGATTTTCCTAGAGCCACCCTAGAGCCACATGTCATTTTACTGCTCAATGAGACTTAGTCGAGTTCATAAAGTTTCTTGAGGACATGTAATAATTTTTTTCTACTTTAAAAGACTTATCTAATTCTATAAATTAAGTCCCAATGCCACTTGTTGATCACCTAGTGGTACTAGGACCATTACAAAATGCCTTTAAAGACTTAGTTAATTCTTTACTTAAAAAATGTCCCTATGGGGCCATGATGTCAGTGATGCTCTAGGTGGGTTGGTTAACAGGATGATGCCATGTGGTATAATATCACTTCTATACTATCTTGGATATGTTTATATAGAGTGAAAATCTTATAGATGAGCATGTGAGTGGGATGACACCACATGGTGTAATCCTACTACCTCATTCAACATGGATATTTATGTGTAGGCCATAAATGATGTTAGAGCCTTAGGAAAGCCATTGATAAAGATGATGTCTTATGGAAAAATCTCATTAAATCTCAACCTCGAGGTGGTCTGTTAAATGGTGAAGCCTTGTCATAGCTATGAGTGAACAAGATGATGCCATATGAAAAATATCACTTCACCATGATGTAAATAGTTAGTATTACATGTCATTCTCCTAGGGTCGTAGAATCATCACAAGGATTGAGAGAGAGAAGGACACCAAATGGAAAAGTAGGACCCATATAAATAATTTTTTTTAATGAAGTAAAAAATTATGCGCTAAATGATAGTGACCTACCAGAGAAAATTACATAGTGGTGATGCTACCACCAAGGCATGAGTTTAAATTTGATGGCCCATCTACCTATTAAAGGCCAAGAATAAAATATGTTCAATTTAATTTAGAAAATAAATTTTATCATGGTCCTAGATGGCCAAGTGGTTGATAAGGCAACCTAGATCATTAATGAAAATCTTACACCATCCTTAGTCTAAGTTATGCTAAGTCTGGCTCAACTAAGGATTGGTTGAATAAATATTTATCTTCTCAATAAAACCAAGTTAGATGACATTAGAAAGTGGGCCCTCTTTTTCTCTTTCTCCTTACCCTTCTCTCTTTATTCCATTTTTAATTAGTCTATTAGTTTAGATTAGTTTAGTTTATGAGTTGTAGTTTGATTTTAATGTTCATCTTGATTGCATGCTCTTATCTATTGCTCATTTATGCATTATTGAACTTATAAATAATAGACATGTCTCTTTAAATCAATTATTTATCCATAGTTTGATCATTTTTTTGATTCCATAGACATAAAATCTTCACTTTAATGCATATTTATTTGTCTAAAATACACACAAAAGAGCTTTGATATGGTATGTTCACAATGTGCCAATTGGGTTACCCTATGTACCAAGAAATGGTAACTAAAACCTTGGGGATATTTGTTCACACTATTATCCTTTCAAGAAAGGAAGGGATTAGCAACCCCTACATAATTTGGCATGTAAAAACACCTCATAATAGATTATCACTAGATGAAGGCTTGTTTGGTGTATTTCAGATGTATCATTAGTTTTAAACTTCATGCCCTCTCCTTTATGCTTCTCCTAACCTGTTGTGTGCTTAAAACAAATCACAATATATTGATGCTAGAATGAGGGAATGATTTTGAATATTTTAAACTAAACATTATTTTAAAATTGATTCCTTCTATTTATGATCCTCCCAACCTATTTTTTACTTAAAACACATCATAATATATTGGATCTAGAAGGAGGGTCTGAATGGTGTATTTTAGAGTTTTATTTTATCTATAATAGCTTAGTCTAGTTATTTTCTAGGTTCTTAGTCTGGAATACTTTTTATCAAAGTCTTTTAATGGTTTTATCTTGGCTAGGAAGATGTAGTTATCTTGTGGACACTTTTAGGACCTTCCCATGACTTGCCCAAGAACTCCCATAAATTTTGTGAAAAGTATATCCATGGTGAAAGTTCAACTATTGAATAACAAATTCAATATTTTAGAGAAGTCACTATTAGAAATTAAATTCAATGTGAGGATGTGGAATATCACCTATTCCCATTTTCATTGGATCAAACTCATTATTATTGGTACCTTCATCTACCAAAAGGGTACATCATAACATGGACCATCTTTAAGAGCCTATTCCTCGACCATTTTAGTATGCCCATTGACCCTTCTATCTTATTTTATCAATTTGCCAAAGTCCATAAAAGGCCTAATGATCCAAGTAGTGTATTCAACCATAGATTCCATCAACTATACATTAAGTATAGGGATCCTTTCCTAAAAATAGAGGATTCCATAGTCAAGGTATATATCCAAGCCTTGGATCCTCTATGTGCCATGTTCCTTAAGATGAACTCCTCTTCTCTCACCTCATTAGCATTGGTCTACCAAGAGACTATCGATGTAGATCAATAGATAATGAATTAGGGTATTTATACCTAAAATATTTTAAATATCTTGCCCATAAGTTAGACTATGGATCAATATGCAGCTTACAATGAAGCATTGCCCCAAGCCTTTATCTAAAAAAACCTTCTAGTAACAAAAGAGAGTCATGTTTATTTATTTAATGCATATGATAGTTAATTATGTGCATAATAAACAAACTATTTATTATAATGTTAGTGATTTAGTATATTTAGGTGTTATTACTAATCAAGTACCATTTGTTATAAAATATAATTAGGTGGTGATGAAAAATCAAAGATGTGAAGCTTCATATCCCAATGCACCATTTAGATTATATGAATCTAGATGCACCACTAATGTAGAGCTGAACATGCATGTTGAGGGCATCCTATCTTGTAAGTACAATCCATTCTTTGAAGGCTACAATAGTAATTATGATGAATTCAAATATGAATAAGTAGTAGTTTTAAAAGGCAACCTAATGACTAAAAGTCAAATTTATAAAGAGATACTCACCCAAAATTAACAATCTAACATCTTTTTCAATCAGTCAGAAGTTAGAGGAGTTGGAACTATTAGATGAGGAAGATGTATCCTATGCACCTAAAACATTATTATTTTGTGCTATCATCTCTCCATTTAGAAAAATGATCCAAGATGTTCAACATCTTATTGGCATTACTTTGTCTTCCCTTTCATCATCTAAAGAGGATGAAATAGATGAAGAAAGTAGTGTTGAGTTAAGCTAATTATACCAAGAAGACAACCAAGAATAAAGGGGTTATCCCTTTGAGAAGAATGATCTATAAGAGTTTGACATTTATGATCTCTTTCCTTAGTTCAAACCTACCTTCAAATTAGTTGGTTATATCTAAACACTTCCCCCAGTAGCTGAGGCAATCAAAATGGAAAGTCATGAGCATCATGGCTTGAATGAAGAAGTCATGTCAATAGAGGTTCAAGCCAAGAATAACCTTATTCAGTCAAGCTCTGCACATACTTCAACCATTGACAAAAATTTCATAATATCCTTGATATGGTAAGTATCTAAACCACTCCCATGCCTCCTAAATGCTAAGGATAATGAGGAAGATGTTACACAAATATCTATTTATACCAAGGAGTGACCAATAAGTGACTCATTTGTTGGCTGCCACCAAAATCATGCCACTTTTAGGTTGGGTATTCCAATTAGTTTGGTATGTATGATTACCCAACCCTATCCCTCATTATAATAAAATGTATGGGATGAGGTGTTTTATAAACCCTATCCCTCATGATTTCTATATTAGTGTAGGTTTTTATTTTTCCCTATTATTTAATTAGGGAAATTATATTTGTGCATACATGGAGTTTTCCTACATTCATGGGATAGGCTAGCTTATGTGGAGATGTGTGTCATAGATGTGTCATAGGTGTCATTAGAATGTCATAAGTAATTCCTTTGACTAGCTATTCTGGGTATGGGAGTTACTTCTCTAATCTTAGCACCTTGTCACCACCTTTCATGGAGGAGTTACATTCTATTCTTGGGGTGCCTTGACCACCTTTTGTGGAGGAGTTACTTACGTGATCTCCTATATGTATTATTCACTTTTGGCCATCTCATGTTAATCAAATATTGGTTTATCTCCTTGTATAATTTCAAATTTCTTTAGCATCTATGTGATGTGCACTAGCTTCATCTCATGTGATCATGTCTCCATTGCATTCCCATTATCTAGATTCTGGCAACAACTCTGATATGGTATCAGAGCCACCCCGGTAATCATGTGTCTAGTTATGCTATTAGTTTATTCTAAAATTCTTACTTTGCTTTCTTAGTAGTTTTTTTAATTGAGTTGTATTTGAGAGTTTTGGTAGAGTTTCTTGAAAACTCATGCAAATCCATATGGAAACTTGTTAAAAAAAAATACTTCTATTGAGTTTCATTCAGATCTACCCTTTAGATATCTGCATTAAAATTTGTTAAGATATCTTGTATAGATCTGTTGTGGCTTCAACAAAGGTGGTGGAATTATTTTTTTTTGTCAGTTTGCAGGAAAAAAAGAGATCTCTACAAATCTGGTTTCTATTTCTTGGATGCCACTTTCAACTTGGGGCAGCTCTCTAGGAAGCACATCTGCACATAGAGTAGGACTCCAGTAGGGCGAAGTGGCCCTGCATGGCATCCAACAATTACCTGGGAGAGAGAGTTTTAACTCTTCCTCATCTCGACTAGTCCTTTCACTCTCTCAGCTTCTGCTTGTTTTTTGCATTGGATGCATGTCTGGAGCAGGATCTTGATAGAAAAACTGCAAGATAAACTAGGGTGCCATTGCCTTCCATTTTTCTATTGTTAGGAAATTAGAAGTGCATGCTTTTTTGGTGAGAGAAAACTGCTAAAACTATCTTTTTTGAAAATGGCACTTTTTTTTTCTTGTTTGGCGTCCCATGTGGACCCTTAAACACTTGGCAACCATTAAATTGTCTTTTAATTTATTATTTTTAGTTAAAATTGACTTGTTCAAAAAAAAATCAGTCAATTTGACTGAGTATTAAGTATTTTAGACAATTTGATAATTTGGAGATTTTATTTTAAACTTGTATCTTCGCCTGTCGAAGATGAAGGGTGAGGCTCGGGTTGGAAAGAGGCCAATTCCCCCTCAAAAAGACCTCCTTTGGATTCCTCGCTTTGTGCTGAGTCTAATGAGTGGTTGGAAGGCCACTTTCTCTCTCAAAACAGGCATTTTTTAATGTTTTAGTGCTTTTTTTGTAAAAACACTAGTTTACAGGAAATTGAATCTTTAATATCTTGCAAACGGTAGCTCAGATTCGGGTGCCATTTTTTGTAAAAGTGTTTGTATTTCAATTCTCCATAGTGTAGCCTTGCTATTTGTTAAAAACTCACTAGTTTATAAAGTGCCTAAATTTTGAGTCTCTTGAGATGCATTTTTGGTTGAGTTCGACGTCTTGTTTGCTTAAAGTCTTGCACTAATTGCTCTAAGATGAATTCTCAGCTGAGCCTGACATCATTTGAGTGTGAAATTTAATACTTAGGGGGCTAAACATTTTGGAGGGGGTGTGATTGATTTTGAGCACTTGCAATCTTTGTTTTCATTCTCCTTTCTACATAATTTCACAACTTGCAATCAACACAACTTCACCTAAATTCAGCATAAAATAGATTCTTTTCAACTTAAACCCCTAACACCCTTCAACTATCATGAATGGAATGTTAAAATGTCAATCATTCTTAGAAGTAAAGGGTTGTATAGGATCACCATGGGTACTGAAGTAGAACCCAACACTGATGTTAAAAAGGTCAAGTGGTACAACCGTAGTGATGAAGCCTATGGATTACTGAGCTTGTCCATGTCTTCAGAACTTCTCTTCCATTTAGAAACCTCCAAGACTCCCAAATACATATGGGACACCCTATAAACCTTATTTGGGAAGCTTGATGAGATGAGAGGTCATGAGCTCAAAAATGAACTCATAAGTCTAAGTCCTAGCAACTTTGACACCCTACAAAACTTCTTCACTAAGTTTAAGGCCCTTAGATTGCAATTGAAAGAATACAGGATAGAGGAAAAAGATGATCAACTCATCCTTTCTATTCTCACAAAGTTAGGTCCAAGCTATTCAGTCTTTGTCTCCACTTTCCATGCCACAAAAAGTGCCCTTGGCACTACATGGAAAATGCCTTCTTTGGATTCATTTATTGCCGACTTGACTAGGGAGCAAGATAAGCTAATTCAAATGGGAACAATGAAGTCTACTCAACCCAAAGATTTGATAGCTAGAAATGGTAAGGAGAAGACCTCAATAAAGGAGAAGAAGAAAAAGAACATGGACCAAGAGAAGAAGAAAGAAAACAATAATCTTGCCAAAAACAACACTGATTCTTCCTCCTCCAATGCTAAACCTAAGAAGGAGAAGGTTAAGTGTGCCTATTTTAAGAAGACAGGGCATGATGAATACAAATGCATGAAGAAACAAATAGATCACCTAACTCATCTTCTAGAGAAGCACAACATAGGTGTTCTTGAGTCCATCAAGTAGAATTCATCTACCCAAGATTTTACTAAGGCAAAAGGCAAGGGTAAGGAGAAAGAAAAGGGCAAGGCCCTTGTATCTACAACAACTTATACATTTTCATGGGTCATTAACTCGGGTGTTTCTCACCACATGGGCTCTTCCCTAGTTGAGTTTTCATCTTTAGAGCCTTGTAGCATGACTTCAATTAGTTTGGGTGATGACACATCAGTTTCCATTGTAGGGAGAGGGTCAGTTGAAATGGAAGGAGGAACATTCAATAATGTTCTAAGTGTTCCTTCTCTTTCAACTAATCTCCTATCAGTGTACCAAATCACTCACATTGGTCAAGCCATGAGAGTTGAGTTTTCACTAGATCCAGTGGCTATCAGGGAGTTGCATAGTGATACTACAATGGCAGTGGGTAGGGTAGATCACCAAGCAAGGTTATATACCTTCTCACATTTTGCACCTGATTCTTCTCCAATAGCATTGCTGACTCATTCAGATGGAGTTACCAAATTATGGCATGAGTGGTTTGGCTACCTTAACTACCGCTACCTTGATCAACTTTGCAAACATGACATGGTCATTGGCTTTCCTTGTGTCCAATTCTCAAAAGGACTTTGCGAGGGGTGCTCCCTTGGGAAGCATCCTGAGGCAAAATTTGATAAAGGCAAATCTTGGAGGGATTCACAACCTTTGGAGTTAGTCCACAGTGATGTATCGAGACCCTTTCCCAAACCATCTTTCACAAGGGCCAAGTACATCCTCACTTTCATTGATGATTTCTCTAGGTACACTTGGATATATTTTCTCAAAAAAAATTCTAAAGTTTTTGAAAATTTTCTAGACTTCAAGGCTCTTGTTGAGAAACAGAGTGAGAAATCTATCAAGGTTATTTGAATTGATAATGGAGGGGAGTATGTCAGTAATAGGTTTGAGTAGTTTTAAACCACAGAGGGGATTGATTTGTAGCACACAATCACTTATAGTCCTTCACAGAATTGGGTTGTAGAACACAAAAATAGGTTCTTAAAAGAGATGGGTAGCTATATGATTCACTCCAAATCCTTAGCACCATAGTACTAGGCTGAAGCCATCAATTGTGCTTGCTACATTCAAAACAGGGTTCCTCACAAATATTTGAAAGGGATAACACCCTGTGAAGCTTGGCATAAAAGGAAACTTGATGTTGAGCACCTTAGGGTTTTTAGATCCCCAACCATGGCTCACATACTAAAGAAGAAATGTAAAGCTATGGAACGTCAATCCAAGCCTTACATCTTTGTAGGATATCTAGATGGTATTAAGGGATATCACCTTCTAGATCCAACCGCTCATGAGTTGTTCATTGAGAGAAGTGTCCACTTTTAGGAGAGTCCTAAAGACTCAACACTTGGCACTTCTTCTCTCTCATCAAATCTACTTCTTCATGATGATTCCTCAGATTTAGATTAGCCACAGTAGGTTCCTGAGCCAGAGACATCTTCTTCTTCTTTGAGTTTAGATAGCAAGGACAATGATGTAGAGTCATCCACCTCTAGTCAGTTAGAGGATGAGGAGTTAGCACTTGACTCACCCACTTTTGGGCCACTTTGGGCCAGACAAACACTTGAGAGTGCTGGCACTTGGGCAGGAGATCTCGTAGATGATAGACGTACTAGGGGGATTTTCAGAGAGATCCACATGCCTTATTTGCTTCAATTTTGGATCCATAGACTTTTTGAGAGGCATCAGGGGTACCTGAGTGGGATAGTGCTATGGAGGAAGAATATTCTTCCTTAATCAAAAATCACACTTGGGATTTGATGTCACTTCCTAAGGGAAGAAAGATGGTTCAATGTAGGTGGATATATTAGACCAAGTTTGCAGTAGATGGGTCAGTTGATAAGTACAAGGTGTGATTGGTTGCCAAGGGTTTCTCATAGGTGGCAGGCATTGACTACTTAGAGACCTTTGCACCTATTGCAAAGATGACTTCTATCTGACTCACCTTGGATATTTCCACAACACATGGTTGGGATGTGCACCAGATGGATGTGAAGAGTGCCTTTCTTCATGGAGACCTAGAGGAGGAAATCTACATGGAGCAGCCGCCAAGATTTGTTCAAGATTCTTCCTTAGTATGCAGACTTAGGAAATCTATCTATGGCCTCAAATAGGCCCCTCGAGCATGGTAAACTAAGATGGATTCCTTCTTTCTCATACCGAGTTTCACTAGGTGCCATTTTGACCCCAATGTCTACTTCTTATGGTAAGATGATTCGATCCTAATTTTGGTTCTATATGTTGATGACATTTTGATCACCAAGAGTTCTTCATCAGCTATTGCAGCAGTGAAGGCATCTCTCTAGGATAGATTTGACATGACAGACTTGGGTTTGTTGCACTACTTCCTTGGCATCAAGATCTCACAGTCAGATTTAGGGATTTCTCTTACATAGCCTAAGTATGCTCTTGACTTATTGGCTTGATTTCACATGGCTGATTGCAAGCCATATCTAACTCCCTTTCTATCAAGAGTCAATCTTAAGGCTGACTATTCTTCACCATTGGTTAATGCCACTCGGTATTGATAACTTGTTGATAGTCTCATCTACTTGACTCACACCAGGCTCGACATATCATATATAGTGGGACTTATCTCCATATTTATGCAAGAACCTCATGAGCTGCATTGGAAAGTAGCTAAGAAGATCTTGCATTACATACAAGGTTCACATAGATGCGGGATTCATTATAGATTTGGCATAGAGGTTGACTTGGTTGGATATATAGATTCAAACTAGGCTGGTGATTCATAGACTTGCAAGTCCACTTCTAGTTATAGTTTCTCTCTAGGTTTTGGTCCTATTAGTTGGTCTAGCAAGAAGCAGAATGCTATTGCTATATCATCCATAGAGGCAGAGTATAGGGGAGCTATTAATGCAGCTACTGAGGCTATTTGGCTTCAGGGGATACTTTTTGAGTTTGGCATTCCTATCATGCAACCCACCATCATTTATTGTGATAACTAGAGTACCATTTAGATTTGCAGGAATCTAGTTCGGAACTAGTGGACCAAGCACATAGAAATTCACATGCATTTCATTTAGGAGCTTATTCATAATCAGGTCATTGACTTGATATTTTGCCAGTCTTCAGAGTAGGTTGCAGACATCTTCACCAAACCTTTCACCGAGAGCAAGTTCATTAATCTACGAGCTCTTCTTGGGGTGTAGTCTACATTTGTAATAGTATCATCTTCATGGGGGCCTTCTAACCTCTTCATTTCTTTTATGTCTCTCTTTTGGGGGGGGGGGGTTTCCTACAGGTTTTATCCTTTTCTCTATCTTTTGGGAGATTGCATTTGTACATGGGTACCTCATCAGGCATAGTTGTCAGGACCCATTTTATATTTCCACACTACCCACCTAAGCTGCACTTATGGGGGGGTATTAGTGTAGGTTTTTATTTTTTCCTATTATTTAATTATTAAAATTATATTTGTGCATACATGGAGTTTTCCTACATTCGTGGGATAGGCTAGCTTATGTGGATATGTGTGTCATAGATGTGTCATAGGTGTCATAATAATGTCATAAGTAACTCTTTTGACCAGCTGTTCTGGGTATGGGAGTTATTTCTCTATTCTTAGCACCTTGTCACCACCTTTCATGGAGGAGTTACAATCTATTCTTGGGGTGCCTTGACCACCTTTTGTGGAGTTACTTACATGCTCTCCTATATGTATTCTTCACTTTTGGCCATCTCATGTTAATCAAATATTGGTTTATCTCCTTGTATAATTTCAAATTGCGTTAGCATCTATGTGATGTGCACTAGCTTCATCTCATGCGATCACGTCTCCATTGCATTCACATTATTCAGATTCTGGTAACAACTTTGATATTCTACAATATAGGTGCAAACATAATGTATAATTATATAACTTTAGTTTGTTTAATTTGCATAAGTTGAACATTGATAAATTTTTATGGGAAAGTGTTTTCCATCATATAGAACAATGTAGATGCAAGTAAAATTATCTTCTACCCTTCTCAAAATCTTGAAGAATTAGGTGTCTAACTGGTTCGAGCATGCACTTCTTTAAACATATTCTATTAATAATTTATTTTTCCTTCCCTATTTTTTTTCTTTTTCTTTCCTTCTTATCCCTTGTTATTAGTTTAGGTTTGATTTTTTTAATGTTTTCATTGTTGGGTTTATCCCAATAATTTTTTGTCATGTGGTCCCCCTTGTTGATCAAATAAATGAAATGAAAGGATGTTTCAATAGTAACATGGATAGCACTCAAATAGCCTAATCATAATTTTACTCAAATTTATTGTGTGAACTACCATTGTTACTTGGTTCATTCCCTGAATTTCAAAGTTTAATGATTCATAATAAAACCTAAGAATTTTAGAATAACTATTTTATTGTTTGAATCCATCTAATCTACTTAATGAAATATCTAAATAAAATGCAACATTACTTAGATTTTAATTTGTCTTAAGTTATCAAGAACTTCCTATTTTACTTTTACCCATGGCTTGGTCCCCAACCCTCTAGATGAAATGTAAAATCTCCTTTCAAAAGAATTGAGTTAAAATTTTAAAATATAAAATTCTCCTCGAAAGGGTGATCTTTATAACCTCCACCATAGGATTTCCATCTTGGTTGGTAGGGGAGCAATATCTTTATAAGGGACCATAGTTATCTCTATCAGGGCTATCAATTCTTGGCTAGCAGTAGAGCAATGCCCACACTACTTCCCCCCAAGATAAATTGTAAAATATATTTCCTTAAATAGTTTTAGCCTTATGAAAATATGAATTATTGCATGTGAATGCAAATGAAATTAATAAATCACTTAATCACAAATAGATGGTTTTAAAAATATGGCTTAGTTTGTCACTTGTTCCTAAAGAATTTAGTGCATTTAAATTCTAGATTGTTCTGAGTAATTTATTGTAGTTAATGCTTTTTCTTCCAATGAAATTAGAGATTCTAAATTATTTAAATACACAAGCATATTTCCTAGCAATATTTTCCATTTGTTATTGCTTATACAACCTACCCCATTTTTAATTTGAAAATGGTGACCCTCTTTTTTCTTTGGAGTATGGTATTATATCTTTATGAGTCCATGGCAATTGATTATCTAATTTTAATCTAAGCTACATTAATTTGAATATCCAAATTTGCATAATTTTAATAATTATTGGTCTACTTGTTTACTTGTGTTGTGAAACACATTTTACAGCTTCCTTTAAGACTATTTCACCTTAAGATTTTGCAAACTATCTAACTATTTCAGAGTTTTATGGTTTCTTTTCCTAAGCAATTTGATCCATTTTGATCCTCATTTTGATCTAAATGACTAAGTATTCACATAGTTCAATTTTGTTAGTCATTTTCATATAAGTGGATTAAAATAACTTTAAAATTGATCAAAATGTATAAGTTTGTGCATCGTTTCATTTTATACTTAGTCATTTTTTGACTTTTTCCTTAGCCATTCTAATTTGAATTTCTTATCCATTGGCTTTTAAAGTAAATAATAGTGATTGGGATTCTTTTTGTTAACTCATAGATGTTCTAATTCATCCCAAAACCATGTGGCACCTTTTTAGGTCCCTTGGTGGCCAAGATCCATCCAAGAAATCTTTTGGGACTTAGTTGATTTCATGCTTTCCCTAGAACCACATGTCGTTATCTTGCTCAGTGAGACTTAGTTGATTTCATGCTTTCCCTGGATCCACATGTAATTTTCCCACTCATCAAGACATAGTTGAGTTCAAAAATTTACCTAAAGACATGTGACACTTTTTTTCTACTTTAAAATACTTAGCCAATTCTGCAAACCAAGTCCTAATGCCATGTGTTGATGACCCGATGATCCCAATCCTTTTCCAAAATACATTTTAATAATTGGTTAATTCTTTACTTAAAAAATATCCTAATATGGAAATGACATTAACAAAACTCTAGGTGGGTATGTCAATAGGATTATGCCACATGGCATAATCTCTTTGCTCTGTTATCTAAGAGATGTATGTATTAGTGCAATACCTATGGGCTAGTGAGTTAGCAAGATGATGTCATGTAGCATCATCCCACTATTCTTCCATTCTAAAGATGTTCATATAAAGCATAAAGCCTATAAGTGAGTGGGTGAATGAGATGATTCCACATGGCATAATCCCACTACCCCACTCTCTTAGATATTTCTGTGTAGGCTAGAAATGATGTTATATCCCTAGGCAAGATGGTGAGTGAGATGACACTCCATGGTGAAATATTTTTGAACCATAGCCTTAGGGTGGTCTGTGTAATGATGAAGCCTTTTCATAAATTTGAGTGAGTGATATGATTATACATGGTGAAATATCACTTCACCATGATTTAAATAGTTAGTGGGACATATCAGTCTCTCAGGGTGGTAGAATAATCACAATGATCAAGAGAGAAAGATGGCTACAAAGTGGAAAAGTGGGACCCACATAAACAAATCCAAATTTATAGTGAAGGAAAAGAATAGATAAGCCACATGATAGTGACCTATTAGAGTAAATAACATAGTGGTGATGCTACCACCAAGGCATGAGTTTAAATTTGATAGCTTGTCTACCCATCAAAACTGTCAGAGGCCAATAATTAAGTATGTGTTTGATTTAATTTGCAAAATCAATTGTAGTGTGGTCTAAATGGATAAGTGGTTGAGAAGGTGATCCAAATCATGAATAAATTAGGAATAACTATCATGGCATGTGCATTGGAATCAAACACAGAACGTAAAAGACAAATTTCAATCTTAAAGAGATATGGGTAGCTAGTAATCATGATGTAGTCCCAATGGATTCTAGTTGTATAATTCATTAAGGAATGGTTTAATTGTATAAATTCTAGGCATGCCTTTATTTTTATATATATTTTAAGATACCTAATCAACCAAATTCCTTCAATCAATAATGAATGTTTGTAACCACCCCATTAGTAGGAAAATTTGATTAAGTTTGAATTCCTCAGGCCTATGTGCCTATATAAGATTGACTTTTTGATTTAATAAGGGATAATCTCTTTCAAGACTAAGAGAATTATTCTTAGGTTTTTCTTTATAATATTAGAGGAGACTATGCTTGGCTAGCTCCTTTTAGCTTATAACTTAGATTAGTAGATCAATCATTTCTTTCATGCATTTTCCCTAATTTTTTTAATATTTTTTTTAGTAAAGGTTGTTTGGAAGATGATTTTGTAGCTCGTTGAACATTTGATGATTTCAAAATAATTATTTATGGAAACATATTTAATCTAAAATATTTTTCATGTGATAAACTTGGTCTGCACATGCATATGGTGACCTTATTTTTCTCTTTGGCTTTGCTACTTTATTCGATTGAATCTTGCACCATCCTTAGTTGGACTTGTGCTAAGTCTAGCTCAACTAAGGACTACTTAAGAAAAGATTTGTCTACTCAATAAAACTAATTTGGATGACATTAGAAAGTGGGGCCTCTTTTTATTTCTCTCTCTTAACCTTATATCTTTTTCCATTTTTTAATTAATCTATTAGTCTAGATTATTTTAATTTCTAAGTTGTAATCTAAGTTTAATTCTCATCTTGATTGCATGATCTTATCTATTGCTCATTTATGCATTGTTGAAATTATAATCAATAAATTTATCTCTTTGAATGAACTATTTATCCATAGTTTGATAATTTTACTAATTCCATATGCATAATCTCTTTACTTTAATGTGTATTGATCTTTCTAAAATACACACCAAAGAGACTTGATATGATATGCTAAAAATGAGCCAACTAGGTTACCCTGCATACCAAGACCTAATAACCAAGACCTTGGGGAGATTTATTCATGAAAGTATTATTTCAAGAAAGTAAGGGAATAATAACAACAACATAATTTTGAATGTTAAAATACCTCATAACAACTATGTCATGTATATGTTGGTTTCTTATGCTTTAATTTATGAAATTCCTTAAGTGTCTTACCTTGCTATTTTATTCCTTGTTTGAGCATTTGAATATGCTCCTTTGATTGTGGCCCTTGTGCCTATGTATGATTTCATTGACATTTTAATAATTCAATGTTTAGTTTAGGGACATTTTAATATGTCATTATTTATTGTATGGACATTTGATTAAGTCATGTCTTTTTTATTGTGTGTCATTTGAACATGCCTCTTATTTGCGGTCTCCTTAGACCATTGACTTTTGACTTTCTTTTGAGTGATTTTGTATTTGTGTTTGTTTGCTTGTTGATATTGTATTATTATTATGTATACATTTAAAATATATTTATCATGCATCTTAGGCCTACATGTGATCACATTGGTTCTATGCACTTCAATGATACATTTACCTAGACATGTTCTTTCTATATGCTACATGATTACATTCATATTATACATTTATATTATCCTTTTGAGGTGAGGAAACTATAAATTCATATATTTTAATCACCTCAAGGGGGGAATATTAGTGGGGGCATGGCATAGAGGCATGTTATCCACACTAAGCATAGTTTTCAAATTTAGTGAAGGCATGCTTTGGAAGCATGTTCTCCACACATGCATTCAGTATTTGGTACTTATGTTAGTTTTTAGATTTAGTGGTGGTATGTAATATGGGAATGGATTAAATACATTAATAGTCCTTAGATTCAATGGGTCCATGATTTATAAGCATGTTCTCCACATTCTTTCGATAGATAGTACATATATTTGATGGGGGCATGCTTGGGGAGCATGCTCTCCACACATATTCAGTATTCAACATATATAGATTCTACTAGGGGCATGATTTAGAAACATGTCCTCTAAATTATTACTTATATAAATTTTCATATTTATCCATATACATTGGGGGCATGTTTTGGAAGCATGTCCTCTACACTGACACAATTATCTGAATTAGCCAAAACATATAATTATATGATTCAAATTCATAGTTATGGTATAATTCTATACATTAGTAATATTTTTATAAATAGTTTAAAAATGAGACATTTCTAAGGTGAAAATGTTATTCAACATGTGCCTAATATTTCAAAATCCAAATTCGTTTTAGATTCCAAAATTCTTTTTGAACTATTACCATATCATAGACTTTTTTCATATTGATACCCTGTAGAATTTTATATACTTTATTGAGCCAATTTAACATAGTATTCGGTTCATTTCTTTGTATGGTTAAGGTGATCAAATCACTTAATATTTCTAATTTCTCAGGTTGCACTTGGTCATCTATCCTCACTAGGTTATAAGTATCATTGGGTTTCACAATTGAGCTAATCTCAACTACCAGGAGGCAACTCACTTTTGCTCCAAAGTTTGGGGCATGTGATTTAAAATATCTATATATATCCTTAGATATATTCTCTTTAAATATTTATCTATATTTGTCCTAATCTTAGTTTCATAGCCTTATAATGATACATCTTTTTCAAAACAACTTTCCAATAGGCAAGGTGGTTCCATCAACACACAAGTGTACTCCTAAACCTTGCTCTTTAAATTTAAATATATTTTAATTAATTTTAACCTAGGTTATATGCACTAATTTTATATTGTAACATGCTATTGGTTGTCTGTTAGTCACTAGAAAATAACTCAAGTTAGGCATATGCAAAGATAAGTTGTACATACATACCCAGATATTTATTCCTTTAAGTTAGTAATTTCATTACTAGATTAAAGGGGGAATAAATGATATTTTATGATTATATAACAACTCAATATCATACACCTAAAAAACTTAGACCTTGGTTGTTCCTCTTAGTTATTCACTTTTTTACTTTCAAAAGTCTCATAATTTCTTTATCTTTGTTCCCCTTGTCCTATATCTATTAGTCTAACAAGTCTTATATTGATAAGCTAGGTCTTTTATCTTGCCAAAAATTACTAAAATATACTTATCTTCCATATTTATAAGTTCAAAACTTATACCTACTTTCTTGATCCTTGAACACTAAAGTTTGGGTTGGACAATAATATTGGCATTATTGTTCTATCCTAACATAAGTGTCTAGTCCCTAAAGTCATCTAATTTGTAAATGTAACATATATTAATGGTCAACCTAAGTGATTTAATGAAATTTATTACTCTAAATGGATTGATATAAATATAAGATCAACCCTTATTAATTCCTCACCTAGCAACCTAGAAAAAGACCAAAGGGACCAGGGCAACTTATGAAAAACATTCTATCAAGCATTCAATTAATCAAAGCTTCCCATTTACATAATAATCATATGATTTGATATTAGGAGTCAAATGACTAATGAAACATAAAGTGAAGGTTGAATATTATATAAAAAGAGTGGAGTGTTTTTATTATTATATAAATTAGATATTAATTTAGGGCAAGAAAAGGGAGTTAAGGCTTAGGCATATTTTCACAATGCAAATTAGGAAGGCCCAAGGTAAGGGATGTCAAGAATTTATCATCAAGATAAATGAAATGGAGGAAAATAATGAACCATAAATTAAATATTATCCTTAGTAATTTTCATGATGTGATTCTAGAATAATTACTAGGATTGCCTCTTAAATGGGAATTTAACTTATCTAGTGATATCAAACTAGGATCATAACTTTAGTCTAAGGCTTTATATCAAATAAAAACCATTGAATTAGTAGAATTGAAGGCATAAATTTAGTAATTATTATCCAAAGGGTTGATTAGACCAAGTGTGTCACCAGGGGTACACCAATTGTTTTCATTAATAAGAAGGATGACACTCTTTGACTTTGCATTGATTATAGAATGTTAAATAAATCAACCGTCGAGAATAGGTATCCGCTACCTAAAATAGATGATCTTTTAAATCAAATGATAGGAGTGATGGACTTTTATAAGATTGATCTTAGAGTTTTATATCATCTGTTAAGGATAAAATATGAATATATTCCAAAGATGGCATTTAAAACTCACTATGGGCATTACAAGTTCACAGTGTTACCATTTGGGTTGATGAATGCACCTACAGAATTCATGAATCTCATGAATAGTGTGTTAAAATATTACCTATATCATTTTTTTAATTATTTTTATATGATATTTGAATATAATGTAAGTATGAATAAGAACATCTTCAACATCTGGAGTTGGTTTTGTGATGTTTGTGAAATCACAAGTTATATGGAAAATTGTCTAAGTATGTGTTTTCCTAAAATAAAGTATAATATTTGGGACATATTATCATAGTGAATGGCATATCTATTGATCAAATAAAGATAAGATCCATTATGGAGTGGTTGACACTAATAAATATGCATGAGGTTAGGAGTTTCATGGGATTAGCAGGCTATTACAAGAAATTTACCTCTATTTTTTCCAAGATAGATATCCCAATTACTTCTCTATAGTGTAAGAATCAGAATTTTATCTGGTAAGATAAATGTGAAGTAGAATTTTAGGAATTGAAAATAAGGCTTACTTTATCACTAGTTTTAAGATTTACTTATCTCAACGATCAATTTTCAATGATCACAAATGCATTTGGGGATGGACTAGGAGGACTCCTTATGCAAGATGGTGCAATAGTAGCTTATAAATCAAGGAATATGAAGCCTTATGAGGTGAATTACACCCCTCATGATCTTCAAATTTTATAAATTGTTCATGCTTTGTAAGTTTGGATACATTATTTATTGGGAAAATTGTTTGAGCTTAATACTAATAACTTGGGACATAGTTAGACAAAAAATCTAGCTAGTGCCTCTAGAAAGTATTCAAATTTAAGCTTAAGACTAATAACTTAGGACTCAAATACATTTTCACCCAACCAAATTTTAATACTAATAAGAGGATTTGGTTAGTGTTTTTGTCTAAATATGAATTTGATATCAATTACATCAAAGGTAAAGAGAATAGATTAGCTGACACCTTGAGTCATATAAGGTACATATCATCTATATGTACTATCATAATTAATTTTAGGGGTTGTGTGATTGAATTATCACTAGGATACAAATTTTATGATCAAGTTAGGAAAGCTTTATATGAGAATGCTTAGAATCCTAGGTATAAAGGATACAATATAGAAAGTGATGGTCTTCTGCATTATAGTAGAAGAATGTATTTGCCAAATAAATAAAATATGAGGAGCATGATGCTAAAGGAATTGCACAATTACCCATATTTAGGACATCCAAGAGTAATCAAGTTTATGGTAGAGATTAGACTAGTTTATTTCTATAAGGGAATCAAGAAAGATACAACAGACTTCGGGTCACATTATCTAGATTGTCAATGAGTGAAATATGAACATGTGCATTTGGATGAATTTTTATATCCACATGACATAATAAAGTGGACATGGTAGGTGATTAGTATGGACTTTGTCTAAGTATTACCATTTTCATAGAATAGGCATGACATGATCTTGGTTGTAGTTGATAAATTAACTAAGGTAACACATTTTATCCTAGGAAATTTGATAGATGATGTACCAACTCTTGTGAAGAGATTCATAAAGGAAGTATATATATTTCATGGATTTCTATAGAATATTATATCAGATCATGATATAAGAATGACTTCTAGTTTTTGGTTAACTCTAAATTTAGCTTTGGGTACACAACTAAATTCTAACACTGCATATCACCTACAGACTAATGGTCAAACTAAGTGAATTAATTAGGTGTTAGAGGATATTATTCATATGTATTGAATTTATCAATAATATAAATGGGAATAATACCTTCCATTGGTTTATTTTACATATAATAACTCATATTAATGTGTTTTGAAGATGACACCATTTGAAGCACTTTATGGGAGAAGGTGAAGGATACCAATCAGTTGGGACAAATTGAAAGACACGATAGTCTTTGGACTTGAAATGATTTTAGAAATAGAAGAATAGGTTAAAATAATAAGGTAGATATTAGCCAAGGATAATGATAGGTAAAAGAGATATGTTAATTTGAAGAGAATAGCTAGATATTTTGTAGTAGGTGTTAAAATATTTCTAAGAGTTAAGTTACAAAAGAGCTTAATTAAATTCAATAAGTCAAAAAAACTTTCACCAAGAAGTGGGACCCTTCAAAGTTTTACATATGTTTAATCATTTAGCATATATTCTTTCACTACCACTAACCCTTGCTCTATTTCATAATGTCTTCCATGTGTCTTATCTTAGTAAGCATGTAGTTGATCCTTAACATGTGTTGAATTGGAATGCTTTACAGGTTCTATATCCCAAGGTGGTCATGACAGAACTAATTAGATTAATTACCACTTATAAGCTTCATTTGCATAATATAGAAGTAGTGTCACATTGCAAGGTCTTGTGGGACCAATATTCTGATGATAGTGCTACTTGGGAAGACTATGATGAGTTCTACAAGCTATTTCTATATTTGTTTACTTGATTTGATACTAGATACTATATTTTTATTCTATTAAAATTTATTTTCCATTCAAAACTATTATTTGAATAAGTTTCATCAGGATTATGACTAGTTCTAGGAGGGAAGTATGTTACATCCTGATTATCTCACTAAACTGATTTACCTATTTATCTATGGATTAATAAAGTTGATTAAATTGATTGTTACTTTTTAACTAAATTATAAGTCATATCCTATTATGGGATAGATGCATGTTACTTAGATTTCATTAGTTCATTATTTTTTGATGATAAATTATGAATTCTATACATAATGATCATGTTACATTTGTTGTTATATCATAGTTCTATATGTATCATGATATACCTGACTAACTACCTTGTTGTCATGAGATAGATGTAGGAGAATTTATCCCTCAAAAAAGAAGGAGGGAGAGCATGATTGGAGAGGGTGGTTTAGATGGAGATGGTGAAGTACAACTGAGGAATTGTTAAGACCCCTACACACACCACATTATATTTTTAAAAATGTTGTATTCATTGTGTGTTTGGATTATTAGATATTAGAGTTTACATGTTTTAAATGTTAGTACATATTTATGGAATAAATCTTGTATGTGATTACATTTTTTAGGTAGACTCAGTACTTGATGTTTTAGTAAGATTACATGAGGTTACTTTACTTATGTTTATCTATGATTTTTTAGAGTAAATAAAATAAAAGATATCTAATTGATATTATATATACAGACTAGTATAATGTCTTTAAAAACATCATTAAACATTTAGCTTACTATTATTGATATTTGAGAATATCAATATAAGTAAATATATTAAATTAAATTAAGACATATATAGCCTATATATACACTAGTAATTGACTAAAATAGCTATCTTGTTATAATTGGAATCAATTATAGATTTATTTATCTTTTATATAAAGAGATACTTACCTTTGTTTTATTTTATATTCAAGGAGATTAAATTACCCTAAAAATATTAACCTAAGATCTAAATCCAATCTAATCCTAGTCTTTGATTGCCATGCATGAGACTACATTAAAATTAGAAGTATAGATATCACTATGTTAATGATTAATGTAGACTTGTGTAGTGGATATACTCAGGGAATTATAGAAAAGTGATCATAAAAAATTTAGAAAACAAAATAAATGTTTTAGAATATTTAAGAAAGTTTGAAAGAGAGAGAAATTAGGGATTTTGGTATGTTTAATAGAGAGATAACTATGGATTAGTGGAGTTTAGAGGAAAATTTAGATATTTTTCATGGACTATGAAATGATTTAAAATGGCATGCAAAGTTCAAATAGAATGAGGTCAATGAGGAAAAAAGAATAATAAAGAGTTATGGAAGGAAAGGAGATACACGTGAAAAAAAGGAGGAAAAGTATAGAGTAGCAAAGCAAAGGAATTTAAAGTTATTAGAGTCTGAAATAGGAGCATTAAGAAGGTTATTATTTTTACATTCAATTTCAAAAGGAAATTTTATGTATGATTATAATACTTAGGTTCTGGGAAATGGAATATATTTTTGAATGGATATAGGCTTAGCCTTGTGGATGTCTCAGCTATCCATAAATCTAATCCATTATCCCCAAATCCTAATTGTTTTGATTTAGACATGAAAGGATGTTAAACTGTAGGGTTAAATAAAGTTTAAAAAATAAATGGCATATTGCCCTAGTTCAGGAAAAAGATAACCTTAGGGAATAGATATTTATAGACAAAAAAAGAGTTATGTTAAAACATATTATACCTACTAAGTATTTAATTATCGTTGTTTTATAAATATACCAACTAAGTCAATAAAATGTTAAAATAGGTAAAATAGGTATACTAGTGTTTTATTATGATAATATCTTGGTGAGTCAAACTATAGATAAAATAGAGTTCTATTTGCATTGGTAAAAGATTTGAAAGTAAGACATTTTTATTCATGTATGTACTGGGGATATACTCCTTACCAAAACTATGAAAATATTGAATGGGTTTTAAAAAGGGGTTTTGTTCTATGTACCATATGTGACATATAAAATATGTATCATATATGACATATAAACATATATAGGTTATATTGTATTATTTAAAGTGGAGTTTATACAAAAACACAATATGGATATTTATATACAAACTATGTATATAAATATATCTAAAGGGTATACAGGAAATGTATTCTTTAGAAGATAAGAATGTGTGTGTGTGTGTGTAAGTTAGACATTTATATATATAAATTATATATTTAAGGTAGTCACATGGGATTGTGGGATAAGATATTCATATGAACCTAAGTCTTTTATTTTAAACACTATGAATGGAATCAATATAAATGGACTATGAATATTTGATCATTAATATATAGAGTCACTTCATGTGCAAATAATTATACTACGTATATTTATACACATAATAGATTGTATGATTTACTATGAGACATATAGTTATAAGTTTGAATAAGACTATAAGAACTACATGCTTTTGAAATAGACCAATATTAAACAGTGAATTTGATTAATGGCCTAAGAAAATAAGAAGTTGAATAAGTTACAGATGGAAATGAAAACTGTGAGAGTTTGATTTAAATTGAAAACATATTTCACTTTGTTAAGAAAATTATTAACTAATTTTCCATGGTAATTGGTAACTTAAAATAAATGACTTGAAATTGGGAAACAACATAAACATGAGATTAGGAATAAAATTGAGCCTACTTGGATTCATTATTTATGATGTTTAATTATGGGAACAAGGGTTTTATAATTATGAAATCCCTATTTCTTCTCGAGCCTTTTCTTGGAAGTTTTTACCTTTTAAGCTTTAAAAAAATAATGAAAAAGTTTTGTTAGTAGGTCAGAATGTTAATTGTAAATTAAATTATATATATTATTGGATATATATAATAAGATCATATAAATATATGGAATACACATATAAGAGAACCTAGGTCCTCTTATATGTGTATAGCTTATATTTATAGAATAGGTAGAGTGCTTGTAATTATAGTAGTGAATAATAAGTTAAGTCATGAAATCCTAAAGGATAGGGAATTATAACTATACAAATGTAGACTAAGTTACAAAAAGGATGAATAAGTAAACATTGTTAAATCTTTATGAAAATTGTGAATGTTGGTTATATTGAGTGGTATGAACTTTATGTTATAAAAAAGTTAATTTTGTGTTTAACATTTACTAAAAGAAAATAGACTCTTGGAATGCCTTGTATTATACATGTATGGTAAATAAAATTCCTTGTCATAAATATTATTTATGAGACAAATAATATAAATTAGGTTCATTCATATATTTGATAGATTAAATGTATGTATAGTAATTATTTTTGAAATTAGCATATGTTTGTAATTTATAGTAGAAATAATTACATAAACTTGTTGGTTACAAATATATGTTAACCAAATATAGAATTCATGGTTTTAATTAAGTAGTGAGATGGACTTCATCATATGAATTAACACCATCAATGACAAATGAAGGTAATCCAATCAAGTATGAATTTTACTATTCCTAGAGATCATATGTTATTTCCAAACTTTGGCCAAAGTAATGTTTAGATAGACATTGTGATTTCATATATATGATTTAAATACTTGTGTGATATCATGTTAGAACATATTTATTTATGGTACACATCATATAGTATAAATATTACAACACATGAGTACTAGCTTGTCTCTCTAAATTCTCACACCATCACTATCTACCCATATGTGAAGGTAGGGCCATTACCTATTTGGGGGATTGTGTGGGGGATCGATGGTCCATGGTTGGTGTGGAAAAATTCTTAGTTGATGATCTCCTTTCCCATTGTAGTATTTACTTAGAGAATACACCTGATATTATTAGTGATATAGGAGTTAGTATGACTCGAGCTCTGTAGAGCATTGTATCTATTATTGTACTTATATTGAGACAACATGTTTGATGGAAATGTAATTGATTATTATTATACATTGACAATATAGGCTATATTATTGTACCATCCATGGATGTATTTTATTATGATTGCTTTCCTTATGTAATTTTGATTATTTACATAAGTTGATAGCGATCAATAAATATAGGTGTTCATGTTTACTTAAGTTTGATATGCTTAGTTAAGTATGTTTAAAATCAATAATTAGATTCTCATGGTGTAATATAATAAAATAACAGGTTTTGATCAAGTATTTTAAAAAAATATTGTATTATTCTAGTAAATCCATGTGGGAACGTTACATCTCCCATGCATTAGGATTTCCTATACATTGATGTGAGTATAGATCTTCTATGCATGTTTATTACCCTCAATTTTTTCCACAAGATTTGATGAGCACTAGATTATATTTTAATTTACTTATCATTTAATTGATGAGTATCAAAACATAGGACCTAGCTAGGGTTATTGCATGGTGTTTATTGAATAGAGGCTTTAGAACCCTCTCTAGTGATGTTATTGTGTTAATAGATCCCTTAGTTAGGTCTAGCATATACATATTGATAATAACACTGAATATATAATGTATCAATAATTAGAAGTGTAATTAGGATTTATCTTCTTCGAGCTAGGATTGATTAAAAGATTAGTTAAATTTCCCTTTGCATATATTTTGGTGAACTTGATGTGGATCAAACCCTTATAGGTTTTTTTTCATGCATTCATTTTATCATTACATTATATATTTCTATTTTTGGAGTACTATATCAAACTAGTTAGTATAGTTATAATAGTCTATGTGCAAGTTTAACACATAGTCATTTCAAAATGAATATGTTTTGTTCGTGAAAGTCTTCTATAAATATAGGTGACTGGATTGATCAATTCAATAAAATATTATTTTTCAATTCCATATTTACATACATAGTTAAGCTAGTCGACTTTGATCATAATTCTCTTTTTCAGCATAAAGGTTTGTAAACATAGTCTAGCTAGTTGGCTCTATTTGCAACTTCTTCTTCAGTACATAGGTATTTCAAACTCCATCTAACTAGTTGACTCTATTATTAGAATTTTTGAATCAATATTTGAACATCACAACATAAAAATTTGTATTCTAAACATCTTCAACCCACCCAGGTTCATTCTTACTCTATCATTTTAATTTTTCCTTTTTAGTACTATTTTTCACAATTTTTAAGTTTGTAAAATTGTAGCCCTACAACCAACAAGGTTGACTAGTTAGACATAATTATGTAGTCTATCTTCTATTTTGAAGACATAATTTGCATATTCAACTGTGTTCTTCTAGATCTTACTTCTATAGAATAACATCAACCCAATCAACTCTGTTATGCATTATTTACATATAATGTTGCCTAAGTTGACTTTGTACTCTTCACAATCAAGGAATTAACCTCTTTTTATAGTAATTAATTCACCTGTCCTTTAAGTTGTTTGCATGATTAGAGTAAAAAATATATATTAAATACATGGTTTTTTAAATTACCATTTTAGTCACACTATTTTTCTCTTTTACACACACTTCCAAACCACTTTACGTATAAAAAAAATTAAACATTTGTCTTTCCAAGACCTAACTACTTGGATTTCATCACCAAGGGGGAAGATGACTTAGTTTTTTGGCCAAATATAAATGCACATTTTATGGTCTATATTGGCAAAGCACCTGACACCCTTATCACTATAGGATTGTGAAGTGGGGACTAGGCCCCAATACCAAACTAGTACCATCACCAATATAAATCCCTTTAAGCCTAAATGTCCTAAAACCATATTTAGATTAATTTCTAGTTCCTCATTACATCCAAATTTTCAATCAAATTAAAATTAAACTTAATTATAACTTAATAAAACTTAGGATGACCAATTAGTTATAATTTACTTTCAATTTGTTACTTTCTCTTTGATCATTATATATTGTATTACAAAACTTGCATTAGCCAACATTTGTGCAAAATTTGTGTTGTTTGTTCTAATTAGATCAATCACATTCATCCAAGTGATTATGTGATAATTTAATTTTATTAGATTCTATCTTGAAAAACATTTCTCTATTTTAGAGCACTATGATTTATATCAACACAATATCTTACATACTATTTAGCCTATCTTCTTACATTACATAATCGACCTATCTGACTATGTCTCTTTATCTTCCTTTTCATTCTCTTGTATATGTAGTACATAGTCAAACTATCCATTTATGTCTTCTTATTTATTTTCCTATTCCCTATTCAATATTACAAAGTTGACATGTATGTCTAATTTCTCTTTTGCTCTATTTTGTTCCCTAGTTTATAGAATATAGTCGAGTAGTTTGACTATGTATCCTATTTTCTAATTTTGTCTTTTCATCACCTCTTTAGCCTCTTTTCTCATAATGAATTTCCTATTTGATAATAATTCAAATTTGAATCCAAAAAATATGATGATATTTACCTATCCTAATAGGTTTTTCCAAAAACAACTTATGGCTTCTGTATATAATGGGAAATGCAATAGATTATACAAATCAATCCTAGCTCAGAGAAGATAGATCCTACTTACACTTTTGATTGAGGATGCATTAGATAATCAGGGTAATGACCAACATGGATCTATTAGACCTATATAATGGATCTCTTAACATAAATAATATCACTATGGAGGGTTCTAAAGCCTCCAATCAAGAAAAACTATGCAGTAACCCTAACTAGGTTTTATGTTTTCATATTCACTATACTAATAATAAGTAAAGAAAAATCTAATCTAGTTCTCACTAAAGTTTGTGGCATAAAGTGGGGATAATAAAAAATAAAAATAAACATGCATAGAAGACATATACTAATGCCAATTTATATGGAATCCTAGTACATGGAAGATAAGGGCAAATGCATATCTATCTACTCTTACAAAGGAGGAACAAAATTAGGAATACTTACATTTGAAGATGAACCCACCAAGCCTCAATCTCTTCTTTGGACAAGGTGATTCATAAGAGTCTATTATGGTATGTAAGGATGACAAGAATAAATCATCTCTAGGCTATACAACTTATTAATGCATCCAAAATACTTCTCCATAAGACATATTTATCTCCAAAGAAAGTATGAAACCCTAAGCTTGTTCCTCAAGTAGAATGGTGGATAAGTAGATGTATAATATATCTTACTTCTTATTCTCTTATTATATAAATAAAAAAAATATTACATTTATATAGGTTGATCTAACCTAAACCCTTCCAAAAGTTTTGGCTAATAAGGTCGACCTAATCAACCTAGTATTACAATTGATAAGAACTAACTAGGTCAGTCAACGGCTGACCTAGACCTAATAAGTTTTATTAATAAGAATATAAGCTTGATGTGGCTAACATAGTCATGTAAACTATAAAAAATGGGTTTAGGTTAGGGAGAGGGCTAATGAAGGTGAAAAATATGAGGCAAAGCTTAGGGTAATAGATTCTATGAGACAAGTGTGTAGATAGCAAGTTGAAAAAGGGATAACAATCCTTTAAATCACAAATTTTATACCCACCCCATTATTAGTGTAACCCTTAGGGCATGAAATTTGAGATATTTAGACTTGATAGGTTCCTATAAGATAGAGAGCAGCAGTAAAGTTTGAAAATATTATTTGTATATATATGTCCCACTTGAAGCTCATCATATATCATGTTGGTACAACAAGGGATGGTGCTTCGAGAAAAGAATAGGATGACATATAATACTAATGATAAATAAAGTGTATTAAAGAGAAAATAATATAAGTGAAAGGAAAAAATTTACAAACACATACATTTACTTACCTTAGTGTTGTAAATTAAGAAGGAAATGTGAGAGATGTGAAGGTGTACAATGTGGGGAACATTAGGTGAACCTATAGAGATTAGTAAAAAAGAGAAAAAAATAATTTTTTTAATGAAATATGAATATAATATTTATAAATATTATCTAAAACATCAAGATTCTAGATTTTTTTACATTCTAGAAAAAGAGTTAGTATAAATAAAGATATGATCAAAAATAAGGAATCTGATGATAAATTTTTAAAGGGTAAATAATTTTTAATAGTAAATATAAATAAGGTGAAAAATAATTCATTTAATATTATTTAATATTATAAAAAATAGATCTTTGAGAGACCTATTAAGATCCTAGAGCCTAGAGAGTGAGGATGGTGAGGAGATGACAATTAAGATGGGGAGGATGCATAACAACCACAACGAGTGAAACATAGGTAGGTAACTAAAAATTTAAAAAGTTTGTGAATTTTTATTTGAAATTGAGAGTTTTATATAAATTTTAAAATTAGGTAAAATATATATACTAGAATGAACCTTAAGAAATTTTTAGGGATATTAGGGGTCAAATGGGGTATTTGGTAAGAAAGAGTCAGAGAAAGAAATGGGTGGTGGATGGGGATACCATAAAGGTAGGTATCACATTGGAGGACATTCATACATTTATTGGACTACCTATAAGGGGGACACTAGTGATCACAGGGACACCAGATGATCAAGAGGAGAGATGAGCACTAGCCTAGTGGGTGATATGCTCAAATAAGATCTACCTAAGACTAATAGTTAGCTCATTTGATGTGTATGTTTCACATTATAGATATCCAAAAGGTTGTGATAGGACTTATGATAGCACACATGTAATGGAACAAGTCAAGTGGTAAGGTAAAATTGTATGTAATAACCTTATGTCAGTCCATATTAGATCATGGGACACTCTATAACTTGGGATCTATCATCTGGGTTCAAATCATACATGATATGTATGGGATGTTGTATAGAACATGGAATACCATGAGACCAGTGGTATTAATGAGTGCTTGGATATATGAGAGGTTACCAATGTATCATCTAGTTGGGTTTCCCCATGTGGTTGATGATCAGTTACCTCAAATTGTGAGATATATAAGATTAAGTAACATTTGCCATTCCCTATGTGTTAATACTATAGATAGTCACATGAGGAGAGATTATATGGAAAAATTAAGCACATATTAAGAATATGGTGTTAGGTCTAGCATGGGTGTGGATAATGGGCCATTATACCTAATGGGTAGAGCCACAACTAGTAGCATACTTGCTAAGATATTTTGGACTCCTATACTTGGTGGCTCCTATAGTAGTGCCCACTTTTTGGGCACAACATGAAAAATATATAAGGGGGAGAGGAGGAGGATAAACACAAATTTAGAGAATAAATATTATAATGTGGTTTGTGAGACCATGGACTAGTTGAACATAATAGCTGATAACTGAAGGAAAATAGGGAATGGATGTGGATGTAGGGATGAAGTAGGTACCATAGATAACACTATATAAAGAGTATCAATTACCACCTCAGTCTCACCACCAATGGAGAAGCCAGTGGAAAGATCAGGTATAGAGGTTTTTATCCAAGATGACCCTTTAGTTAGCCCAAGGTAAAGTTGGTTGATAAAGGCACCACTAAGGAGAGGCCTAAGATCTGCATAGGTGGTGACTCTAGGTTTTGTTTTGATTGAGAGGCATCCCATAAATGAGGTACTTAGGGGATGAGATGATGGAGAGACCATTCATGGTGGATGAGAAGATAGGGAGATGGTGATTGGTGATAATAGGATAGTTAATAAATGTTTATGATTTTTAATTTTTTGATAGAATACTAGTTGTATATGATTGTAGATAGATTTTGAGATGTATATGTGATTTGATATTTATTTGGTTTGAATTTTATAGGTCTTATGGTTGAGGATATTAGATGGGGATCCCTAGTTGTGGGAGTGCACAATGATATTCTAAATGGGGTGCTGGCACCATATGAACTCACCATGATAGATGATCATGTGGTACTATCTTCCATAGCTCAGATGGGCTAGTTTAGATTGGTGAGGGAGGATACAAGGCATATAGAGGCACATGAAGATGGATTTTAGCCACCAACAGGGGTGGGAATAGGAGAAGTACAAGATTAGTAAGCCTTGGATCAGGAGAGAGCCACACACATGGATACCACTATCTAATTAGGATAGGTACATGCCTAGGTGGCCAACCTATAGGGATAGGTAGCAGAATTGAAATCAAACAACCTCATTATAGTGCACTATGTAGAGGGGACAATCAGAGGCATCTATGGGCAGCATGGTGAGGCCAAGAGATAGACATGATAGGGCCTAACCATAGAGCTAGAGCAATGTATTTTTATACTATTTGTATTATCACACATGATATATAAAGATATTCTATTTTGATAATTGGATGTTGATCTTATGGGTTATATTTTGGTTGTGATTATAGATGCATGGATATATTTCTTTTTATAACATGTATTTTTATTTTGTTGTATATTCTATAATAAATATATGTGTGGTGTTTTCTTTTCTAGCATTATGTAGTACACATGCATGGTTAAAAAGAAATAGGCAAAAAAGATTTGAAAAAGTATAGTTAATCAAAAATAGATGTACTACACATTATTTTACATTGGTAAATGTGTAATAACAAAATATTACTAAGTATAATAAACCAAAAAAGTGGTAAAAAATAGGGAAAAAATGTTTTTAAACCATGAAAATGATTGGCACCAAATTAAAATAAGTAAAATCATATTAAATTATGTTGTGAAGTATAAAAATAATGAAATAAAATAGAAAGCATGTGAAAGAATAATGTTATAAAAATAAATCAATTAAGTCAATTAATCATACTAAATCACGTTGGAAAGTTTAAAAGAGAAACAAAATTGGTAAAATAGTCTTAAATTAATCACACCAATTCAAGTTGGGAAGTGTGACAAATTTAATAAAAATGGTTGGATTCTTACATGAAATTAGAAAATAAGAAGATAAAAGATGAAAGATTAATTAATTATGCATAAAACATAATAAATCAAGATGGAAATCATGCCAATGATGTGTAACTCATAATCAATCACATCTTATATCATATTTGACTCATGTAATTTTGTTGTGACTTGGATATTGGATAATTTTGTGAGGAAGGTCAGGCCCTATCCATGATCTTACACTTCAACTCATAAAGGGAACTCCAATGAGGTGGAAATAATGTGAAAATATGGTAAAAAGGGATGTTTGAAATTATAATATGAAAATTTGGTAATTTTTGAGGAAGTCTAGGTCCTATCCATGGTCTTACATTGCAAGTCACAAATGGAATCCCTAGAGGGAGTGATCAGTGAACAAAAAAATATTTATCAATGGGAAATATTAGGATTGTAGTGAATGAAAGAAGGGATGTAAAAAGCATAACATAGACATATTATGAGAAAACATTAGGAAACATGTGGCATACTAAGGACATATAAATATACTAAGTGATTCGTGACCATCAATATACAAAGGATGCTTATTCACTATAGGCACAAAGTTGTGTAGGAAAATAAGTTAGGTACTAAGATAAACTCATGTTGGTTATTTTGAACAAAAAAAAGTAAAATGGACCTACATTCCCACAATGTGTTCCCAATTCCTTAGGACCTCTCATAGAGCCATAGATCTACTATGAAGATTAGGTACTTATGTGAGAAAGTAGGTAGCACTAAAAGATATTTTATTCTCCTTTTCCAATCTACTAGCCTACCACACCCTAATGAAACTTGGCTCTATCATGAGGCCAACTATGGAGTTTGATATTTGATTATAAAAAAGAGATGTGCTTATAATAATATCTTTTAGTGTGATTTGACTTTTGAAAATTTTAAATGTTGCCTTTTAGATCATTTCCTTTTGTTAAATTATTTGGCTATTGAATGTTTATGGATTTTAATATTCCTCTTCCATACAAACTTGGAATGACCAATCATGAGAGATAGAGTGATACACATGAATTAGCTTTAGGAATTGGCTAAAGGAAACTAAGTATCCAAAGATATGACTGACTAGAACACTTAGGCTTAACAAGGAACCAACATGTTATCTCAAGTCTCAACCATGTGTATGCTTAGTTTGTGAAAGGGAATAAATTGTAATAAGAGGAGATCCAAAGTGGACTAGTAAAAGGAGTTTGTAATGAGATAAATTTTTTGCTAACTAATCACATGGTAAATGAGAAATGACTTAAAGGGAGAAAGGTTTGTATAACCAAGTCACAATAAAAATTATTTGTGTTTATAGAGATAAGATAACAAACAATCATAAAAAATAATATGGTAACTATATAAAATGAACTCAATAAGAACAAGTATGTAATTATGAAAAATAATCTATAAGAGAACATAAGAATAATAATGACATCATAAGCAATGTATGTTGCAAAACAAAATTAACCATGTAAGATAGATAAGAATTTGAGATAATGTTAGATGATAAAAATAGATAAATGTAAAGTTAGAGCACACATCTAATAAAAATGAAAAAATAAATGTAATAACACCATGCTTGTGCTCATAAGCACTAATATATTTTTCCACACACATTATCCATAACATTTGATAAGTCTTTATGAATCTGAACTCAAACTACACTCAAAGTCTCATTGAACTTTAGGGAAATTTGAGAAAATAATTTACATAAAAACTTCCTCAATAGAAAATGTATGAATGCCTCAAGGATCATATTGATGAGGGCTATTGTGAATGGGATGCTTAGGCTAAGGCATGGGAATGGTTTCTATAGGAGATGAAGGGGTTACTGGTGGAGAAGGTGCCACTAGGGAAGGAGGATCCATGGGTGAGGGATTCATGGGTAGAGAACTAGTAGGTGGAGAAGGGACCATAGGTGGTCGAGCCATGGGGGAAGAAGATGGAGCCTTATTTTTAGGGAAACCTATGGGAGGAAGGGTATTAAGCATAGGAATGGTTATGAGGTGATCCTTTATATGCCTTTGAAGGATGCAAAAATGATCAGTATGATGAGCACCACATTAGTGCCAAAGACAATATACCTCTTCATATTTGGGAAGATATTTAGGTAATAATTTTGGGGGAGGTATAGCCTTATCTATGGGCTGACAAGTGGTGGGATGCCTGGTGTCAATATATTTCCATAGTTTATAACAATGTGTGGATGAATGATTATCTTTTCCATGAAAGCAACAAATATGATTATGGGTAGACTTGGTAGGTGTGATCAGAGGAGAGTGAAAGTGGAATCTGAGGAAGATTGATATAATAAATAGTCACTAGTTTAATGATCAAAAATTTTATTAATATCACAATATGGTTGATTTTCCTATTTGGTGGGAAAAGGAGCAAGTTATGGTAAAGGGAGTAAACCATCAACAAGAAAATGTGGGCTAGTTGAGAGACTAGGTAAGGATCGACTTAAGGAGCAATAAGATCCAAAATACAAAGAGACTAAACTATAGAGGGAGTTTGAATAATATCTTAATTGGGCTTTACTAAGGAAAGGTTGGGATTTACATAAGGCTAAAGGATAGTCACAAGCATCTTAGGGATAAATTGGCTAGAGGGGTCTTGGTATCTAGCTAAGCAATAGGGATCAGTCATAGTATGATACATAAGCATAATCCTGTAAGGCTCTTCATAAATTAGAGGCATGCACACCATCTCTACCCTATGATTAAGAGGTAAAATTCTAAAATTAGGAATGATATAGGATGAAAGGAAAGAAGATATACTGAAAGATTGAAACAAAGAGAAATTATAAGAAATAATTTCAATATCTTGGGCTTGAGCAAGACCTCCTAATAATGGATCATCTAAGGTATATCCATCATCATTATTAGGTATATGAAGATCAATGGCATAGGTAGGGATGACCTAGTCATCCGATGTGGTGTCAAAAATGTAATGACGAGTCTTAGTTAAGACAAAGGGTATATCATCACAAGGTGGTTGATGGGAATGAGGTTGTAAATAAGGGGGAGCTAAAAAATGAGATGAGGTGAGAGATCTAAGGTTTTAATCTTGAGATTAATCTCATTAGGCTCATCATCATCAGAATCTAGGAGGTTAGTGGGTATATTCTTGATGAGTTTGGGGTGACCATTATAACCTCGAGTGGGATTGATAGGAAAGTTAAACCATTGAGATTCATGAAATGGAATGCTTGGTAAGGGTTCAAGTGTAGGAATATTTAACACACCACAGTCTTAGAACTATTATAAATTCCAAATATTAGTGTCACCTTGAATCTTATAAATGGTTCTATTGTTATGAAATTTGACACATTGGTAAGTGGAAAACGTAAATACTCTCATGTGATGAGTCTATGGCCTACCAATCAAAATGTTATAAGAAATAAGAAATTTGAATATCATCACTTTCATTTGAATGATGATAGCTGGGATGGTAATGGGGAGACAAACATAACCTAAAGGAGGCATTTGCCTTTAGTCATAGCCTTGACATGTGTTGCATGTGGACTTAAGATTACATTCAAAATATCCAAGGGTTTTGATAAAATTAAGAGAGGAAACACAAGTGTCAGAAACCTAGTCAATCAAATCATGCTTGATTTGGATATCACCAATTTCTACACTAATAATAAGAGGTGGATGATCCACATGAAGTAGAATTTCATCAAGGATCATAAAATCAATGGGAAATTTGAGGAAAGATAAGTGTCCATTAGTTCATCAACATGTATGGACATCTCTTTGCATTGTTATAAAATGCTATCTTTTGATCTGAATAAGGTGTCTTTGTTTCCTAATAAGGGAGGATGAGCAATGTTCATTTAGAACAAAAGATACATAATATGATTACGATGTTGTGGATAGGTCCGTAAAAGTTTGAGAAATGGGATTTGAGATGGGAGATTAGTAAGTTATGTGATAGGATCCCATTCATTATAACCCATAAGGGGAATAATGAAAAGAGGTACATAGTGTTTAAGGAGGTCCTTGAAAAGAGGAGCTGAAGTATATGTTAATTTATGTTGATAGGAGGTGGAATGTTTAATTGGAGGATAAGTTTGTTGATTATATTGATAATATGGGGTGGTTTATGTAGATTTAGTTTGAGAGAGATTAGAAGAAGTGTTGATAGAAGTTTGAGTATCATTAGTGATAGGTAAAGAGGTTAGAGGAATGGTAGAAATGATATGAGAAGTGTTATCCAAGGGAGGTGTTGTAATTGGTTCATCAAAATATATAAGGTATTTTTTCCCTAACTCCATTAAGTGAGTTGGAGAAGAGTCTTGGATAACCAGAAATGTGTGAGGTAATTGAGGTATGGGATGAGGATCAATGAGCGAAACCACCCTTTACATATTAGTCATATTGACCACATTATCTTCAAGAGTTGGGTCAAGAAGAATGTTAACATTATTTTTTTATAAGGGGTAGGTTTGTCTTGGTTATCTTGGTGATTTGGAAGAGGATATTTATAGATGGCCAAATGAGCATTATCCTGGTTCAAAGCTTGAGATTTAGTTTATGTTTCATGGGATTTTAAGGAAATTTCATAGGCTTGTTGATGTTTATGAATGATAAAACAAGAAGGAAATACATAGCCAAATTATGAAGTTTCCTACAAGTCTCATGAGAATGACCCTAACTAGCATGAAACCAATAAAATTTATTAACGAGTCGGATCAAGTTCTTGTAGAAGAGGACTTAGTATACATTGTTTAATTCTAATAAGGATAAAGGTTTATGAACATTGATGTTATTAGTTGAATATGAATGAGGATTGGTGATGTGGTTAGGAGGGGAAGCTTGTTTCGGAGCCTAGTTGGGAATAATAGCTTGAATAGTATGAATGATATCATAGTCAGTGACACCATCATTTTTAGCATGATGATTCTTAATCTTGATTAACATGAAAGTTACCATAAAAGGTTGGGATGGAATGAATTGATGCATGAGGAAATTTTGATGTTTAGCTTGGTCAATGGCCTCTTCCAAAGTACATGGAAAGAGAGAGTCTAGACTTGATATTGAAACTTGGGAAAATGAGCATTGCTAAATAGATGAAATAGGTTAACATTTACCATATTATGTTCACATTTTTTAGACAAGGTCTTCCATCATTTGATGAAAGATTGTGTATTTTTAGTCTTAAGTTGCTTACAAGTGATAAAATGGGCCAAGGTATTCTTAGGGAGATCACTTGTTTTGAACTCTTGGACTAGAGTATTAACTAAATATTACAAAATAGTTATATAAAGAATTTTGAGTTTGTTGTACCAATATAAAGCATAACCTATGAGAGTATTTACTAATAGCTTGGTACAAATAAAAGTATTTATCTTCACCCAGTCTTTATATATATTTCTAACTATTTTTAAGTGGATGGTAGGATCGGTTGACCCATTAGTGATGGTAGGGATGATACCTCCTATATCAATACTAGAAATTTGAGATGCAAGAGGTTCATTTTGAATATGATTGATTATTTCATTAACAAGGGGATATTGAGGGATAATATTGCCATGGGAATCTCAAAGATGAGATGGGGGAACATTTTGGTTATATGTGACCCATGGAATCTATTGAGGGTGGATTTGAAAATGGATAAGATGATTTTTCATTTGCATCATTTGATTTTCATTGTTAGCTTGGAAATCATTCATTTGATTAAGATTTTTAATAGAAGTTGATGGGTTTGATTGGTACTATTGGAATTATGTGAAGCATTGGTATTGGTAGTAGTGGTTTGGGTACCACTATGGGTGTTAGTGGTAGCATGAGAAGAATTTTTGGTAAGTAAGGCACTAGTAGCATAATTTTATTGTGTGTAAAAATATGTACTAGTAGAGGGATGAAAAGAAGTGGTGTTAGAGGCATGGTTACCATGGGTAGAAAATGATGCATTAGTAGAATAATTGAGAAGGGTGGGTCTTGGAAGAAGCCCACTAGATGTATAACCTTTCATGTTAGTATAGATAGTAGGAATGGAGGTGGAGGAAATTAGAGAGGAATATGTCATGGTATGAGAAGGGGTTAAAAGAGAGGGAAAAGGATGAGAAGAAAATAAGCTAGTATCCCAAAATCTGAGTGAGAATGTGGGAGAAGATGAATGGGGTTCATCAACTTGACCACTTATCATGAGATGGTAAATAGTAGAAAGATCCTTTCCTTAATGTTGAGGAAACTCATTGATGAAGAAAAGCATTTTTGGGGTATATTCTAATTTAGGTTGATCTTCAAATGAGAAGTGAGGATTGTGAAGTAAAGAGGAATGTAGAAGGATCCCATAATTTATAGTGTGAGTGGCTACATGTATATCACTCTCATCTTGAGTAGGATCCACAAGCTACTTAGGGGAGATCCTATTAGGGTTGGTAAAAATCATCATTTATATTAAATTTAACTTAGTGTTATCTTCAAATAGGAAGTTCATGATGAAGGAGAGAGATTATGGAAGGCAAAGTTGATGTAAAAGTAAAGAGATAAGAAGGATACAGAGTCGACTAGGTCAACTATGTTTTACAATCCATGAGATAGATAAGAGTATAGGGTTGACTAGGTTGATTGAGTACTTTATATAGGGAAAATATAGTTTGATAAGTATATAAATTTTACTGGAATGATAGTGTACCACTGGCAAAAAGGTAGAAGAGTAAAAAATTAAAATAGTAATACAAACTAGGAGAAATATAGTCTAATAAGGATACAAAGTCAACCAATTTGACTTAGTAATGTAACCTAATTAGTAGATAATAGTATTAGATCGAACAGGTTGACTTAGTACTGTAGGAAGGGGAAAATATAGTCTATAAGAGACTATGTTGAATAGAATGACAATGTGCTAAAAAGAGGGAAATATTTTGTAATGTAATTTGAAGCAAGAAATGGAATCAAGCACAAAAACAATTATATCAATGAGAATGCTCCAATTAGCACATAACACAAAACCTTACACCAATGTTAGCTAATACAAGTTTTTGTAATACAACATACAATGAGCATAGAGCAAGTAGTCAGCTAAAAAGTAAATGCTAACTAGATGGTCATCCTGAGTGTTTGTTAGATTATTATGAAATGTTATTTAAGTGTGATAGGGAAGTTGGCTGAAATTAGGGAACAATAAAGTAATCTATGGATGGTTTCAAGATGTTTAGGTTGAAAAGGATCTTTGTTGGTAATGGTACTGGATTCATATTGGGACCTACCCCTTCACTTCACAATATCATAGTGATAAGGATATAAGGTGATGTTCCAATATATATCATTAATAACATTTTTATACTTGGATAGAAAACTAATTTGGTTTCTCCCTTGGTGATGAAATCTAAGTAGGTAGGCCTTGGTAAGACAAATGTTAAATGCATTTTGAAAATTTGTGTGATTTGGTAGTGTATGTGAAAATTTCAATATAGTGCAATTAAATGGTATTTTGAAAAACCACCTAATTAGAGTATGTGAGCTATTCTAAGCATGCAAGTAGCTAAGAATGAAATTTTGAATTAATTACTAGCATATAGTTGTTTATTTCCAAATTAATAATGGTACAGATTTAGTTTAGATGACACTATATGTAAACATTACAGAATAAAGTTCATTGGGTCACTATTGTTCTATAGAATCAAGAGTCATTAAGAACTAAGTTGACCAGGTCAACTTAGTCTTTTAGACAGAAGATAGGCTATAGATCTAAGTTGACCATGTAGACTTAGTTTGTTGTAGGATTATAGTTTTGAAGATTGCAAACTTGTACGAAACAACACTGTAATGAAGTAGTGAATTGGAAGAGAGAGAAAGAAAGAAAGGAACCTTGGTGGGTTAGAAGATGCTGAGGATTGAAAATTTAATACATTAAGATAATTGACCTATCTCCAATATTATTCAACATTAAATTCTATAGCATGTATTTTCATACCTTAATGATATTTTCAATGGTCACTATGTTATTTATCACCTTGATTATTGGCCTTAAGGCTTCTTTAGATGCATTTTTTGGTCAATTTTTTTTACTAAGTTACTTTATTTTTAATCTATGTGCTATATTGTGTAGTGGATTAAGTTTATAGCTAAGTAGTCAATTAAAAAATGGTGCATAAACTGGGAATTAAACTACCCAATAATCAAAATTCACATAAGGTTGTAGATGTAATTTTCATATAGCATATTTCTTAAATGGGTTATATATTCAAGAACCACACATGTACTTGGGATTATTAATTGAGATGGTGTGTTCATGAAGTGAAATCTATGTATAAATAATAAAGTAAGAAGACAAAAATGAGAGACAAGTGCTAAGGTGTGGAGCCTAAAAGCTTCACCAAGGAGCGCATTTGATAATTTGTAGGTTTACACAATCACTGGCATCGGTCAGGAGCGACCGACATCGGTCAGGAGTAGTTGAAGAGACGCTGGCGTCGGCAGGAATCGGCCAACATCGGTCACAGGCAAGCAGGCAGGAACCGGCATCGGTTACCTATGCGTCCAAAAAGCAATTTTTGAGGACAGAACCGAGTGTTTGCATGATGAGATTAAGTTGTAGTCCTAAGTCCACATCTCTATTATTAGTAAGACTATTTTTAGAGCCCTTGTTCAAGAGGCTTAACTATTGGTTGTAAGTGCATGCTCAAGTTTCCTAATTCTATATTAGAATTAGATATTCTTAGCTTATTGTTGTAGTAGTTCATTGTTTGTGAATGTTGAAGAACAGTACAAAATTGTATAGGTGAATCAATCCAGGTTGTTGGAATTGATTGTACTTGAGAGAGAGAGAGCTCTTGAGGGAAAGAGATCTAGAGAGAGATCTATACATCTGAGTGAGGTGTGGAATAAAGAATTTTATTCAATTGTATTCCTTCTATAAAGAGTTTAATACAAGTTTTCAGGGTGGTTTCTTGTATCTCTTGTTCTTTGCTATTTATCATTCTATTTACTTATCTATCTGATTTAATTTCATGGTTTATTGCTTTCATAAGTGTAATCATATTGTTGGTTGATACCCAACAAGTGGTATCAGAGATTGGTTGCAGGTTTAGAGCTTGAATATCCATAAGTGGTATTAGAGCTCAGGTTCACTAACAGGTGGTTCAGATCTGTGTAGTGTGTATTGATTACAGGTTACTCACAGGGGTTTCTGTAGGGATTTCTATTTGAGTGGGAGAAGCAATGGTAGAAGAAAGTAAACTGAGGATGGAGAAGTTTAATGGCAAAAATTATCAAAATTGGAGAATGCAGATAGAGGACTATCTGTATTAGAAAGATCTATACTTACCGTTAGGTGGGATTGCAAAGAAGCCCATAGACATGGATGATGAAGAATGGGAAGTTCTTGATAGAAAGGCTCTGGGGTCTATAAGACTGAGTCTAGCATCTACTGTGATATCTAATTTATCACAGGAAAAGTCTACGATAGAGTTGATGACTACTTTAGCAAATTTTTATGAAAAACCCTCAGCTGCTAATAAGGTATATCTTATGAAGTAGTTATTTAATTTGCGTATGTAGGAAGGTGGATCTGTATCTAATCACCTGAATGATTTCCATGGAATTGTTAATCAATTAATTTCAGTTAATATTGTATTTGATGATGAAATTAAATCTCTTTTAATATTATGTTCTTTGCCTGAAAGCTGGCATAGCTTGGTAATGGTAGTTTCTAATACTGCATCTGCCTCAAATATTTTAAAAGTAGAGGATGTTGTTAGTGTTATCTTGAATGAGGAAATTCACAGGAAAAGCACAGAGGAAACATCAGGGAATGCTTTAAGTTTTGAGAGTAGGGGAAGGCAAAAAGAGAAGAGTAAGAGGAGATCAAGATCTAAGTCTAAGGTGAGAGGTAGATCCAAATCCAGAAATGGCAGGAGGCCATAATGCTGGAATTGTGGAAAGATGGGGCACATAAGTAGAGATTGTTGGTCAAAGCCTAAGGAGGACAATCAACACGAAGGAAAGGAAGAAGCAAAGGTTGTAGGTATTGCATAAGATGCTTTAATATTCTCTTTGCATAATAATATAGAATCTTGGGTTTTAGATTCTGGTGCATCTTTTCATGCTACCCCTAATAAAGAATATTTCAGTGACTATATCCATGGATATTTTGGAATAGTGTACTTAGGGGATGATGAGCCTTGTAAAATAATTGGCAAAGGTAAAGTGCAGCTGAAAATGCAGAATGGCAACACATGGGTGTTGAGAGATGTTATGCATGTTCCTAGCTTGAAGAGAAATTTGATTTCTGCAGGAAAGTTAGGGGATGAGGGTTGTATAGTAACTCTCACAGCTGAATCTTGGAAGGTGACCAAGGGTACACTTGTTATGGCTAGAGGTAAGAGAGTAGGTACTCTCTATTTATGTAATTGTGTTACTAATATTTCTCCTTTTGTATTATCTACTTCAGATGTGGATGCTAAATTGTGGCACTCAAGGCTTGGCCACATGAGTGAGAAGGGGATGTCAATTCTTAAGTCTAAAGGTAAGCTTTCAGATTTGAAAAACATAGATCTGGAATTTTGTGAGTATTGTGTGTTTGGAAAACAAAAGAGAGTGAGTTTTTTTAAGACTGGGTCAACAAAGAAGAGGCATAAGTTGCAGCTTGTTCACACAGACGTGTGGGGACCGGCTCAGGTAGCTTCTATTGGAGGATCACAGTACTATGTTATGTTCATAGATGATGCTACAAGAAAGGTATGGATCTATTGTATTAAGAAGAAATCTGATGTATTTGAGACTTTTAAGATTTGGAAAGCTATGGTTGAGAATGAAATAGGCAGAAGATTGAAGTCCCTGAGATCTGACAATGGTGGTGAGTTTTGCAGCTATAAGTTTAGAGATTATTGTTATATGCATGGAATCCACAGGCAAAGGATGGTTCCAAGGACACCTCAGCAGAATGGAATTGCTAAAAGGATGAATAGAACAATAATGGAGCGTACAAGGTGTATGAGATTGCATGCTGATTTGCCCTTAGAGTTTTGGGCAGAAGCTGTTGACACTGCAGTGTACCTGATTAATAGAGGACCCTCTACAGCTCTGGATGGTTGAATTCCAGAAGAGGCATGGACAGGTAAAAAGGTAGATCTCTCATATCTCAAAGTTTTTGGTTGTGAAGCCTTTGTGCATGTAGATAAGGAAAATAGAAAGAAGCTAGATGTTAAGTCTATGAGGTGCACGTTTATTGGCTATGGCTCAGATGATTTTGGTTTCAAATTTTGGAATATAGGAACTAACAAGGTAATTAGGAGCCGTGATGTTTTTTTAATGAAAAATTGATGTATAGTGATCAACTGAAGAAGCTGAATCAATCTGGGTAGAGCAATGGAGAATTGGACGAGGTGACGGTCCAAAATGAGCTCATGGGAAAAAGAAATAATCACTTGCAGGAAAACACAGAGACCGACATCGACAGGGTAGGAATCGACATCGGTAGAACAAAAACTGATGTCAATCATACAGAGACCGACGTCGATAGGATAGGCACTGACGTCGGTCAGGAAGAACCGGCGTCGGCCAATAACAGGTCTGGAGGTGACCGAGGTCGGTCACTGTCAGAGAATTTGGGTGGACGTGTGTTGTGAACGAGTCTCAGACGCCCATCAGGAGGTCAAAAAGGGTAAGTAAGCCTCCAATTAGATATTCCCCTTCATTATTCTATTTATTACTAACTGATGGTGGAGAACCAGAGAGTTTTGAAGAAGCATTACAGGTGGAGTCCAAGAGTCAGTGGGAGCGTGGCATGGTTGAGGAAATGGAGTCCTTGAAAGAGAACCAAACATGGGATTTGGTTGAGTTTCCAGCTGGTAAGAGGACACTGAAGAACAGATGGACCTACAGGTTGAAGGAAGGTGAGAATGGATAGATGAGATATAAGGCTAGGTTGGTAGTGAAAAGATTTGCACAAAAGCCAGGTATTGATTTTGGTGAGATTTTTTCTCCTGTTGTTAAAATGACTTCTATACGGATTGTGCTGTCTTTAGTTGTTATTGAGGATTTACATCTTGAGCAGCTTGATGTTAAGACAACATTTCTTCATGGAGATTTGGATGAGGAAATATACATGGAATAGCCGGAAGGATTTGAGGTCAAAGGTAAGGAGATGTTAGTGTGCAGATTGAAAAAAAACTTGTATGGCCTCAAGCAAGCTCCTAGACAGTGGTATTTGAGATTTGATAGGTTTATGACTGAGCATGGCTACAGTAGGTGTCAATTTGACCATTTTATGTATTTTAATAGATTGGATAATGGTAGATATATTATTCTATTGTTGTATGTAGATGATATGCTGGTTGCAGGATCACACATGTAGGATATCTCTGAGCTTAAGGTGAAATTAGCTCAAACATTTGCCATGAAGGATTTGGGAGCAGTAAATAAAATCCTTGGCATGAGCATTAAGAGAGACAGGAAAAATCACAGGTTGATTTTGTCTCAAGAGGATTATGTGAACAAGGTGTTGAAATGGTTCAATATGCAGGATGCTAAACCGGTAAGCACACCTTTGGCTGGACATTTTAAGTTGAGTAAAGAACAATGTCCTAATTCACATGATGAGGTAGAGTACATGAGTAAAGTTCCATATTATTTCGTAGTAGGGAGTTTAATGTATGCAATGGTGTGTACTAGACCAGATATTGCCTAAGCAGTGGGAGTTGTAAGTAAGTATATGGCCAATCTGGGAAAGGAACATTGGAAAGTAGTTCAGTGGATCCTTAGATATCTGAGAGGAACTAGCAGTAGGCATTTGTGCTATGGAGGTTCAGATACTTCTCTACATGGCTATGTAGATTCAGATATGGTAGGTGATTTGGATGGCAGGAGGAGTACCACAGGATATGTTTTCACTGTTGGTGGAACGGCGGTTAGCTAGATATCAAAGTTACAGAAGGTTGTTGCCTTGTCAACTACAGAAGCAGAGTATATTGCAGCCACAGAGGCTAGCAAAGAGATGATATGGATGACATGGTTCATGGAAGAGCTTGGAAAGGAGAAAGAGAGTTGCAGACTATATAGTGATAGTCAGAGTATCATTCATTTGGCTAAGAATTTGGCCTTTCATTCAAGAACCAAGCATATATAGCTTAGGTACCACTTCATAAGACAAGTATTGGAGGATGGTGAGTTGAAGCTAGAGAAAATCCATATAGATAGGAATCCTGTTGATATGTTAACCAAGCTGGTTACAAAGGAGAAGTTGAATCTTCATTCAACTTCTGTTGGTCTTCATGATTGAGTTGAAGATGGAGGAGCTAGAAGATGTTGCTGTACAGGTACTAGTGCAGCTGTTTATCTCTAAGTGGGAGATTGTTAATGTGTGGAGCCTAAAAGCTTCACCAAGGAGCGCATTTGATAATTTGCAGGTTTACACAGTCACCAACGTCGGTCAAGAGCGATCGACGTCAGTCAAGAGCAGTTGAAGAGACGTTGGTGTCAGCAAGAATCGACCGACGTCGGTCACAGGCAAGTAGGCAGGAACCAGCGTCAGTTACCTGTGTGTCCAGAAAGTGATTTCCGAGGATAGAACTGAGTGTTTGCATGATGAGATTAAGTTGTAGTCTTAAGTCCACGTCTCTATTATTAGTAAGACCATTTTTAGAGCCCTTGTTCAAGAGGCTTAACTATTGGTTGTAAGTGCATGCTCAAGTTTCCTAATTCTATATTAGAATTAGATCTTCTTAGCTTATTATTGTAGTAGTTCATTATTTGTGAATGTTGAAGAATAGTACAGAATTGTATAGGTGAATCAATCCAGGTTGTTGGAATTGATTGTACTTGAGAGAGAGAGCTCTTGAGGGAAAGAGATCTAGAGAGAGATCTGTACATCTGAGTGAGGTGTGGAAGAAAGAAGTTTCTTCAATTGTATTCCTTCTGTAAAGAGTTTAATACAAGTTTTCAGGGTGGTTTCTTGTATCTCTTGTTCTTTTCTATTTATCATTCTATTTACTTATCTATCTGATTTAATTTCACAGTTTATTGCTTTCATAAGTGTAATCATATTGTTGGTTGATCCCCAACAACAAGATTCTAAGAAAATATGTTGGTTTTTATTTCTTGAATGGGTTATATATTCAAGAACCACATACATACTTGGGTCATTAAATTCTAATGCATTAATTACATCTTTAGGAGGGCATTACATAAATTCTCTAAATACTAATAAAAACTATTTTACATTAAATTTTTTCTATTAGAGTGAATTGGGATTTAATATTTTCACTATTTTTAAGACTCTAAATTATATAATTGATAAGCATAATTTTTGGATTGGAGTCATCTTATGCTTTGTATTATTTAATTATTAATCTAATCGAACACATTAATTGCCAAATATGCATTGTGAAAAATAGTTAATTTATAATGTAATCATTTACTTACCTTATAGGAGATGATAATCTAAAAAAAACTTATTTTAGGAGTACTCCAATTTCTTTAGATAACATGGACATGGGTAAATGCTCATGTTTAAACCATTAAATTAGTTATTTTTAGGCCATTGTTAATAAAAAGAAGTGTGTGTAACTCACTAGAGTAATGTGGACACCATCAGAGGTAGCTTTAGATAATGTGGATAATTTGAGACTTCCTTCTACTACATGTTAAGGATTGAGTTGAATAAATTCATCAATTTCCTTTTAGAATATGTGATCTAGTATGATTTTAAAAAATTATGTAAAACAATTGAGATGCTCTTATTTTGGTTATTGTCTGCATCTCACCCACTGACAATGCCCATATCTAAGAAAGATTTTAATGTTTACTCCCTATCCTAATTTAAAGATCGGGTTGGTGATATGCACTTTCCTTGATATCTAGAATCCTATCAGGAACATTATCCATGACAACCTACCATATAAACCCAAAATACATGTCACCAAAAATTAAAATAAGAGTTTTAATATAAATATTTTCCATGGTAAACAAAGTTCAAAGACATTTGAAAATTAAAATGGAGGACCATGGCTTATGAATTGAGTTGGTATGTTCATAAGTGAAATATATGGATAAATAATAAAGTAAGAATATATAAATTAGAGACAAGATTATAAGAAAAGATGATAGTTTATATTTCATGAATGGGTTATATATTCAATAACCAAACATGTCATGAAGTGACAAGTGAGCTGAAAATGTAGGTAATTAACTAGTTTTTACTTTTTTATATTATCCTTAATCTAAAATGTGTTTTAAATATTCAAAAATAAATCAAATCTCATTTGTTTCTATTTCTTAAAAAAGCTTAGTTGTTGCATTACCATTTTGTAAACCTGATACATAACATCACAAGGTTACTTAAGGTGTTAGTGTATTTGAATGTTTCACGATGACCATTTTTTGTTTGGTTTGAGTTTGATAAGTATTATAAGGTCCCTTAGGGTGTGTTTGAGTCCCTGAGAGTCCTTGGATTATGTGTTAGTATCACTTTTGGAATTTCCCACCAAAATGGAAAATTTGAAAATTTGAATTTCTAATTAGGATTTGAGTGGTATTTTGAGAATTGGGTGAAATGTAATTGTTTATTAAAGTTGATTAAGGGTCCTTGTATTTCCTAAGATATTTTTCAAGTGGTTTTTCGATTTAAATGGCATGAAATAGTAATGTAATTCAAGGAATATGCATTTGTAACTGCCACCTTATGTGGAATTGGCCAAAAGGTGTTTTCTTGAATGTTTAGCATGATAAGAAGATGAAATGCATGTATATGAGTATATTTTTTGGTGTTAGAGTATGAGTATAGGATAAATTTGAGGATATAGGGATAGAGAGTCTCAATATAATAAATAAAATATGAATATTTAATAAGAACCATGCCTGCCTTGAGATTTTTGTATGTAGTTATTATATAAGACATGACATAAATGAATAAAAGAATGCTTATAGTGAGCGAATTTTAGTTTAAAATGATTATTTTTATGTGTTACATATAATAATTTTGTATTCCTTTAATAAATAATAAATTTTTCTTGTTAACCTATAGGTTAAGGTCTCAAGATACAATTTAGACAAGAGTGTGAAAACTTTGTTTTGGCACAGGTATGATCATAAATTGGATGCATATTTTGAGTTAAATTAATAATTTTAATGAGATAGGTGTATAAGAGAGTGTATTTATAGTAAATGTGTTAATTTTTAATACTTATATTAGACTAATTACTCAATATTAAATGCTAATCTTTATATCAGTTGTCATAGTCAAGAACACCCAAAATTCTCCATTTTTTTTTAATATAAGTTGTAAAACAATTTTAAAAAGATTGAAAACTATTATAAATGTTTTAATAAGGTATAATAGACCCTAAATATTCATCAGGTCACTTATAAGTTCAATATTCATCTCAAACCTTCAATTTCACTGACACAGTCCTGCCAAAAGTAACCATAATTCTGTCAACTTACATATTAGAAACATTTCATGATTTTCAAGACCAAAAAACCTTTGGAGAAGTTGAATGAATGTTAGGAATGAATTTTAAAGTTCCTATTATTGTTTTAAGTGGTATAAGACTTAAAATATACCATTTTTATTGCTCTCAGTGTTGCCCAGGCCTATCAAAACCTAGTCTAGGGTTTTCAATTTACAAGTTAAATAAATTACATTTCCACTAAACAAAAATCATGAAAGTTGTTAATATAATGTATTTTGAAATGTTATAGATGATTCATGAGATTATAATTTGGTACAGTGTCATACATTATGATCACTAAGAATGTGTGTTTAAAGTAGGCCTAAAGATACCTAATTGACAAGAAGGGTGAGAGAAAAGGACATCCATTGATAGTTGGATCCTAAAAATTTAGGTGAAGAAAAAAGGGGATAAAGGGTATCCAAAAATATACTTATTTTATTTTTAAACTTTATAAATTATTTAAACCTACTAGGGACAATTTTAACATTGGACCCCTAAAACTTACTATAAAATCCTAGTGACTCCTACAATTCAGCTATAATTCCACTGGAAAATATTTGGAAAAATCACCATGCAGGTATAAATTGACTAGAAATTTATATTATCTCTTTCAAAAAAATTATAAATATATGATTAATTAAATGTGTTGTCATAGTTTTTAACATTTTAAATTTTTTCAAAAATTGAATTAATTTTCTACTATTTCTTTTGATTTGGGCCTAAAATTTTAAATTTTTAAAAAATTGAAAATTATTATTTTTTAATTAATTAATTTAATTAAAAGTAAATATCATGGGGAAAACATTTTTTTAAACTATGTCAACATGTTTTAAAGCTTCCCTATGTAAAAATAACGTTGGTTTTCTCGTAATTTGTAAAAGTCCATTAAACCTTTTTGAAGTTGTGCAAGTGGTTTTTGCTTTGCCCCAAGTGGTGCTAAAGTGCCTCGACACTTTTTTAACTTGTGAAATTTTTATTTTTGAATTTTCAAAGTGATTTAAAAATACCAAAGCACTTTTTCACCATTTGAGTGGTGTAATTTTATAATTTTACTTTTGCCCATAGTGTAATTGTACCAGTGTACTTTCCCATCATTTAAGTGGTGCAATTATTTTTTTTGTAAACCCACCAACCCTTTAAATGATCCTAAAGATATAATAGGAGGAATAAAACTGTAGAGGTTGAAACACCCATTTAAAAAATAATTTAACTACATGAAATGGTTGAATGGGATCCTTTAGAGTAGGCTTGGGCATCTTTAGTTGCTGAGTTTGTTTCAAATTTATAAACACATATTGGTTGCATGGAGGGATTCTATAGATGAGATTTTTTTGTAGTTTTAGGTTTTGATGCTTATGAATTTCTCAATATTTGTATTCATTTCATATATATTCTCTTTTATTGTGTATATGGGATTATTTATATTGATTCCAATAAATTACATTGGAAACCAACTAGATTTTACTAACACTCTAAACCAATCATTGGATTTGTTTAACAGAGAAAATGTCCAAAATGCATACATAAGATTGTATATGTGTAGATGTGATGACCCTAGTAGATGTGTATGTAAAATATTGAATCCTTAATCATGCATGATAAGTGTTTAACAAAATACCTAAGCAAAATATTGTCTCATGGAATGCAATGAAACTCAGAAGCACAGTTTAAAAGTTATAATTATGGGGATACCTAAAACTATTGACAATGATATTGAAATCACTAAAAATTTCCTTGGTTTTTACATTGATGTACAGGAATCCCAACATGTTATTAATGTATCACATGTATAAGTAGATAGCGCTAGAATGGTATATGCCCTATCAATCTCATGGTCATTATAATGGATACATTTCTATGTACATCACACTTTCCAATAGAGATGTGGATTGTTGTCTAATTTTTGAATCACCATTTTATCTTGAAATCCAAGGTGGTATTTATGAATACATTAAAAAATGCTTGAATTAAATTGAACATATGGTTATATTTGTTTTCAAAGGTGTTAGGTAGAAACTTGTTGTTGAGAGTATGAAAAACATTGAGTCCCATGATGCATTAGGAAATTGCTTACTACTTGATGTTGGGTTATGGATTTCACAAAAAATAAAGGATCATTTTATGAAGGATCATATGAAACTACTAAAATTAAAATATATTGATCCAACATACATAATCCATGCCATACCAATAAATGCTTTTGATAGTTTCTATTGTACACTTCTTATTCAAAGTATAGTTTATACAACGATGATCAAATATAGTGGTTTCATTTTTGGGCCTGTTAATGGGATACATGCCTATTTACCAAGATATCATTTGATAGAGTCTCTAAATAAGTTGAAAATAATTGGCTGAATATGGGTCAGGTTACTCTCTTCCACCAACCAACCTAGTTTTATCAACTATAATGAAGTAATGGGACAAAATCTGATGGTTGGAGTGATATAGTTATACTATTTATTATTCTAATTTTTGTGCCCCAATTTTGGGCTGAGGCAAAGTGAAGAATTTTATGATATCCCATAAGGTCATATTAACTTTAAAAGTGCACCATGGACATCCATGTCAATTGGTGTAAAAGATATGGTCAAGAGGATGTTGAGTCAAGACACAAAAGAACATCTTACACCTAAGAAATTTTTAAGCCACCAATGGGTTAGAGAAGATGTTGAAGCCCCTGATAGACCTATTGAAAATGTAATATTGACTAGGTTGAAATAATTTAGGATAATGAAAAAACTTCAGAAAGTTACTTTAAAGTTTATTTCAAAAAGTCTATTGGAAGAAGAAATAGTGGGTTTAAAGGAAATGTTCCGAAGTAGGGATACTGATATAGTGGCACAATAACTCTTGAAGAATTGAAGATTAGAGTTACAAGACAAAGATAGAGAATATCATACTTTGAGTTCAAGTAATAAGGTAATCTATAGATGTAGATGGGAACAAGACTATTAATTATTGTGAGTTTATCACAACCACACTTAACATGAACAAAATTAAAAAAAATCATTTATATAACGCCTTTCAGTACTTTGACAAAGATAATAGTGGACAAATTAAAAGAGAATAAATAGAGAAAAATATAATAAAGTATGTAATATGTGACGAAGAAACTATAAAGGAAATTATTGTTGAAGTGGACACATATAATAAAGGATTAATTAACTATGATGAATTTGCATCAATGATGAGGAATGGTAATCAAAATCAAAAAAGAATGATTGAGCTAAAATTGGGGTTATAAATAGTTGTTCATCATAAAAAAAATAAAATAAAACTAGGAGGTTAATGTAATTGGAAAACATTATATAAAATTAAGCTCAATCTTGGTTAAATACAAGGTGTTATGTAAACTCTCTAAATGTTAATCCATCTAACTGAAAATTGAGATATGATGTTGGATTTTTCTTGTATGGTGTTTTGAAAGATGAGATAAGGGAGATGCTAGGTGTAAAGTTTATAAATTATGAACTTAGTCTTCCCTCTCATATTCTTTACATCAAGAATAGGTATTTTGATGTGAAAGAAATAGATCTAGTTGATTTATTTATTCGGTTCCAACATCCTAGATAAAAGTTATTTTTTCAGATTATGTAACATGGTCAAATGAAATGACATGATTTTTTTACATTTATAGATACTGATACATTTACACATGCTTTACAGATAATAAATGGTTTTAATTTAAATGGAAAGCCAATGGTTATTCAGTATGGTCATGAAGTGGGGAAGCAATGTCTTCTGTTGACAATACTTGAGTGGAAAGTTCTTGAGTTTCAGGATATTCTATTGTATAATTTATTTAATACCTCTCCTTTGGGCATGAAGTGGAGGGTAATATATGTTTTCATGAATTAGAAAGGTTTCAATAGCTATGATTAACATCCTAAGTTTGATGGTATCAAGCATAATCTTTTGTGTGGTGAAGTGAAACATTTATATGTTGGTATTACCTATTTAAAATACATATTATGGATTTATGATGAAAGAAATCAATATGCTAAACCAATACTTGATTATTTGAAATAAATGGGCATTATACAATCGAGATTTTTAGACAAATTAATGATGGAGCCAATGTATGTTGTTAGTAGTTGGAGGAGTGGAAGGATAAATATGGCTCACAATACTTTGACATGAATCAAATTCATTAAGTCATTTTATCAAATATTTCATTCCTCTTTGTAGAATTATCAAATGTAAGATCTGATAACCCAATTAAATTAAATAGTGGAATTTTTAAAATGGTTTGTATGATTTTATATAAGCGACAAGCCATCTCATGTAATGTGAGAGAAATAATTAATATGTCAAATAAATCTACAAGTGCTTGGTTACCAAAGAGAATCATGTAGCATGGATGTTTTATCAACAAAAAACCTTTGAATTCAAGCAAGGTTTAGTGTGGATATTGGTATAAATCTCATAAGTATAAAGTGCAAACTCACAAATGTAATTCATGCAAATGCACTATATCAATTTTTAAAGTCTCAAATCATGTAATTTTGATTTGCACTTTTCAAGTGGTGTAAAAACACTAAAGCATTTTTGAACTATTCAAGTGGTGTAATTTCACTTTTTCATGCATTGCAATTACACCAACACACTTTTGCACCACTAAGTGGTTCATTTTTGTAAAGTCACTTCTACACCATCTAAAATACCAAAAGGTGGCTATACACCATAACCACTTTATTGAAATATAAATATGAGTGTTAGGCTCATTATAGAGGGACATTTTGGTAGTGAGACTCTATATATTTGGTCTGAAGAGTTGAACTTTTTTTTCAACTCAACAAAGATCAAAACTAGGAGATTTTATAAGCTTTGTACTCGATGTTTCTTCATGAGTTATATCTTTATATATGGTTCACCTATTTTTATATATTTAATTTTGATTTATCTTCATAATCATTACCAAATTTTAATAAAATAGGAATTTCACATCAATTATTTCTTTCAAAATCTTTTTATGTTATTTATATGAATGTGAAATCTCGATGGGGTTTAAGCATTATTTTAATTGTCTTTTAGGGGTAAATATGAAATAGTTGTATTTCATTTTGTTACTAGTATTAGATAATTATCTTAATGTATTTTTTATACTCATAATATTTAATTATGTATTTACCACCCATTGAATCAAAGAAGTTTCCTTGAATACAATGTTTTCCCCTTCTTAAACTATTCTAGTAAGCTTTCGTATTTAACTGCCTAGAGCCGTCTTTCATTTTTCTTGGGATTTTCATGGTATCTTCTATGTTTAAATGGATATAATAAGCCAATTCTCATTTCCTCCTTTAATTTCTCATTTCCCCCTCTTTTATAGCATTCCTCTCATTTTCCTTTCTAACCATTTTATATGCTTTCTGGTTAAAAGTACAAAATCCCCATTGGAAAATATTTTTATTATAAATAGCTATGAATAGTTTTTCCCTTACTTCTCCTTTTTAGATTTAAATAAAGGTAGATCCACCTATTAATAGGATATGTAATTTATCCCTAAGTTTATGACTAACATAAGGACTTATTTCCCACATTATTGACCCAAAGTCACTAATTTGTCTCCATGATAAATTGTTAAGCCAACAATTTTTTATGACTCAACTGGGTATCAAGGTGATTTATGCACATTATTTTAATAAATTTAAAGTAACCTCCCATTTAATGTAGGTTTGTGACTCTATATAAAAAAATTACCTAGTACCCACACCTTCTAATTTGTCGAAATGGCATTGGTTCACCCCAACCCCAATGTTCCCTGTGTCCCATGAGGAAAACATTTTAGGCCATTGGCTTTGGCCCAATACTATGAATTACCATCACTTGGATTAAGGAAGATATTTTTAAATTTTTATAAATAAAATGGTCAATATGTAGATAACCATATCCTATCCTTCATAGTATCTTTTACCATCTTGGGAGTTATGCATGAATATGTCACTATTAGGATTTTTGTTGAAACTCTTACTGGATCAGCTATTGAGTGGTTTTGGCACCTAGAATATGGATGCATTTTAGATTGGAACTCTTTAAATAATAAGTTCCTAGGCATATTCAAATCAATAAAGAGTATGTGTACATTTTTTCAAACTTCTTCCAGCTTCAAAAGAGAGATGATAAGCAGATGAGATATTTCATACCATGTTTCAAAAAATTGTTGAGACTGATCCCTCAAATAAATTAGCCTATTATCAACAATCAACTTTGTATATTCATTGGTTCTATTCACCCATAGATCAAGTTCAACTTGATAAGAAACAAGGTAAATGACATGGAGGTTTCACAAAAAGAAGCCATTGATATTGAAGATTATTTGATATGTTTGGAATGTTAAAGAAAGAGGTTTCAAAAGGTGCTACAACTATTGGAAATGGTTACAAAGAAATAGTGAAACCTAATATAATCAAGAGTCTATAATATTCATAAAAGAGACTTCAAAGGCAAGTACTTGATTAAACATGTTAGAATTCTAGCATAGAAAAATAGAAAGTGATTCTATCACATATGATTGATTTAGTTTCACAATTGTGGAACAAGGTGAATAGTTGGAAGAACTAATGATTGATCAAAGAAAAAATGAAGAATTTAGCTTTCCCCTTGGAAAATAAGATAAAAATTTGCATGTTCCACATGATTTCTTAAATCTTATGATCCTAGGAGAAATGAGTTGTTTGAATAACAAATGATTGAATCATAAATAGAAATGAGTAATAGTATAGAATATGATATTTTACCTTTTAAAGATGAAGATAATATGAACTAATTTTTAGTAAAGAAAAATATCTTTCTTGTATTAGAATGGAAGACTAAGTAGATTAAAATGAATATTCCTCAGGTATTTCATTCTTAGGTTCTACCAAATAAGAGTTTTCCATAGAAAAATAATATAGAGAAATCAACCCCACACAGATCAAAAATCATAAACAAGCCAAAACTAAGGTCAAGGAATACATCAAGACAAAATAAAATGAATGGTGATCGATTTTTATTTTGAGTGAAATGGAAATTGTTAAGGCAAAAGAAATTGATGAAGATGATTATGATGACTCATTTAGTGATGAATTCATTTCCACCATGGGAAGAAATTTAAAAAATAATGTAAACACTTAATTCATTTCATAAGATAATTATATTTTGATTCCAACTCAAAAATAGATATCTGACACACTTCTCTCCAAATCATATACTATCTCTAGCATAGATGCATTCAAAACCAACCAAGAAGACATCAAAAAAGTTAGGTATTACTTAGGAGTGCTCACAAAATATTGGAGGGTTCATAATGATTTCATTTTAAATTAGGAAAAAATTATTGATTTATTTATTCAGATCATTCCTGTGTGAATGATAACTATAAGTTCCTCTTACCACCTACTTGGTCACTATTACTAAATGTATTCAATGTTCATAAGTCAAATCCATTGTTCCAAAATGGTAGGGACTTCTCTCAGCTAATGAATGGTTTTGTATAATCTTCTCATTTTCCTCTCCTCCCTATAAATAGTTATACTTTACCAATTTTTGCTTGTTTCCTTTTCTTGTTCCTATTTTGATTTGAGTGTGTTGTTTTTCAATAAATGCATCAGTCTATTTGGTGTTCCTTTTTATTCATGCTTTAGTCTTTCTACCTACACATATTTATAGTAATGATATCTACTTGGGAAATATCATGAGAAATCACATGATTTTCTAAGATGATAGAATGGATAATTTTTTCATGAATCTCTTCAAGTGAATAGGTAAACATATATAATTTTTAGAGAAGGAGATCTGGACTGATAGTGCATGTTCATTTCTCATATGATAAAGATAGGCAAACTAGCTATCAGTTGGCTAGATTAGGATGTGCAAATGTGAGATATAGAATTTTTAGGGATATTTATTAATGATAGGGATGCTAATTTTTTTACAAAGTGGGAAATGATCTATAGCCCAATAGATAAGGCCTGAGTCACATATTGAGATCTGTTTATTTATAGAACTTCCAATGGTGAGCCATTAAGTGATGTTTAGAGTAGAATTTTGAATGGAAAGAAATTAGAAGATAATTTATTGGTCAATCTTAATATGGGGATTTTGAGTCACAAATTTGAATGTATTGATGATATCTCAACTACACCTCTTTTATAAATAGAAAGTTGAATCAAGAAGGATAGTATCTCAAGATGATTATCTTGGTATTAATTACACCAATAATGGTATATTGGAGCCAATATTATAGATTAGAACAAAGAAGTATTTGTTGGTAGTCTTGTGTTAAATATCATGGAGAATAACTTCAAGTAATATTTTTAAAATCTTGGCCCTATTGTAGATGTAGTGGTGATGTATGTACAAAAAACTTTGAGGCCTCAGGGATTTGGTTTTATCACTTATGAATTAGAAGATGTAATAGGAGCATAACTATGAGTAGAAAAGGTAATTTTGGTTGTGGGTTTCGTCAGGATTATATTTTTGTTATTAAAGATAATACCTATGAAGACTCTATAAATGTGGTCAAATCATGGGTTGAACATAATATAAATAATAATATTATCAAATTTCAATCCATCAATTATGTTCTTAACAATATTTTATAACATGAGGTATACCTAGAATTGGATGATCTAACAATCAAGATCAGTACCATCAGTATCAAAAGAGTATGGCATCTAAAAAGTCACTTTGTGACAATTTTTTATCATGTGTAATTGTTCATTATCAATACATTTTGGTGGTTTTGAATCTCTCATTAAACATTCTACCTAGTGTTCAAAATGTTATTGATTTACATTGCCTTTCATATCAGTTCAATTATAGTAACAAAAACCTTGTGATGGATTAGTGTATGGGTTCCAAAGGACACTATGAAATAATTTCTTCAATATGGCCACTCAAAGTGAAAAATCATTCCATTTATAAATATAATAATTCAAGATGAATTCTATCACCTAATTTATTTGTAGGCAAAGAAGTTTCATGTAATTTTTGATAAACTATAAGATGTGAAAATTTAAATGTTACATTGATGGTGGATCTCAAAGAGAAAGATATTATAAATATTATAATGTGGGGTGTTTTCAATGCATTAAAATCTCTATGGATTGATGTTTTCACTTATAATAGGCAACAAGTTTATGATTAGTGACAAGGCTAAAAATGTTTTAGTTATGTTCATCCCTATACTAGGGATTCTAAAGTCAAAATGGATATTGTGAATTTACTTGTCTATAATTACAAGAATAAATGGATGTTATCAAGGATAAATATTTAAAATTATTGTTTCATCTCCAAGTAGCATTCCAACTAATATTTTCAAGGCCACATGGTTTAATCTATGTTTGACCAGTGATCATCGATATATAAATATAAGCCTAGCTATTGCCTTTGACATACTTGGCTTAGGAGTACCATGCATTCAAGAGATTCAAAGTTTCTAAATAGTTTTGATAATGAAGCATATTTTACATAGGACCTTATCAAAATTATTAAAATGACTAATTTCCCAAGTCATGTGTAAGTTATTTCTGACCCTAATATAAGAGGCTTTGAAAAAATCCAACTAAAGAAAGTTAGGTATTGTCAACTACTTTAAATGGTAAAATGTAGGTCAGGGTGAGAGTATTTTATGGTGTCATCAACTTCAATGATTTTAATATATATAGATCATAAGTAAAGATACAAGATGAATCAATATTGATAGTGGAAAATGTGAGTATATAAAGTAAACATGAAAGGTACTCCTGGGAGAAAGTATATATTATGGTATTTTGTCAAATGATTCAGATGGAAAATTTTCATTAAGTCATTTTTTTTAGTATTTCATGTTCAATGAAGTCCTAGGTGAGGTTAGAAAAAAATATACAATGGATGAATAATTTTTTTCCTGTAGAATTGACATTGCAAAGCCAAGGAATAATTTTTTAATGGTGAGGAAGAAACTTGTAAAATTTTTTAAGGCAAGCCACAATGTTCAGTATGAAGGGGAAATTTATTTATTTGCATTTTAGTTTGTGTGAAAACACAACAAAAAAATACCCTCACATACAATATCCTTAGGAATATGTGATAGCATATATTAGGCTGAGTACTTGATGCCCTACATACACTATCCATTGGCATGTGATAACATTATGATGGTTTGAGGACCTATCATTTTATCAAATATTGGTTATCTCTAAGCTGATCAAGGTGAAAACAAAATTGAAAAAATTGGACGTAAAAATTTAGAGTTGAGTTGACGCTATTACCTAATGGATATGATACTTATGAAACTATAGTTTGAGGTTCTTTTCTATCCCTTGTAGTTTGAAATCCTAGTCAGAGCTAGCTGTCAATTTTGTGAAAATTGAATTAATTTTTAACTATTTATTTTGATTTGAGCCTAAAAATTAATGTTTTTTAAAAATTAAAAATTAATTAATTAATTCAATTAAAAGTCTATATCAAGGGAAAAACATTTTTGTAAACCATGTAAACAAGTTTTCAATCTTCCTTGTGTGAAAAGCCATTGGTTTTCCTGCAATTTGTAAAATTCCATTAAACCTTTTTCAAATTATGTAGGCGATTTTTTATTTTCCCCAAGTGGTGCTAAAGTGCTTCAAAACTTTTTCAACTCATGAAATTTTGATTTTTGCATTTTTCAAGTGGCGTAAAATCACCAAAGCACTTTTTCACTATTCGAGTGGTGAAATTTTGTAATTTTACTTTTACATGTAGTGAGAGTTTACCATCATACTTTCACATTATTTAAGTGGTGCAATTATTTTTTATAAACCCACCAACCCTATAAACATTCCTATAGATCCCAAAGGAGGAATAAAACTATGGAGGTTGAAATACCCATTTAAAAAGATAATTGAATTACATGAAATGGTTTAAGGGGATCCTTCAGAGGAAGCTCAGGAATATTTAGTTGCTAAGGTTGTTTAAAATTTCTCAACATGTATCGTTTGAATGGAAGACTTCTAAAGATGATTTTTTTTTATAGTTTTAGATTTTGATGCCTATGACTTCCTCAAGATTTATCTTTAGTTCATAGATATTCTCTTTTGATATGGATATGGGCTTATTTATATTAATTCTAATAAATTACATTGGAAAACAACTAGATTTTGATAACACTATAAACCAATCACTAGATTTGTTCACCATAACAAATGTATAAAATGGATAAAAGAGGATGTAGATGTGTCATTATGATGGCCCTGGTAGATTATATTAAAAATATTGAAACATTTAGCATGAAAAATAAGTGTTTGACTAAATGCCTAAGTGAAATATTGTCTCATGGAATCTAATGAAACTCAAAAGTGCGATTTGGAAGTTGTAATTATGGGGATACCTAAAACTATTGACAACGATATTTTGATCATTGATAAATCCTTTGGTTTATACACATATTTATAGGAAGCCTAATGTGATTTAAATTTAACACATGTAGAAGTAGATAGTGTCAGAATGATATAGGCCTTGTGAAGCTCATGGGTCATTATAATGGATACATTACTATGTATGCCACAATTGCTAGTAGAGATGTGGATTATTGTCTAATTATTGAATCATAGTTTTTTTATTGAAGGTCAAGGTGGTATTTATAAATTAATTGAAAAATTATTGAGGTGAAATGGACATATGGCTATAATTATTGCCAAAGGTGCTGGGTAAGAACTTGTTGTTGATAGTATTCAAAACATTGAGTCCCGTGATGTATCAGGAAACCACTTATTGTTTGATGTTGGGTTATGGATTATAAAAACACTAAAGGATCATTTTATGAAATACCACATGGAATTACTAAACTTAAAATATATTTATCAAACATACATGATATGTGATATACCAAGCAATGCCTATGATAATGTCTACTACACACTTCTAGCTCAAAGTACAGTCCATGGAGCCATGGTTGGATATACAAGCTTCATTATTGGGACTATTAATGGGTGACATTCCTATTTACCAATATCTCATGTGATAGAGTCTCCAAATAGAGTGAAAATTATTGACTAAATATGGGCTAGGATACTCTCTTTCACCAACCAACCTAGTTTTATCAAATACAATGAAGTAATGGGTCAAAAGATGATGTCTAGAGTGATAGAGTTATACTATATATTATTATAAGTGGTGTGCCCCCATTTTATCTTGAGATAGAGTGAATAATTTTTGATGTTATCCCACAAGATAATATTAAAGTTGTAAGTGCACCATATCCATCCATATCAATTGGTGCAAAGGATATGGTCAATATGATGTTGAGTCAAGACACAAAAGAATGTCTTTCAACTAAGCATGTTTTAAGCCACAAATGGGTTAGAAAATATGGTAAAGCACCTAATAAAATTATTGAAAATGTAATATTAACTAGGTTAAATCAACTTAGGGAAATGAACATACTTAATAAATTCACTTTGAAGGTGACTGCAAAAAATCTATTAGAAGAAGAAATAGTGGGTTTGAAGGAAATGCTCAAAAGAAGGGATACTGATAAAAGTGACACAATAACTCTCCAAGAATTGAAGATCATAATTATAAGACAAGGCTTGATAATAGATAAATCTAAAGTTTAATAATTGAGGGAATCTCTAGATGTAGATGCGAATGGGACCATTGGCTATCTTGAGTTTATCATAGCCACACTTAACAAGAACAAAATTAAAAAAGAAGATAATTTATATAATGCCTTTCAATACTTCAACAAAGATAATAGTGGGTACATTAAAAGAGAGTAACTAGGTAAATATATAATAAATTATGGAATGGTTGACGAGGAAACTATAAAATACATTATCGCTGAAGTGGACACAAACAATGATGGAAGAATTAACTATGTTGAAATTGCAGCAATGATGAAGAATGGTAATCAAGAGGGGAAAAGATGCACTAAGCTAAAATTGGGGTTCTAAATAGTTATTCATCATAAAAATAAAAAATAAAAAAATAAAAATTGGGAGGTTCATGTAACAGGACAACATTATATAAAAGTAAGTTTAATCTTGGTTAAATAAAAGGTGATATGTAAATTCTTTGAATGTTAATCTATTGGATTGGGAAATTAGATATGATGCTAGATTGTACTTATATGGTGTTTTTAAAGATGAGATATGAGATATTCTAGGTGGAAATCTTGTAAATTATGAACTTGATGTTCCTTCTCATATTCGTTACATTAATAATATGTATTTTGATGTGAAAGAAATATATCTAGTTGCTTTATTTATTTGGTACCAACATCCTAGATAGAAGTTATTTTTCTAGCTTATGCAGCATGGTCAAATGAAAGTATAGGATTTTGTTACATTTATAGATACTGATATAACCACAAGTATTTTATAGATAATAAATGGTTTCAATTTAAATGAAGAGCCAATGGTTATTCATTATGGTCATAAAGTGGGGAAGCAATGTCTTATGTTGACAAAATTGAGTGTAAATTTCTTGAGTTTCATGATGTTTTGATGTATAATTTCTTCACTACCTATCCATTTGGAATGAAGTGGAAGGTAATATATGATTTCATGAATTAGAATGGTTTCAATAGATGTGAAAAATATCCTAAGTTCGACAGTATCAAGAATAATCTTTTGTGCATTGAACTAAAACATTTATATGTTAGTATTACCCATTCAAAAAAAAGATTGTGGATTAATGATGAAATAATTTGATATGATAAACCAATGATTGATTATTGGAAACAAATGGGAATTATATAGTTTAGATGTTTAGACAAAAGATTTATTAAATCAATGTATGTTATTAGTATTTGGGAGGAGTGGAAGTAACCAAATGGCTCACCAGCCTTCGAGTTGAATCAAATTCATTGTTGTTTTATCAAATAGTTCATGCCTCTTTGTAGAATTATCAAATGTAAGAGCCAATAACCCAAGTCAAGTAGAAATTGTAATTTTTAAAAATGGTTTATATGTCTTTATCTAAGTGATAGGTTGTCTCATGGAATGTGAGAGAAACAATTGGAATGCCAAATAAATATACAAGTGTTTGGCTACCAAAGATAATCCTATAGCATGAAAAAATTATCAACCAATTTTTTTTTGAATTCAAGTAAGTTTTGGTGTGGATATTGGTATAAATCTCATAAGTATAAAGTGCAAACTCATAAATTTAATTCATGCAAATGCACTATATCAATTTTGGAAGTCTCAAATCGTGCAATTTTGATTTTCACTTTTCAAGTGGTGTAAAAACAACAAAGAATTTTTACACCATTAAAGTGGTGAATTTTTTTAATTTCACTTTTGCACGCATTGCAATTATACCAACACACTTTTGCACCACTCAGGTGGTGCATTTTTGTAAACTCACTTCTACACCATATAAAATGTAGAAAAGGTGGTTACACACCATAACCACCTTCTCACATTATAAATATGAGTGTTAGGATCATTATAGAGGGAATTTTGGAAGTGAGACTCTGTAAAGATTTTTTCTAAAGAGTTGAACTTTATTTTCAACTCAATAAAGATCAAAACTAGGAGATTTTGTTTGCTTTGTATTCAATATTTATTTTTGTTGTATCTTTGTATATGATTCACCTATTTCTATATATTTAATTTTAATGTATTTTTGTAATTACTACTAAATTATCAAAAAATGATAATTTTACATTAAGTGTTTATTTTAGAATCTTTTTGTGTTATTTCTATGAATATAAAATCTCAGTGGGGTTTACACAATATTTTAATTATCTTTTACAGGTAAATATGAGATAGTTGTCTTTCATTTTGTTACCAGTAGTATATAATTATCTCAATGTATGTTTTTAAGTCATAAGAGTGCATTAGTCTTTACCACCCATTAAATTAAAGAGGTATCCATGAATACAGTGTTTTCCCTTTCTTATACTATTCTGATAAGTTTTTGTATTTAGTTCCCTGTATTTGTCTTTAATTTTTTCCAAAATTATCATGGTAGCTTCTATGTTTAAATGTATATAATAACCCCATTCTCCATTACTCTTTTAATTTGTCATTCCCCCTCTCTTTTCTACCATTAAGGAGTATTTCAAATAATTTGGACTTATACCCACTAAAGTGGAGTGGAGAAAAATTTCTCCAATTTTTTTTTCTTATATTCCAAATAAATTGGACTATTTCAAACCGTTTGGGCATAGATCATTTCAAATGAAATGGACTATTTTTAATAATTTGGACTTATACCCACTAAAGTGAAGTGGAGAAATTTTTTTCCAAAAATAATTTTTCTATATTCCAAATAAATTGCATTATTTCAAACCATTTGGGCGTATATAATTTCAAATAAACTGGGCTATTTCAAATAATGTGGACTCATACCCACTAAAGTAGAGTGGAGATAATTTTATGAAAAAATGCATTTTTATAATCCAAATAAATTGGAATATTTCAAAGCATTTGGGCATAGATCATTTTGAATAAATTTGGTTATTTTGAATAATTTAGACTTATACCCACTAAAGTGGAGTGGAGAAGATTTTATCCAAAATTAAATTTTGTATATTCCAAATAAGTTGGACTATTTCAAACCATTTGGTCATAGATCATTTCAATTAAATTAGGATATTTTGAATACTTTAGATTTATACCCACTAAAGTGGGGCAAAGAATATTTTATCCATAAATATGTTTTCTATATTCCAAATAAATTGGACTATTTCAAACTATTTGGGAATAGATCATTTTGAATAGATTGGACTATTTTGCACACATGTCACCCTTTTAGGACTTTAGACCGATCACTGATCCTTTGAAGTAGCTTCTGTAACTAGGACACATGGAACCATTTGATTGGCCAAATTATGGATGAAAACATAATAAGAAATTAGTTCATCTACTAAATAGAATCTCATTTGATGTTTCTCAAGGTTTCTTAGTCATAAATAATGTGTGAGGTTTGATGGATAACCATTTAATTTTGGAACCAAGGCAACATAGGGATTACAACTACATTATTATCAGGTTGTTAAGGTTTGCATGAGTCCAAGGTAACTTGGCATTGATAAACAAATTTAATGAGAGAGAGACTTGATAATTGTTTATTGTTCATTGTGAAGATCTTCATGAGTACGTGTCAATATAATAATTGATCAGCTTGGAAAATTTAAATATAAAATAATGGACTATCCACTTGCAAGGGGATTAAATTTGAAACTTGGACCTGATTCAATACTTTTAAGGTATCTCTAACTATAAATCAAATTACACTTAACGAGATCAAAATAATTCTAAATTAGAATCGATTAATTTTAAATAAATTGAACTAAATTTGAAATAATTTATAAATGATTTGTATGAAATTAATGATAATGTTTATGACTATAATTATAGTTTATAATCAATAAATAAACTTGAAAGAATCATATGGCGAAGTTACATCCTTCTAAACAATGGTTCATAGTTGTTGGCATGGATTTTTTTGTTTTCTCCCAAGAATCTGATGATAGACGTTATTTTGATTCTCTAATAATTTTCATCTTTCTAAATTACATTTCCAATATATCTACTTGATGTAACATAACTCATTTTCACTTTCTTGATTTATAACACAATTTCAAGAATTACAATCAATAAACACCGTGCTTGTAATTGAAAAATCATCTCCAAAGGTCCCTTTAAAATAAATTTATCCAATTTATTTATGTTTATATTTAAGGGATTATAATATATTTTTCCCCCAAAAAACATGAAATTTGAACTTGTTTAACCCATGGCTTGAATGAGTAACCTCAAATGATTGTCCTCTATCATTGACCAAATGCCAACATGAAAAAAAGACTATAGTGCCACCTTCAAAATTTATTTGGAATGATCTCAAATGTAGTATGACATATTTTATATTTTATAATATTATTTTTTTTACATATCATTCATTTTCATATATTTTTTTTGTGCACAACAAATAATAAGTCATCCAACCCCAAAATCAATAGTTTTTTAGAAGTCAGTTTTAGCTCCTCCTTTTAAATGTTTACAATTTGTTAAAAAAGAAAGGAATCATTTATTAACAATATTATATTATAATATATATAACATGTAAATTTTCTAATAAAATGTTTTACATGTTACTAGATTGGTCATTGATGCACTTTTGATTTGTATTTTATATTATAACATATAAACATAATGCATTTTATTTGATGCATTTTTTATTTGCATTTACTTAAATATTATAAATATTGATATAAACATATATAAAAATAAATGCATGCTCAGACACATGTAACTATACTCATTATACATGGATATACCATTTCTATTTCTAGTTTTGTAACATACATATGCATATACAGGTTCATATTGAATCCTTATAACTTGACCATAACTTGATCATATTATGAAACAATATTAATTTACCATAACTTATTTCTCATAGACATTGATAGGAATTTAACATTGATCAACCAACATCTATATTCTTATATTAATGAAATTATCAGTTGTTATTATGTATACCAATACATATTTATATGTTTATACATCCCATCATAATAAATAAAATAGGATTTATTCATTCTAAGCCAAAGTTCACTAATACTAATTTCAAATGAATATACCCTATAGTTGAACCCGCTTCATATACTTCCAATAAGACAAATCATTAGAAATATAATTATTTTAATCACAATATACTTTATTATTTTTATATTGATAAAGATCACATGGATACTCTACATCAAAATTTATTATATTAAATACATAGAATAACACATATTTTCTAATTTTAAATTGGGTAAATTAAACATGTTAAAAAAAAATTCATGGGTAAATACAACCACATTCAAGTCTACACAATAATAAAATGAACCCACACTCCCAAATCCCAAGCTGATGCAAGTCTATATTTTATTTTCTTCTACAATTTCTTGTCCATGAATAAAAAATCAATTGTAATGTGTTTAAATAAATAAAGATAATTAATATATTCTAGTGTATGAAATTATATAATTACACATTCATTGAAATGGGTTTTCACCTTTTCTTTGCCTTTTTTTAGTTTATACAGGTGCACTCTTTCATTAAACCATTGGTTCTTTAATCCTTGCAAGGTATTATATAATGTAGTAATTGTTAGCCAATTTTTGGCATACATAGAAAACTTGCTTAAATATAGTGTAGTGTCTTGAAGATCAAATATGGAGCAAGGTTGGAATAGATTTTTTAGATGAAATGATTGATCCAAGGATCACATATAGATTTTATAGCTTTTGAAACACTTGAAGTTTACTTAAAGTGTATTTTTGTCAATATTTGATGGATAGGTATGCAAAGCAAAGAGAAGGTTCTTGAGTAGGTTTCATGGTGAAACCAAGTAGATCAAAAGTTAGGGACAAGTTGCATAAGTATTGAAAATTCATTTGAGCATTCAAAGTTCAAGCACAAGTTCAAAAGAGCCTTCATGATTTAAAAAGTTAAATGCACAACCATTTTTGGCTAAGTTCTTAGAAAATATTTTGGGCTTTTATTTTACTAAGTCATGTTTCTTTTGGACAAAATGTCCAAGAAAAAACTATTTATTCAAGAAAATTGTTCCATAACAATTTTCTCGAGGACCAATTTTTTTGACAAAATGTCTGATGCAAAAAAGCTAAGTATTGATTTCTTTCAGTCAAATTGTCTATAATAGGAACCCTATAGAATTGATTCTTTTGGACAAATTGCCTAAAATAAAAGTTTGATGACTTATTTATTTTAAGGAAAGTGGTTGAAAAAAATATCAAGGAAATAGTTTTGAGATAAAATACCTGATGAAAAAGCTCTGACAAAATTGTTTGTTTCATCAAAATTAATATAATAGAGAGATGATAGGTGCGCAAGTGTCAAATTTAAGAATAGAAAATGACTATTGGTTTTAAAATATGCAATGATGGTCATGCATACATAAAATAAATTCATGCAGATGTCAAAATTAAAGCCATGGTAAATAGTTGTTTTATTCAAATGGGTCCAAGATTGACAATCTATGTTTAATCATGATAAAGATATAGCATGTATATGGTTAAGACGTTAATTAATGGTTATGGGATTATCAAATTTAAGCCATGGAAAATAACCATTAGATTTAAAATGTCATATAGACATTCATGTAGACTCAAATTAAATCTCATTAGTCATCCATTGGGGTTTAAATATTTATGGTCTTGTAGATGTCATTGACGTTCTCATAGACATTAATTGATGGTTGTGTGCTTGCCAAATTTAAGCACAAAAAATAACCATTGGTTTTCAAATATCTAAATGATAGTCATATGGATGTCAAATACATTTGTACAAAAATCAAATACAAGCATACAAAAATTAAAGTGAAGCCTCGTGAAGTAGCCATTTGTTTTCAAATATTCAAGATCAACGATCGATGTTTATGTTGACCAATTTTTACTTTTAGGTCAAAATACAGCACTTCTAATTAAAAAAATAATTTTTAGGTATATGAAGGGGTATAATAAATTTTCATAAGATTTTTTACAGGTCACTTCATGCCTTTCAATGTTATATTAACCTTGGTCACTCATTTCATTAGCCTATCATGTCATTTGGGGTCATTTCAACGGTCTAAATGGTGTATTTAATACTTTATATAGGTTTCCTTAGACTTTTAAAAGTTAAAAAATATGATTTAAGTCCCCATGTATTATTATAATTCATAATTTAATAAATGTTAGGTTGTTTAGACAAAAGGTATTTTTCTTGGCCAAAGAGAGAGGAATGGGCACTTGTATGGCTGCCTTAGGAAGTGTGCCACTTGGCAAACATGGTGGTATGACTCATCACCTCCCCAAAGGTAATATACATGTTTTTTTTCATTTATTTCACAAAAAATTGCATTTGTAACTCACTTTTCTCCCTTTTCTTCTTGGCATGCAATGAAAGGTCAACTTCAAGTGCTTACTATGGGTCATACAATTTGAGTTGGAAACAATGATCTTGGGGGTGGATAGTGATCTGATTATGATTCAAATACATAATAATAAGTTTAAATTTTGTGCCTCCTCCTTTATGAACAATTTTTAATAATCTAGGTAGCCTGTTATAGAATTGCATCCAAGAGGGGTAGAATCATTCATTTGTTTCTAGTTTTCAGAGATCCTTGGAGATGAGTGATATTGATAAAGTGATTTTATAATATAATAATTATCTCTTCATGATGTTTTAAATATATAACACTTCATCTCTCATTGTCTTTGAAGAAGTTTTTAAAGGGTGTTAGTTTTATGTAGTTTGTAAAGTTGAGTGTAGGTTCTAAGTTTTTCTAACATGCAAGGAGCTTCATGGTGGTGATGATGTTATTTATATTAATGTACTAATATATACTTCATGAATCATCTTGTGGGAGGTCCAAGTAGCATCCTTATAAAGCCAAATTGCCCATTTGTTCCTTGTTTGTTGCCTTGACACTTTCAATCAAGTTATGCTTGTTTCACGGAGATTGTATGGATGAGAGAGAGTTGGAAGTGCATGGTGGAATACATTTTGAGCCTTAAAATTCCAAAAGATTCATAATTCTCATGATATGAAGGCCTAGGATGGTATATGAGCATTTCTAATTTCGAGGAGTGGTCATTCCATTTTTGGGTTCTCAGTCCCCAAGTGTTCAGAACAGTGGTCCTGAGGTTTTTGTGGATTAATGTTGGACATGGTGGAGTAGGATTTTACAATTTTTATTGATTTAGAATTGTATCCCTATGCACCTAGTATAGATATGTCAAATTTTGGGGATAGAGGGTGAGTGGAAAGGTTACTTTTAATTCCTTCAAGTTGGAAAGAAACCTACTGAAAGCTATCAGTAATATCTATAGGATTCTCAAGGGGTGTGCACCCTAAAAATCATTTGATAAGATTTATACCTTGTCTATCAAGAAGAAACAACTCAATAGGGTCATAAAAGGAAAATTTAAGAAAAATTTTCATAAGATAAGTTACAACTGATGGAAAATGACCTATTAGGCCTATACCCTATCTGTACAATAGGGCAAACTTGCACACACAATCAGTTGTCAAGCATTGGGTCAATTTTTCAAGCTTAGAAATGTTTGAAATATTTAAAATAGAATGATGATAATAATTTGGGAATTTTTTTTGATGAGAAAGAATATAGTTGTGGAGAAGAAGTCAAGATTTTAAATAATGACCTACAATAGGCTTTAAAATGACAAACACATTCATCTTGGTAGCAATAAAGAGTTTTGAGGTTCATACATTCATATAGGGTTTTCAAGGTAGATTAAAATTGGATTGATGTTATAGGACCTTAATTATCTCAATATTAAACCTAAAGCCACATGAATTAGGCCTAAACCTTATCTAAAATCACCTATAAGCCCTAAATCTCATAAAACATAGTCAACACAGCCATCTTAGTAGTAAGATGGAGTTTTTGAGGTTTAGACCTTCATTGAAGATTTAAAATGGATGAATATGGTTTAAGGATAAGTTAATCCCAATGTATCCATATAAGACCCTAAACACAACAAGGAAGAGACCTAAATGCTTGCTAAAACACCTCAAAACAGGGCAGACTAGGAGCAATATAATTAGAGGAAGTGAAAGTGTGAACTCAGTTTGGAGTGGGGTGATTTTTGAGCCCAAATGGATCATGTAAATGGTGTATTAAAGATAATTTGAAGTTATTTACATGATATAAGGGTGTATAACCCATTTTTAAGCTTGAATAGCTATCAAGATGCTCCTACAGGACTAGGAACATGCACCTATAGCCTAGTATGAGGAATTAGTAGCAATTAAGGTGAAAAGGGTATCAAATGAAGAATGTACATGAGTCATGTGAAGATTTATTATTATATGTATATATAAAAAAATATAAATACACACCTTTTGAAGATTTAATTCCTTACCATGAAGCCTACAGGCATAGAAATAGGCATTTATAGTTAGAACCTTGAGTTTGATCTCAATCAAGAGTTAAGAGGTTTTTGGAGGTCAAAAAATGCATTAAAATGGATGAGATGAATATGTGATGCTAGGAAGGTCACCAAAAGGTTTTTTACACACATTTTTAGGCTAAATACATCCATGAGAAGCTTACAAATAATGAAAATTATGTCTCAATATGTACATGTAGTTTTAGGCCTAATGCTAGGTTTCATAGCATGGAGGTTATTTTAAAGGAAATAAGGATATATAAGGTTGTAATAGGTTTTTTAAATCGTTTAATATCATTAAAAATCATAATAAATCTCAAATTTAAATGGTAGGACCTCCAAATGTAGTTTTATACCTTGCCTAGTCAAAATTTTGCCTTGGAAAAATGGAGAGTTAGAGGAATAAATCAAGGAGTTGGGAACTAATTTTTGGTATAGAGTACCCTTAGGACCTATATAACACTATAAAACAATAAATTTTCTAAGGTAAATATTTAAATCACCCTCTATTTTTTCTCAAATTAGGGTCACTTTTCGTGTGCATAAAGGTGCTAATTTTGAGAAAAGTGATGAAATCATGGACCAGAAGGTAAGGAGGGTTAAAATTAAGTATTTTAAAGATGGAAAAAAGATAGGGTGACATAAAAACCCATATTGGAGGGTTTTAATTCCAAGGATATGGTCTAGATAAGTAGGTCTACATGCAGAGTTAGTATAAAAGTATGCAAACCCAACCCCAAGTGAGATGTCACTTCAAGTTTTAACCTTATCCAAGCACTATGATGTTTTTATGATGCATATTGGGGTAAAATATGATGTATTAATGCTTAAGGAATGTAATAAAAGTGAGAATTATGGTATTTTAGTTCACAAGGTCCTAGCAGGCCTGTTGGCAAGGCATAACTCTTTTCCCAAAATAGGGGTCATTCCCATTTTTTCCTCTTGGTGAGATCTCCAAATGATTTTAAAATGTTATTAGGTTAGATACATAGGTTAGGAATCTTTTTTTTGGTGAGGAAACTTCACATAAATCCATATGTAATCTTAGACCTACTAAAAACCTCAAAGGAAGCATAAGAGCAACATGAAGGTCAACTTTCATCACTCATATCTCTCATGGATGTTTGCATGTAACCCTGAGAAATTTAGATATGTTATAGGGGTTTATTAAGATTCAAAAAATGTAATTTTTCTAGGGTTTCAATTTTTTACCTTTATGAACAAAGGTTAAGAGTCAAGGTCACTCAAAACTGTTACAAAACCCTCATAGTGACTTGTTTGGCAAACTTGAGTTGGTAAAGAACCAAGATGAAATAATGAAGCCAGGGGTATAAAAGGAAATTTATATAATAAATTCTCAAGTTTATAAAAGGGTGTTTGGTTTGTATGGAACTATAAGGATTGGAGGAAAATAGGGCTTATTTTGACCATTTTGAGTGGTATGTAAGATACATGAGGAGTTAGGAGATGAAAAAAAATTTAGAGGAAGATTTACACTTGAGATAAATCCAAAAAATCACCTCATCTCATGAATAATCCTCTAAGTTCCTCAACTAGGTCCTCATTTTTAGCCAGTCTAGTGAGCCAACTAGTGAACACTTGGGGAAAATGGTGAAAATTAATTAGGAAAGAATTTTAAAGGACTTTTTTTGAAAATAATGATATAGGAGCATTTGAAAAGTGTCATGAAATACTTTTTATGGATAATTTTGTAGGTTTTATGAGTTTTTAATGCCAAGTGGAGAAGGTACATGGAAAATATCCATTTTGAGATTACTAAGAATGATGTTGCATGTCCACAAGAATAGGGATGGTCATGGATCATTATAATGCATGTGGGGACTTGTTTGTAACCCTGATTTCTTAGATCAACCATCATACCTGACCATATGTATGGATAAAGGTAGTTTTGGAAGGCAACTCATGAAGGTAGTTTCTTATGCTAGAATTGCAAGTTTTGTGCCACTTTTTACTATCCTTATGATTTGTTTTAGATATATATACCTATATGATAAGGCATATATCACCTCACCTATCTTCCACATGTAATGTTAACTGATTCTCTCAAATGGACACATGTCCAAGTGACTCTTGGACTTCCCTTCTCTCTATCTTCCCATTTCTTCTATAAATTATGGCCTTTTGGCATTGTAAAAAAAACTCCACTTGGGTATGGAAAAGACCTACCAAATATTTGTCTTGAATCAATAAAGATATCTATTTTTTACCTAATTCAATAATTTTATAATTGTATGTGATGGTTATTGTCTTGTCCAAGTGTATCTTAGCTTACCTTCACATGTCAATTTTCTTAGTACCCTACGAGTTTAAAAGACTTCTCTTTGCAGGTCAACAAGAAGTGTCAAATGGAGTTGTAAATTTAGTGAATAAATAATTCAATATTTTGTCTTATAATTCCTATTGTCTAAGTCTTCCTATCCTAAGCCAATTCCAAGACCCCATGTTGAAACATTGATGCAAGAAGAAGGTTATTATTAGATGGAGTGTATGTTAGGCTTCTTTTGGTTCAAAGTACATGTCAAGAGTGTGAGTAGAACAAATCTTCTGGTGAATCACCTCTAGTAGAATAGGTTTAATTTTAGTTTTTCTAACCATTTTCAACCCCCCAAGTTATTAGTAGTAGGGATATAAGCTTAAATTATGCATTAAGGGGAGCTAGCCCCTAATCTAGAGATCTAATCCCAAATAGGGATACCCATAACCCTAGGGTGGTTCCATTTTTTCACTTGAGTGAGGATAATCTTTCCCCATCTTCTCCTTGGGTGAAGTAAAGTGACAATAGTTTTTGGCATGCTCGATGGGACTATTGAGTCCATTCCTTGATGATTTTTGGTGTTCTCCTCAAGACATCAACATTTAAAGGCAATTATAATAAACATTAATGGTGACTCCAAATACATATCTACTGGTTGAGTAGCCTAGGTATACCAATTGAAGTTGTTTTCTTATTCCATACTCTTTTTTGAAGTGATTCATAGAGATTTGTGAGTTTAAGCTTGTTTTAACTCATGTTGAGGAGTTATGTCTAGATTTACCTCTTCCTCTTGATTATGAGTAAGTTATTGTCTAGCCTTGTCATGATCCTCACCAAGCATATGCTGCCAATGACCAAAACTATCAAGTTTGTACTCCATCTAGCCCACCTAGCTCTCCTCCAAGCCATTCCATCACTATTTTCAAAAGAACTCTCCTTGGTTACCAAGAATACATTCTAGACCTTAACACTATACATGGTTGTGGTGAAATCATACCTAGTGTTTATATTGAGAGTATAAGGAATGACTTGGAACAAATCAAGAAGGATTGGATACCTATAGATGGGGATAATTGGCCAAATATTACCTATGAAAATTTTGATGTGTGTGGTTTGATATTAAATATAGAAGAGAGATTGATTGTTTATGAATAAATCCCATCTTGGTAACCTCAAAAATCCTCACATTCACCTTCAAGTGTGCCATCCTTACCTCTTTAAAATTCTAGTCCAACCATGTTTCCTAATACCCCAAACCCCTCATGTACTTCCCCAAGTTTCTGTTATTGTAAATCCATCCAAGAAAAAAGCCTAATGGAGGAGAACATCATGGTTGAGCAAGTTCATTTATTGGGAGAGGATTTTGAGAGGGAGAGATTGAAATTTTAAGGTCATCTTGAAAAGGAGTTTGAATTGGCCAATCAGGTTTTGAGGTAGTCCATTATGGCAAAGGAAGGTAAAATATCTAAATCCACTTCTCCAAATTATAATCAAAGTGCCAATCCCAAGGAAACTATAGGCTTATTAGACATATATTTCACCCCTTCATCAACCTCTCAATCCCATGAAACTATCCTTGAGCCCACCTTCCCTAGATGGAAAGATGTGATGGTAGCTCATGAGGAAAAGAAAAAGTCATGTTTAAATGGAGAAGTTGTTATGGAAGAGAAATTTGGAGCCATTCATCACCCTTACAACCCTCCTCAAGAGACCTTTGAATCCATCATTCCACCCCCTTCAACTAATCAAGGTTGCCTTCCTAATATGGAGAATTATCTTGCTACTTGGGAATCCCCTTTGGCCAAACTCCCTATTTTTGAAGTGCCTAAGGTTGATGTCACTAAGAGGGAGGATGAGATTGAAATATCAGATTGGATTGAGGATGAATAAGGGTTGAGTGATGGTGAGGAGAATTTAGGGTGTGAGGACGTGAAAGAAGATTCACCTTGTGTTGGGAAAGATGCCTTAGAACAAATTCTCTTGGACTCTATAGAAGAAGAAGAAATGGCCTTTTTGTCTCTCCTTTTCATGATCCAGGAGAGCCAAAATTTGATGACCTATGGAAAATATTTTAGATCATATGTAATGGATTTTAAGCTCTCAAAGAACCTAAAAATCCCTTGGAGATGACCAGTCATGATAAGCAAGAAGATGTGGCTAAAAAGGAGGACATGTGGTATATTTACATGCAAATGTTTCAATAGTATGAGGAGGAAAAGACCAAGATATTATAAAATCAATATCAAGATGAGAGAAATCAAAGACATGTTAAATATAAAGATCATGGAGAGAGCTTAGATCATAATAGAGCAATCTATGACAATTTTATCCCTTTAGAAAATAACTTGGAGCTTGTCTCTACATCCACCTATGCGGACACCTCCAAAAATATTCATAAAGAATGAAATAAAGAAACACCTTCAAATTATTTTGATACAATTATCCTTGAAGAGTTTTAAGATATTATAAGAATGGAAAAGGAGGATCATATCCTTCAAGGAGAGATGAAATTGGAACACGATACTCCATACATGGATTTTTTGATTTATCATGTTAAGATGAAGTGGCAACATCTTGAGGCATGATTTAAGGTTCAAGAGGATATTTATTAATTTTAAAATACATGGTAGATGGATCAATTGGATGATGAACAAAGACAAAGAGCAAAGAGGAAGCAAGAGTCATCTAATACCCCATCTAAGAGGAAGCATGCCTGGCACCCTCACTCATCTAGTGAGGAAGGAGATGTAAGCTACTTCCCTTTTGATCCAAGAAGGGAGGTATAATCAAGATAAATGTACATATTTTTTTCCTTTTTGTCATGTTTGTTTCCCTAAGTGCTACGTAGCACATGTGTGTTTGCTCTAGTCTTTGTTGTGTGTCTCTTTCCTTTATGTGTTTGAGGTAATCAATGGTTGTCTTGTTGATCAAGGTTTGAATCAATGGTCAAGATATCTTGTTTGTTTTAGTCCTTATATGAATCCATAATCATAATGGACTAATAAGGGTATTGGTCTAGTTAGTATTGCAGGTATACTACCCCTATGAGTTACCAATTTGTTGACCAATTTTGACTTTTAGGTCAAAATAGGGCACCCCTAATTAAAAAAATCATTTTTCAGCATATGAGGAGGTCTAATATAATTTAATAAGGTGTTTTATAGGTCACTTCATGCCTTTAAATGTAAAATTAAGCTTGGTCACTCATTTCATCAGCCTATCATGTCATTTGGGGTCATTTCAAGGGTCTAAATGGTGTATTTAATGCTTTGTATGGTTTATTGGGATTTTTTAAAGTTATGAAATCTGATTTTAGACCCCATGTGTCATTATAAGTATTAATAATATGACATAACTGAATAAATGGTAGGTTTTTTAGATAAAAGGTAGTTTTTTTGGCCAAAAAGAGAGGAATGGGCACTTGTATGGCTATCTTGGGAAGTGTGCCTCTTGGAAAACATGGTGGTGTGAATCTTCACCTCTGTATATTTAATATAAACATTTTTTTTCATTTTTTCACAAAAAATTACATTTTCAACTCACTTTTCTCCCTTTTCTTCTTAGCATGCAATGAAAGGTCAACTTCAAGTGCTCACTATAGGTCGTACAATTTGAGTTGGAGGAAATGATATTGGGGGTGGATAGTGATATGAGTATACTTAAAATACATAAAAATAAGTTTAAATTTGGTTCCTCCTCCTTTATCAACAATCATTAACAATCCATGTAGCTTATTATAGAATTGCATCCAAGAGGGGTAAAATCATGCATCTCTTTCTAGTTTTTAGAGATCCTTGAATTTGAGTGATCTTGATGAGGTGATTTATATTATAATAATGATCTATTGATTATTTTTTCAATATATAAAAATTCATCTCTCATTATCTTTGAAGGATTTTTTAAAGGGTGCTAGTTTCATGTAGTTTACAAAGTTGAGTCTAGGTATTGAGTTTTTCCAACATCCAGGGAGCTTCATGGTGGTCAGAATGTTATTTATATTCATGTGTGAATATATAATTCATTAAATAATCTTTTTGGAGGTCCAAATATCATCCTTCCAAAGCTAAATTGCCTTATTTTGCCTTATTTGCTACCTTGCCACTTTCAGTCAAGTTGCGCTTATTTCATGGAGGTTGTATGGATGAGAGAGAGAGAGAGTTGAGAGTACATGGTGGAATCCATTTTGAGCCTTAAATTTATATAAGAGTCATAATTATCATGTTATGAAGGCCTAGGATGGTATATGATAATTTATCATTACAAGGAGAGGTCATTCCATTTTTGGACCCTCAATCCCCAAGTGTTCAAAATAGTGGTCCTGAGGTTTTTATGGATTAATGCTAAACATGGTGGAGTAGGATTTTACCATTTTTATTGTGTTTTAATTATATCCCTATGCACCTATTATAACTATGTCAAATTTTGGGGCTAGAGGGTAAGTGGAAAGGGTACATTGAATTCCTTCAAGTTGGCAAGAAACGTACTAAAAGCTATTAGTAATATCTACAAGATTATCAAGGGGTGTACACCCTAAAAGTCATTTAATAATCCCTAGACCTTATCTAGAAATATTAAATATCTTAAAAGGGTCATAAAATTAAAATTCAAACAAATTTTTCATAAGAGAAGTTATAACTGATTGAAAATGACCTATTGGGCCTATACCTTATCTGTACACCAGGGGAAACTTGCACACATAGTCAATGGTCAAGCATTGGGTCAATTTTTCAAGATTATAAATGTTTTAAATATTTAATGAGAATTATGATAATAATTTGGGAAATTTTTGTTTGAATATAAATAATGTAAATATGGAGAATAAGTCAAGATTTCAAATAGTGACCTACAGTAGGCCTAAAAATGACAAACACAGTCATCTTGGCAATAAGAAAGAGTTTTGAGGTTAACACCTTCATCTATAGTTTTAAAGGTAGATCAAAAGTGGATTGAGTGGTAGAGAACATAAATTATCTCAAGAGTAAACCTAAATCCACATGAAATAGGCCTAAACCTTTTCTAAAATCACCTACAGGCCCTAAATCTCATATAACACAGTCAACACAGTCATCTTAGCAGTAAGATGGAGTTTTTGAGGTTTAGAAATTTATTGAAGATTTAAAATATATTAATATGGTTAAAATATAATTTAATAAACATTTGGAAATTTAATACCCTAAACACAACATGGAAGAGACCTAAATGCTTGTCAAAATACCTTAAAATATGGTAGGCTGGGAGCAACACAGTTATATGAAGTGAAAATGTGAACTCAGTTTGGAGTGGGGTGATTTTTGAGCCCAATGGAGAATTTAAATGGTGGAGTGAAGATAATTTGAATTTATTTACATAATATAAGGTTTTATACCCCCTTTTTAATCTTGAACACATATCAAGAATCACCTATAGGACTAGGAACATGCACCTACAACCTAGTATGAGGAATTAATAGTAATTAAGGTGAAAAGGGTATTTTGAACTCAAATGAAGCATGTAGGTGATTTATTTGAAGATTTATGATGATATTGATATCAAAAAAATCTAAATACACATCTTTTTAAGCTTGAATTCCTTACCATGAAGCCTACAGGCCTAGAAATAGGCATTTACAGTTAGAACCCTAAGTTTGATCTCAGTGAAGAGTTAGGAGGTTTTTTGAGGTCAAAAAGTGAAATTAAAATGGATTATATTAATATTTTATGATATTAAGGTCAAAAAAAGGTTTTTTACACACCTTTTGAGGTTAAATACATCCATTAGAAGCTTACAAATAATGAAAATTCTGTCTCAGTTTGTATAGGCAATTTTAGGCCTAATGCTAGGTTTCATGGCATGGAAGGTGTTTTAAAGGAAATAAGTATAGATATGGTTTTATTTGTTTGTGTAAATAATTTAATATCCTTAAAAATCACACTAAATCTCAAATTAAAACCCTAGGACTTCCAAATATAGTTTTATACCCTGCCTACCCCTAAACCTTGCCTAGTCAAAATTTTGCCTTGGAAAAATGGAGAGTTAGAGGAATAAATGGAGGAGTTGGGAGATAATTTTTGGTAAAAAGTACCCTTATGAAATATAAAATAATTATTTTTACAATTTCAATAGTTAAAACACCCTCTATTTTGTCTCAGAGTAGGGTCACTTTTAATGTGCATGAAGGTGCTGATTTTGAGAAAAGTGATGAAATAATGGACCAAAAGTTAAGGAGGGTTAAATTTAAGTATTTTTAAGATAAAAAAACACCTATTTGGACATAAAAAACTAGATTGGATGGTTTAAATTACAATTATATGGTATGGATAAGTAGGTCTGTAAGCAAAACTAATATAAAAGTATGCAAACCCAACCCCAAGTGAGAGGTCACTTCACGTTTTAACCTTCTCCAAGCACTCTTATATTTGTATGATGCATAGGGGGTAAAATATGATTTATTAATTTTGAAGGAATGTACAGGCATGTTGGTAAGGCATAAATCTTGTCCCAAAATAAGGGTCATTCCCATATTTTCATCTTGGTGAGATCTATAATGATTTGAACATGTTTTTAGGTCATATAAATAGGTGAGGAATATTTTTTTTGGTGAGGAAACTTCACATAAATCCATCTCTAACCTTAGGCCTATTGAAAACCTCATAGGAAGCATAAGAGCAACATGAAGGTCAATTTCCATCACTCATATCTCTCATGGATGATTGCATGGGACCCTGAGCCATTTGTATAAGTTATAGGGGCTTCTTAAGTGGCCATAAATGGAATTTTTTTAGGGTTTAAACATTTTACCTTTATGAACAAAGGTTAAGATTCAAGGTGACTCAAAACCCTTTTAAAACCCTCATAGTGACCTATTTAGGAAAATTGCATTGGTAAGGAACCAAGATGAAATAATGAGGCTAGGGGTATAAAAGGAAAGTTTTTTAAGACATTATTAGGTTTCTAAAAATGTGCTTTGTTTGTATATAACTATAAGGATCGGAGGAAAATAGGGTTTTTTTTACCATTTTGAGTGGTATGTAAGCTAAATGAGGAGTTAGGAGATGAAACAAACCTTGGGAGGAAGATTTAGACTTGAGATAACTTAAAAAATTCACCTAATATTAGGAATAATCCTCTAAGTACCTCAACTAGGTCCTCACTTTCAGCCATTCTAGTGAGCTGGCTAGTGAACACTTGGGGAAAGTGGTGAAAAGTAATTAGGGAAGGATTTTAAAGGATTTTTATTGAAAATAATGATATGGGAGCATTTGAAAAGTTTCATTCCCTATTTTTCATGGATATTTTTTCAAGTTTGAGGAGTTTGGAAAGCCAAGTGGAAAAGGTACATGGAAAAGAGTCATTTTGAGACTGCTAGGAATTATTTTGCATGTCCACAAGAATAGGGATGGTTAGGGATAATTACAATGAATGTGGGGAAATTTTTTTAACCTCTATTTCTCATATAAACCATCATACCTAACCATATGTAGGGATAAAGGTAGTTTTTGAAGGAAAATCTTGAAGGTAATTTCCTTTGTCAGAAATGTAGGTTTTATGCCACTTTTCACTATCCTTATGACTTGTTTTAGATAGATATACCTCTATGACATGTAATAGATCACCCCATCTCTCTTCCGAATGCAATTATAACTAATTATCTCATATGGACACATGTCCAAGTGACTCTTGGACTTCCCTTCTCTCTATTTTCCCATTTCTTCTATAAATTCTAGCCTTTTGGTATTGTAAAAATAAAGTTCGCTTGGGTATGGTGAAGCCATACCAAAATTTTGTCTTGAATCAATAAATATATATGTTTTTTAGCTAATTAAATAATTCTCTAAGTGTATATAATTGTTATTATCTTGTGCAAGTGTATCTTATCTTACCTTCACATGTCAATTTTATTAGTACCTTGTGAGTTCAAAGACTTCCCTTTGTAGGTCAACAAGAAGTGTCAAATGGATTTTAAGGTGTAGTGAAAAAATAATTAAATAGTGTGTATTATAATTCCTATTGTCTAAGTCTTCCTAGCCTAATCCAATTCTAAGACCCGATGTTGAAACATTGATGCAATAAGAAGGTTGTTATTGGATGGAGTGTATGTTAGGCTTCTTTTGGTTCAAAGTACATGTCAAGAGTGTGAGAAGAACAAAAAATTTGGTGCATGACCTTTAGTATAATAGGTTTAATTTCAGTTATTCTAACCCTTTTCAAACCCCCAAGTTTTTAGTAGTAGGTATATGAGCTTAAATGATGCATCAAGGGGAATTATCCCCTAATCTAAAGATCCACCTCTAAATAGGGATACCCACAACCCTAGGGTGGTTCCATTTTCCCACTTGAGCGAGGATAAGCTTTTCCTATCTCCTCATTAGGTGAAATCAAGTGAATCTTGTTTTTGGCATGCCTAGTGGGACTATTGAGTCCATTCCTTGAGGAGTTTTGGTGTTCTCCTCAAGACATCAGCCTTTAGAGGCAATTATAATATACGTAAATGATGACTCTACATACATATCTACTAATTGAGTAGCCTAGGTATAAAAATTGAATTTGTTTTCTTGTTCCATACTCTTTTATTAAGTGATTCATGGAGATTTATGAGTTTAAGCTTGTTTTAACTCATGTTGAGGAGTTATGTCCAGGTTTGCCTCTTCTTATTATCTAACCTTGTCATGATCCTAATCAAGCATATGCTACCAATGACCAAACCTATCAATTTTATGCTCCATATATCCCACCTATCTCTCCTCCAAGCCATTCCATCACTAGTTTCAAAATAACTCTCCATGGTTATCAAGAATACATGCTAGACCTTAAAACTAGAAATGGTTATGGTGAAATTATACCTAGTGTTTATATTAAGAGTGTAAGGAATGCCTTGGAGAAAATCAAGGAGTGGATACCTATAGAGGGGGCTAATTGGTTGGGACTCTTTCAATGTAAAAATCTCTCTCTCTTTCCCTTTTCTATAAATATAAGCTTCCAAGCCTTGAAATCGATCCCTCTTTTTTGGTATGACTAAACTCTATCAAAATTTATACTATAACACCATTTGATGTGATAAAGACTGAATTCCATCATTTTGTAAGGTAGATTGAAGTGTGTCTTATGAACTCATGTATTATGGTTAAGTGAATGTATTTTCCTTACCTATATCATAGTTTTCTCACCTTCATGAAGTTCTTATTAGCTCTCATTGGTCATTATAAGTGCAATTTACAATTTGTTGTTTAGCTTGAAAGTGGATATCTGCCCTCTCGTGCTAGTTTAAAAATTGATCAATGCCTTATTGTGAAATATCTACGTGGGACTAATTTTATTTGGTCTTGAATACATCTTATAGTGTGTCTTATATAAGTTTGAGTGATTAAATCATTGGTGCATCACCTCTTTTACATGATTTCATAAGTTATTATTAAAGTTTCGCTCTCCCTTTTCTAAGTGTGTGCTAGTTTAGGTTTAATATAGGTGATAGATCCAAAAGGAAGTCAACCTTCTCTAGATGTCTGATCTATTATTAGGATACCCATAGCCTAGGATCAGTCCCATGTTAGACTAGATTTGAGTAAGAGAACCTAAATAATCCCTGTCTTAGCCAGGGTATAAATTTACAAAACAAACATTTTTGGCATGCCTGATAGGACAAGGTTTCCTTGGCATAATTAAATTTTAAAGATTGAGAAGAAGAAATTGGAAAAGGAAGATACATATACCATCATCAAAAGTTTAATATTCTTCAAGTTATAGTAGCATCATCTAGATAATGCTTTCATGCCAAATATTACTACAAGGTCATCAAGTAAAGGTATTATTTTTGAATTCATTGATCTACCTTCTACTTCTTACAAAAAAACAAGATTAAATAGTATAAGACACTATCCTTAAAAGAAATTTTCACCTCTTGGTCATCCTATTATTTTAGTCTAAGCTATTATCCCCATAAGCCAAATCCATTTTTCCCAAATGGTGATCAAGAATCAAGTATTTGTTCTATTAAATAGAGGTAGTCCCTTGAAATTAGCTTAATATGATGACATCCTTGTGTTTGATTTAAAGAGTATCCCTTTATTCTTATGAGAATGGGATAAAAATACTACTATTGATAACATTCAAGATGTTGTAAACCTTTGCATTATTCATAATATTGTCCAAAATAATGTGGCTATTAGACTACTTGTTGCTTCCTTCAAGGGAAAAGCATTGTAATAGTATATGAATCTTCATTTAACCTTCATTTCTACCTAGGATGATTTAGGTGCAGCCTTAATAAAATATTTTGAAGACAAATCTAATCATATATCATTGGGTGAACAACTAACTACCATACAAAGGTACCCCCATGAATTCATGTTTGATTTTAACCTTAGATTCCAAAATATATGGACTAGGATCCTAGCATTGGTCAAACCATCTCTAGAGTATCCATTTTTGTATTGTTTAAAGTCCCTCAATTATGACATTAATGTCATGATACAGTCCATGGGTGTTAATACTTTATCAAATGCCTATGACCTTACAATAAGAGAAAAAAATAGCTTGATACAAGCTGATAAACTTACTCCAAGGCCTCTAATGCCCATATTCTTAGAATTACAGCCTATTCCTTCCCCTCAAATTCCTTAGATCCCATCAATATCTCCTATTGCATCTCCAAAATCCCAAGTTGTAGCACCTTCTAATTAGGCTAGTGAGATTGGAGATCTAAAAAATATGCTACAATATTTTGGGAATGAGATTGTTCAACTCAAGAGACAACAGTACCAAGGTAGGCCTTATCAATAGAAAAACCATAACACTTATCAATCCTTCAATAATCAAAGACCTCCTTATCAAGGTTTCAAGGATAATAGGCAATATTACCAAAACCATGGATCCATAACCCAAACTAAGCCATATACAACCCTTGATACTAATGTACCTTCTAGTTTAAAAGCTATTATTCCTCAAAACAACTTGATGCAATATTCAAGTTCATAGTCATTCAATCCAAATGACACTCAAAACCAAGCCTTAATATCAAAAGATATTACTATGGCATAAATGACACAAGAAGAGTTCTATCTTCAAAGTGGTCAGTATCAAAACATGAATATGGCATCCCAAGGAAAGGCTCAACAAGTTCTAGGGTAACGTGATGCCATCAATGTGAATTGGCAATTGGATGATCATATTGCATTCAATCAAGTTGGTGAAACTAGTAACAAAAATGGTTAAGTTACAAATCTGACTAAAGCTAAAAGAAGAGTAGTTAAACAAGCTTAAGATGTGAGAAATGTTTCTATTATTACTAACATTATTCAAAAAAGTGTCAAGGATCAAGCTATTGTACCTATAGCAAAAAATAACTAGAATGCATAGGCAGGGAAGGTTCCCCAAATTCCTCTAATTAGAGAATAATCAATGGTTCAAAATTTATAGCCAAAGGTTACTGGAACTTATTTTAGCATAATAGATCAAATGAAGAAGTCAAATGTTATCATCAACATGTGGGATTACCTTTTTATTCTAGGGAAAAAATACATGGTCATTTAAGAGCTTTTAGCTCTTAAGGTGTCTAAAGAACCAATTGAGAAACAAGGAGCTATCTTGGCCAATTTAGATCAACCTACCAAGTAACTTGACCAGCAAGTACATAACATGACTAAAGTGGACAAAACCAAGGTCAAATTGAAGAAAAACCGTCCCCTTTATCTCTCTTTAATAGTTGGTATTTGCTTAGTCCATAATTGTATGGTAGATAGTATAACTAGTAGCATTTTTATGCCTAAGTAAATTGCAGACAAGTTGGGTCTTGTCTATGAGCCGAATACCAAGGGAGTATTATAATTAGATGGGTCACCAATAAGATATTAGGAATAATTAAGGATCTAAAGTTGACATTACATGTTTGCCCCAATGTTACGATTCAACAAGATGTAGTAGTAGTGGACTTACCTCCCTATTTTACCATGTGCCTGTCAAGGTATTTAATTCAAAGATTGGAGGATATTTGTTAGATGATTAGACATATTTAATTTTTAGGACCATGTATGGTATCGAGGTAAAAATACATTCTAAACCTATTGGAAAATTTCATTTGGATCCATATATGCTAAGTATGGTGAATACTAATTATGTTATCTTAGATAAGGTACTAGAAAATAGTGAGGTGAAAATTGAGTCACCTCTAGATGGAGTTCTAGATTTTTTTCTTTATGAGTAGGCATCTAATTTTCATGAGCATGATTCCTAAAATTTAATTGAAGAAGGACTTGGTGTCTATTGCCTTCATGAGAATGATACACTAATTCTAGCTTTGATGAAGGATGATTAGCCTAATGATGGCCCATGGAAACTATATTTTGATGAATCTAGGAACAAACATGGAACTACGTATGGAATGATGTTAACTTCTCCTACTAATTAAAGGAATTTTTATTCTCTTAATTTTTAGTTCGGTTGTTCCAATAATGTTGTTGAATATGAATCATTGGTGCATGGTTTGTAATTGGTGAGAAAGATGAAGGTCAATACCTTACAAGTTTTTTGTGATAGTAAACTAGTAGTTCACCAAGTAATAGGTATACACATATACAAAAATCCATTGCTTAGGTACTATAATAATAGAGTATGGGACTTACTTAAAGACTTTAAAGCTTTCAATATTTGTGCCATATCTATAAATAAGAAAAAAAATACATATAGGTCGGTTGCCATTGGGTCACAATTTAGTATCTCAAATGACATAAATAATGAAAAGGCTCAATAAAACATCAAAGTGATTATAAGACCTTATATCCTAGACAACCATGAAAATTATCAAGTATTTGAATATTATAGTCATATTGTCAGGTTCTTAGAAGAGGAAGCTAATTTCTCCTCAAGGAACTAAGACAAGCACTTGTTGTAATATGTTGACCAAATTGTGCAACTGAAGACAAATAAGTTGCCTAAAGGGTTGGTCACCCTTGAAAACATATTCAACAGAGATGATGAATTGACAAAAGAAAAGTTTTATTTATTAATCAAGGAAGAACACTATATAAATGTGGAGATTGAAATTGGTAAGAGCTTAAATTTGGTCAAAGTTTGCACATATTCAGAAAAGGAAACTTTTATTAAGTTATGTTCAAGTTTTGTAGATGTTTGTGTATGGTAGTACAATGACCTTAAAGGATTTGATCCAAGACTAGCTCAACTTAACATTGAGTTAGAATATGAGACTAAGCTATTCAAATATAGACAAAGGCCTATTGACCCAAAAATTTAACCTTTGATGAGAGCTAAGTTTCATAAGCTCATTGAGTCAACTATAATATTTCCAATTAAGCACTCAATTTGGGTGGTAAATCTTATTCTAGTATGGAAAAATAATGGAGACATTGGACTGTGTTGACTTTCTTGACTTGAACAAAGCTTCGCTTAAAGACCACCATCTATTTCCATCTATGGAAAAAATTCTATAGTTATTTTTATATTTAGAAAGGTTCTCCTTGTTGGATGGCTACAGTGGTTACAATAAGATTTTGGTCAAAGAAGACTAGTTCAAAAAAGCCTTCACCATAAAGTGGGGGACATTTGCATATAGGAAGAAGCCATTTAGTGTATCTAATGCTGGATCAAATTTTTAGAAAGCCATGAACATGGAATTCCAAGGTCTCCTTAACAAGTTCAACTTGTTTTTATTTGGATGACATAACAATATTTTTTGGTAGTGCAAATGAACACATGATTCACCTCGAGCAAGTATGTGAAAAATGTAGATAGTTTGGAATATATCTTAATCCCAAAAAGAGTTTATTTTTGATTCATGAAGGTAAGCTTCTTAGACGTGTAATTTTAAATCATGGTATGAGTATAGATCCTAATAGGATAGATTAAATTATTGTACTCTCCTTGCTTAAACACAAGACAACCTTGTAAAGCTTTTTAAGCAAGATCAATTTCATAAGAAGATACATTTCAGAATTTACTACTTTATCCAAGTCACTTATAGTTATGCTAAAGAAGGGTCAAAGTTTTAACTATTCTAAGGAAGGATTAAGAAGATATGAAGAAATCAAGAAAGCCATAACTAGTGCTCCTACACTCTTGAACCCTGATTTTATGACAGATTTCTTCTTCTACACCTATGCTAATATTGACACTATTTCAGGTATTTTCATGTAGCAAAACTAAGATACTTTAGAGAAACCAATAGCCTTCTTCACTCAAGGATTAAAAGAGTATAAAACAAGGTAATATTTTGTTTAAAATCATATAATTTTAGTTATAAGGTCTCTTAAGAAGTTTAGGTACCTATTGTCCAATAATAAGATACATTTAATGGTTACACATCCAAGTGTCAAGGATTTCCTCTTGAACAATGATATAAATGACAAAAGATATGGTTGGATAACAAAAGTCATGGAATATGATGATGAGATCAAGGTCACCAAGTTTATTAGAGGCAAATGACTTTGTGAACATCTAGCCTAAGACTTGCAAGAAGTTAATGAGGTGATTATGGTGTCAAATGATGAATAAGTTATAAATGATCACCTCACCTTCCATTTTATTCCAAGATATAGTATTATAATTACAAGAGGGTTTTTATCCTTCTCATCTAAACCCTTCAAAGAGGAGATATTTTAGATTGAAATCAATTATTTTTCTTCTTGTTGACAGTGATTTATTCAAAAAGGATATCAATGGCATGTTTCTAATGTGCATAGAGCTAGGACAAACACATAGATTACTTGAGAAATTCCATGATGGACATGGTGGAGGTAATTATTCATCAAGGATCATATCCCACCAGGTCATGAGATGTGGATATTATTGTCCAAGTATATTTGGTGATTGGCATGCATGGATTAGGAAATGCAGACAATGTGTTATGTTTGTTGGGAAAGTTAAGCTTACAGGCTTACCTCTATAACTAATTTCAGTAAATCAGCCCTTTGTCCAATGGGTATTGTAATTTTTTGGTCTCATTAAACCCCCTTCAAGTTTAGGACACAAATGGATCCTAACTACCACATATTATTTTATTAGATGGATAAAGGCAGTGGCATTGAAAGAAGCCAATGAAACCAATGTTTTGGACTTCTATGAAGGTTTGCTTACTAGGTTTAGAGTCCTTTCAACCATAATTTATAATAATTCTATGGATTTTTTAGGGTCTAATATCAGATATTGGGAATCAAAACATAGTGTTTTTCTTAGTACCTCATCAAACTATTACCCATAAGGCAATGGCTTTACTAAGTCTACTAACAAGAGTTTATTGAAGATCATTAGGGGGATTTTTGATGATAATTAGAGGTCACAGAATCTCAAATTGAAGTCAACTATATGGGTTGATAGGATCACCTATAAATAGTTAATAGTCAATTCTCCATATAAGCTAGTATATGGTAAGGAAACAAGAATGCCTATTTATCTTGAATTCCCTAATTTGGAGCTAATGCATCAACTTGAGATTTTGGAGAATGATCCAATGAAAATAAGATATGTTGAGCTCATGGAGCTAGAAGAGATAAGGAATCAGTCCATGTTGGCTATGGAGGCCCATCAAATAATGATAAAGAGATCTTTTGACAAAGGAACTTCTTTAAGAAGTTTTCAAGAAGGATATTTGGTCATCAAGTGGGATGAGGACATAGCTAAGCTAGGAAGGCATAAATTTTTTGACTCTCTTTGGAGTGGTCCATATAAAATCCCATACTAAAAAACCCATAATGCTTTCCATCTTGAAAAAATGGATGGTGAGGAGCTTCATATCCCAATCAATCAGATACAATTGAAAAACTATTATTGAGAAAGTTATGTTCCCTATACATAGTTTATTTTCTTTCCTTCAAGTGTTGTTTTTTGACACATTAGTTTATTTCTATTTTGTCCCAAATAAGTGCTTCATTTGCACATTTTATTTATTAAGTGATTTCCCTATTTTATTTTATTTCTTTCCCTATTTTGGTGGAATTCTTTTGTCTTTTCAGTCAAGACATTTGTTGCAGTCATGTAATAAACGTATTATCTATAAATGGTCTGAGTTCTCAAGCATAGCAAACATGCTTCCTAGCTGAGTTGCCAAAGATGTTAGCCAATTTTTGCCCTAAATTACAAACTTGCCTAAGTATAATGTAATGTCTTGAAGATCAAATATGGAGTAAGGCTTAAAGATATTTTTTGTATGGAATGAGTGATCCAAGGATCACATACAAATTACAAAGATTTTGAAACACTTTAAGTTTAATTAAAGTGTATTTTTGTCAATATTTGAGGGATAGGTATAAAAATTAAAGAGAAGGTTATTGAGCAAGTTTCATGGTGAAACTAAGTAGATTAAAAGTTAGGGATAAGTTGTACAAGCATTGGAAATTCATTTGAGAATTCAAAGTTCAAGCACAAGTTTAGAAGAGTCTTCAAGATTTAAAAGTTAAGTGAAAAACCCTTTTTTGGCTAAGTCCTTATGTAATAAATATTTAAGGCTTTTATTTTTATAAGTCATGTTTATTTTGTAAAAATGTCTGAGGCAAAACTATTTCTTTCAGGAAAATTGTTACACAACAATTTCCCCAAGGACCAATTCTTTCGAACAAAATGTTTAATGCAAAAAAGCTAACTATTAATTTCTTTCAAACACATTATTTAGAGCAAGAACCTCATAGACTTGATTATTTCAAATAAATTTTCCAAAACAAAGGTCTTGAAGACTTATTTCTTTTAAGGAAAGTGGCCAAAATAAAAATCCCAAGGAAATAGTTTCAAGACAAAATGCCCAATGTAAAAGCTCTAATAGAATTGTTTATTTCAGAAAAATTAATCCAACAGAGAGATGAAGGGTGTGAAAGTGTCAAATTCAAGCACATAAAATGATCATTGGTTTTCAAATATATAGTGATAGTCACATGGATGCCAAATATGTTTATGTAGATGTTAAAATTTAAGCCACAATAAATAGCCATCAGATAACAGTTAGTGACTGTGAAATTTAAGCCATGACAAATATCCATTGGATTTAAAATTTCTTGGAAATGTTCATGTAGATGTCAAAGTAAATCTCACTAGTCATACATTAGGGTGCAAAGATTGATGGTCTCATATAATTCATTGATGTTCTGATAGATGTCAATTGATGATTGCATGATTATCAAATTTAAGCACAATAAATGATCATTGGTTTTCAAATATCTGAATGATGGTCACATGGACATCAAATAAATTTGAATGGATGTCAAAATATAGGCATGCAAATGTCAAATTTAATCCTTGTAAAGTAGTATTTTATTTTCAAATATTCAATATTAATGGTCAACATTTAATCAGAAGAAGATCTAATAGTGAGTGGTGACTGACAAGATAGTGAGTCAAAGTAGACCTAATGGATCATATTCAATCATGGATTAAAATTTAATGGAAAGAAAAGGGTCAAATGGGTCAAATAATCTTAAAATCAAATACATGGATGATAAGTGGTACTAGCTTAGATAGATTTGATAAGTCAAGGGTAGGATTGTTGGCTCTCATTTAATCATACTGATCAAGATCAATGGTGCAAGATGGATAAAAATTTTAATAATTTGAGTTAATTTTTGATGACCAATCAAATAAAGGTGAGTTGAGACATTTTTGATGGAATTTTGTGTGGTAGTTTTTGACTTGAATAAGGTAAAAGACCAGTGCTCAAGCATGAGCCAGGTTGAACCATCAGGACCAAACATTACTAGCAGAACTCTATATAAATAAAATAGGTTTTTTAGACCTATCACAAACCAAAAAGGGGGTGGATCATTGAAATATAAAGATCAAACACCTAGCAATTTTCATCTATCGACATTAAGAATATGATAAAACCAATATTTTCATTGGTTTTCATCTATAATAGACTTTGGTTCATTTCCTAAATAGGGGAAGATACTTTCAATTAATAGAGGAGCATCTCATCCTTGGACATGGACATACTCTCAACAAATTACCACCTACAGTAAATCAAACATGGCTATGTTAGTTTCAAGATATGAAGATTTGGTCCTTGTAAGTAGATCAAGTAAAGATGGCTTAAATGTCAGGATCCTACTGCCCACTAAGGGCACACTTGATTACCTTTGTATTAGCAACTAAACACATAATTTAACTAGAATGATATGTAACTAGAAATATGAAATAACACAGAATATGAGAGACAATACCCAATTGTATTAATACTCATTCAGAAGAAAATACAATAAAGAAGATGCCACACTTCTTCTTCCCAAACATCTAGAGCTCCCACACTTCTAGGGTTCACCCGTAATTCTCCTCCAATAGTTCACTCTCTCAATTACGGTCACAATAATCAACTCAAACACAGAGTTGTTCACCTCCATTAGTCAGTAACAATGCTGCCAGTATACCAAGTACACAACCGTACTCTAAGTAGATCTCCCTGCTCTTGCAACAACTTGCAAATCACTAGACCTTACTTACCATATAGATGTCTCTACAACCTGAAGCACCCTTGTCCTTGACTCACCAAGTCCTTATGATTCTTCAACCAGTACCCCAGTGGATCTTCTACCAGAACTTGCACAACCTACAATTCTCCCTGATCATACACACTCAACACCCCTTTAGAACTAGGAGGAGCTAATCCCTACTCTCTTCTACAAGCCCTCTTGGATATCTAGCACTCTTTCTCTCTCTCTTTTGAAGGAGCTAATCTTTGCTCTCAAACTCTCGTACAATTTTACAATATAGCCCATGAGTCTATTATATAGATCTCATGCATACAATAATTAGACCCTAATTACAATAATTAGACATGCAACTCAAGACTAAAATTAGCCTCTTAACATGGAAACAATTGGTTCATTAACAAACTATTCGTGAACTAGTAGTTTTGGAACTTCACAGGCAATCGACGTCGGTCCCTATCTACCTGGAGATGACCGACATTAGTCGATCTCTGACCAATGTCGGTAGCTTCCTATCCACTCTTGACCGACATCGGTTGGCCTAACTGACGCTGGTGTCTGTGACACTTCAGCAACTCCTTCTGTTCGTATCCTGGTGAAGCTTTTAGCTCCACAACCTAACATTAGAGTCCTAAATAGTGACCTAGTAGTTGGATAAAGATCGATGTAGCATTCAATTCTTTAATGATGACCTTATTTCTTGATAATATCATGACTTGACATCCATGAATTGGTGTTAATCTATCAAAAGTGGTTGGGCCTCTTTCAATGCATAACTCTCTCTCTCTTTCTCTCTCTCTCTCTTTGCTATAAATACAGGCTTTCAAGCCTTGAAATTGATCCCTCTTTTTTTGTATGAATAAACTCTACCAAAATTTGTATTGTAACACCTTTTGATGCGATAAAGACTAAATTCCATCATTTTGTAAGCTAGATTGAAGTGTGTCTTATGAATTCATGTATTTTGGTTAATTGAATATATTTCCCTTGTCTATGTCTAAGTTTTCTCACCTTAATGAAGTACGTAGTAGTTCTCATAGGTCATTATAAGTTTAATTTACAATTTGTTATTTATCTTGAAAGTGGATATCTACCCTCTCATGTTAGTTTGCAATTGATCAATGCCTTATTATGAAATATTTATGTGGGACTAATTTTTTGGGTATTGAATACATCTTATAGTGTGTCTTATGTGAGTTTGAATAATCGAATCAGTGGTGCATCACCTCTTTTACATTCTTTCATAAGTTATTGTTAAAGTCTCCCTCCCCCTTTTCTAAGTAAGTGCTAGTTTAGGTTTAGTATAGGTGATAGATCCAAAAGGAAGTCATCCTTTTCCAGAGGTTTGATCTATTATTAGGATACCCACAACCTAGGATTAGTCCCATGTTGGACTATGTTTGAGTAAGAGGACCTAAACAATCCCCTTCTTAGCTAGGGTGCATATCTAGAACACCAAAAGTAACTAAAAATTCTCATCATCAATGTATTTAACATTTTTATTTTAAAAATGTGTCTTATTGTATAGTTTTACATTGTGTTATTTTCATGAAGGCAACAACCTATAGAGCCATGTCATGGGTTGTTATGTTGGAGACACAAAGTTATAGAGCTATGTTGTGAACTATTTTAATTGAGACATAAATAGATGATTAAATATTTTATCAGTATTATAAATAGTTGATAAATTAAAAATTATATAATTATAAAAATATGAATGATCTTATCTTACCTTATTCAACTTACAATGTGTCATGTTCATTGATTTGATTTTCTATTATTATTGTTTCTTCACTTGCATGCAATGCCATTAGTGATACACACCAAAAGATTGCTAAACTGTTAGGTTTAAAAAATAAAGCATACACACTAAAAGATTGTTGAGATGTTATATTTGAAAAATGAATTGTGATTATAAAATAGATTAAAAATGTTATGCACCTAGTATTGATTGAAGTGGTTGTTATTTTATTGGTTGCTTTGATTTTATCAAACAATTTTAAAATTAAACATTAAAAGTTATTTGTTCTTTATTTTTTATGATGCAAGATAAATTCCTTTGCAATTATGTATAAGCATGCACCAATCCAGCTCCTGTATATACCCATAACACTTCACATGTATCCAAATTGTTGAAATTATAGATAAGTGTCTCCCAAAATAGGTTATCTATTTCATTTTTGAATGGCCTTCTTATTTTGTGTGAACCAATCATTTGAAATGTTGGTCTATCTTTTTTGATGTCTATTATCCTTGAATTTTAGCAAGCTCAATTCATGGGATAACCCCTATGAAACTTGTCCATTTCATAGCCCATGAGCTCTAAGCTCACATAAATAGGCCAATCACTACCTCTTTGCATTTTTTTTCATCAAAAATGTTAGTCTTTTGGGAATTTTTCTTCTCATGTAGTTCAGAGAATTTTTTTTGAACTACACCTAGTCCAATTTGGTGCAAATCAGAGAAATTTTTCCAAACTGCACCATTGCATGTAGTAGTGCTATTTTTCTCTAACTTTGCACATGAAAATTCAAAAAAATTCTTCACTTTTACACCTGAGCCCACCATTACATCAGTAATTAATATGTATTAATTACCCTTAATATATATATTTAACCCATGTAATTTTTATTTTTACCATTGTCTTTTCTCTCTCCTCATCTTTTTTGAGCTCATGTGCATCCCTCCTTGTTGTTTTCCAATCCATTTATTCTCTTCATCATTTTATTTGATCTATTTAGTTCGTCTATGGATTCTTCCTCATCAAAATTTTATTGAGTTGTTTATTTTGTCTTTTTGTGTTTTTTGTTTAGGGTTTTAGTTTTAATTTTCATTATTTTATTTTTGTTTCTTTGTGGTTATTGTTTGATTGGATCTATCTATTCTTATTTTATGTTATAAATAGCCTCCTTTCCTTGCCAAGTTTCATATGTTTGAACAAATTAAAATAGTCATGAAACAAACTAAAATCCTAGGGTGCAAGTTAGATAATTTTCTTTGGCATGCACCCTAAAATAAATTAACTAAGTTTGTGCACTTCAAAGAATTTTCTCTAAGTTTCACATCTCCATTCATCCTAGTGCACTTCAGAGAATTTTCTCCAAAGTACATGAAGCTTGGTGCACTTCGAAGAATTTTCTCATAAGTGCACTAGGTTTTAAAAAAAATTATCGAGTGCATATCAAAGAATTTTCTTTGATATGTAACCTAACTTCACCCAAGTGCATGTCAAATCATATTCTTTTACTTACACTCAAAGATAAATCTTACGTTCATTTTAGAAAATTTTCTCTAATATGTAGCAAAGCAAACCTGACACCTAAAACTTTCCAAAGGTGTATATCAAAAAAAATTATATGATATACATCTAATCAACCAACTCCTATATATTTTGAAGATTTATTTTTGAATTTCACCAAAACCAATTTTAACCCATCATGTAGTTTGGAGAATTTTCTCTAAACTACACTTTTTCCAAAAAGACAAAAATATTAACTATGGATAATTAAATTTTCTTACTTGTAGCTATCTGATCAATGTCAGACATCTCTCCAAATAAGAAGATAATGAAGTACAAGTATCAGGGTGTTTTTCCATTATATGTAATCGATTCAAATGTGTATCAAATTGGAGATATAGAAATTGGTCATGTAGATATGGTTGAATTTTTATAGAGATTGGGAAGAGACCTCATTTCATCTTATATGTAGCGAGTACTTAACTATGAAATTCATTTTAACTATTGCATTTCCAATATCAACACATGATTCTAAATTTGTCTTGACCATGGAAGCACACTTTGATAAGGAAAGCAAATTAGTTAAGGATTTAGAGGGTAAGGTGATTATTCACCTTGATGAGGGGTATTTTGATAAAATTTTCAACCTTTCTGAGATTGAAAAATATTCTAATTTAACTATGGAATCAGCTTAAGAATACTATGATAGAGATCTTGAGAAGTTTAAAAAACATATCAATTCCAAATGGCTCAAGACTCCTCAACCCACCATTATTAGATGGTCCAAGTATTTTTTATCATAGTGACTTTTTGGAGGAGATAGGGGACTTGATTACTCTCCTTAGTAGAGTGAAAGGGTTGTCTATTTCAAACATTTTTCAAGAATAGATGTATCAAAACATTCTAGTTATTAAAATAAACAAGCAAAAGATCTTTTACGATAAACAAATCAGCGATGCTATTTGTCATCAGCTCTTTGAGGTAGCTTCTTTACTCAAGTTTTATATGAATTCATATCTTGTGTATGATACAACTAATATGAAGTCTTTCTTGGGACTAAATTTTGTTGATGAGAGGAAAAATGTTCCTGTATATGATAATTATCCATAGCTAACTCTAAAATAAAGTGTCAAGCATTATAGGAGAGTTAATGATGTTTTTTCTATACATTCATCTGCACTCTTTAGAAAGAAATTGAAAATAAGAGAGTTTTAGACTAGGGATGGGCATAGGTCAATAGGGTTGGATGCATTTTCTTACAATTCCTAGCTTTTAAATACATCAAGATAGGAAGATTTGATGAACAACCTTACATGTTACCCAAATACCTAAGTGATAAAATAATAATAATGGAAATGTGAATATAAGTGATGAATGTACATAAAAAAAATTAGATGCTCACAAGAGAAGTTTCAAATTCCAATCAGTATTTCTCAGTACATTATTTACACTACTCCAAAGGCTAAGACTATGAAAACTGAGATGCAGTGGATTATGCTTAAAAAATTCAAAAGTAGAGAAAACTTTGATTACATAATGATGAAGGAGAAGCTCAAATGTAATATCACTCATGTGCATAGAATTGAAGATATTTGGGAAGAATGTAGAACTGATGAAGATATAAGGAGACTTGATTATATTCACCTTACTACTGATCAAAATGTCAATTTAGAATTAGAAAATATTATTTGGGATTTTATAGATGATGATAATATATTGGATCCTTCATATGAGGAAGACCAAGTGGATTCAACTCCTCACCCTTCTATCTAATGGTTAGTTAAATAATCCACTTCTATTAGAGACATATTTCAACCTATTCTTGTAAGAACTAATGCTTGGCTATAATCTAAAGGAATTAAGTTGAAACATGTTAAGACTGGTTCTGAGGAAGAGTATGATGAAGAGAATGATAAAAATGAGGGGAGTTGAGAACCAAGAATAAATAAGAGCCTTATACTTCTAAACAAAATCCAAAATTTGTATTTGTTAGTAAAGGAAAGAGGAAATACAAATAAGCAAGTGTCAAGGAAAGTGCTCAAGTGGAGAAAAAAGAAATTCCAGTCACAAGTGAGGCACCACCTCAATTAATAATGTCACAAGAGTCTTAGCCAATAGTTCAATAGACTATACAAATAGAGAATACTCAATCAGAGGATTTTTTGATTGAAACTTTTTAAGCCATGTTTCATAGGTGACATTTTCCATAGTTCCTCCCATGAGTACCACTATACAAGTTGATCTTGTTCCTTCTCAAAATGTTCTTTCACCACCATCTTCACCTCCTAGTGCCGCATTTTTTTAAGTTCCTTTACAGGGTACACTAGACCAAGTTTTTGATTCATTATCAAATCTACCTAGTCCTTCAAAGTTATTGGGATCCATAACTAATTTATATTCACCTAACAAGATATGGACAAATTTATGTCTATACCTTCCTCAAAGATAACAACTCAGGTTCCTATCACTCCAGTGTCTAAAATGTCAATAGGAACTAAAGTGGTGGTCACTCCAACCTAAACTCCATCTATTATTACTATAATCCCATTTGTGTCAACCCCATTACTAGATACCTATATCACATTGCCTTCCATTCCACTTGCTTCACAATCCATTATCCCTCCCCAAGTATCCCAAGCTTTAACATCCTCTATCTAAAGAGATCCATCTCCTCTTCTTCCTTGGTTGGCATCACAAACACCTAAGAAGAAGAAGTGATCAGTGGCAATAGAAGATTTTGATTTTGTTCATATTATGCCAATAAATCCCAAAACAATAAAGAAGGCCAAAACTACATCAAGGGTAATTTTTGAATATGGGCATAAGTATGCTAAAGTTGCATTGCATCCTAAAGATAAAAAATAGAAGATATTCAAGCATCTAAATATGTAGTGGGATGAATAGATCTTGGGAAACAAACTCATGAAGGTATAAAGGAAGATTTGCAAGCAATAATGGCCTCCTTTATTGAGAGATATGATAAGGAAAAGAAGATTAAGGATCAACTCAAAGTACAAGTGGAACAACTAACTTTTGCTTTACTACAAATTACCCAACCTTATGAGTCTATCCATCCTATTGTGTATGAAAATATTGAAAGAGCCATTTAACTTGTAGAAAAATTGGATCTCAAGGTCATGAAATCAATGCTTGGATTGAGAGATTAACAACATAGGGTATCCAATGCTTGCATTTTATCATTGGATTTTTGAAGAACCTAAGTGAAGTGAAAATAAAAATTTAGAAAATAATTGAAATACTCGCTCAAGATTTAAAGTTGATTGAAAAGGATATTGATACATGGACTCAACTTAACAAATTCAAACTAGAGCTTTTGGTCGAGCATAAGGTCATTCCAAATAGGAAAATGTTCATTGAATATAGGGAATCTATGAAGAATAAAAGAGAAGTTATTAAGAATATAATTAAAGATATCGAAGAAGCTAAATATATGTGTGATAATAAGATTTCAAATCTTGCAAAGAAAATTGGAAAACTCCCTAATCAAGTTAAAAATGATTCTCAAGAAATTCTTCCTGTGGAGACTATTATTCAAGAATTTACATCTTTGCTCCAAACAAAGACTGAAACAGGTACTTTCATGTTAGAATCCATTGAAAAATTAATTGAATTTCAAGTCATTTTGGATAAAATAAAAAGAATCATGGACAAAAACAAATATTTGCCAGTTAACTTTGAAGATTCTATCACAAGGGTACTTATCGTTTCTAAGAGTATATCTGGCCCAAATAATGACAAAGTCTAAGCTATATTGAAGAGATATGAGAAATTTTTACAGAAGAATAAAAATGAATAAATTCATGTGTCTAAGGACACTTAGTCTACTTTTGTAATTTTCCATATGTAGTTTTGTTCAATGTAAATTACATGTAGGAAAAGTACATAGTCCTAAGTCAAATAGGACTTTGTCAATGAATAAGTCAATGTATTTATGTTTTTTCTATTTTTTTTCATAGCTCATCTATATAAATAGGAGGATGCTCTTTGTAGAAAGGATAACCAATTTATATAGATAGGAAATTTTACTGAATTGAGAAATAATTTTAAAACTTATGTTCATATTATAAATCAAAAATTCATTCAATATAAGAAAATTAAGTGATCTTTCAAACTTGGTGTTGAAATATACTTGTGGTGTATTGGGAATGTTCTTTTGTCTTTTCCATTGCATTTTATTCTACTTTGAGTGAATTGTGGTGTAAAATTTCTATAAGATAGAAGGTTCCAAGAAGCTAATTTTGAATTCTTTGAACTACTTTTTAGTTACTAGGTTCATGTTCACATTGAAAGTGAATTATTGAGGGGACTTTATGCTACCAGTTATTCTTATTTGATAATTTTAATCTTTGTTGGAAATAAGGTGAAGACTTTGGGCTACACTTTATTCTATCTTGTAAGGTTTACTCTACTGGTATTATTATTTTTAATCTTTTGGCTAACAAATTTGAATATCGATTATATTTGGTTCATCAAGTGATCTTAGATTTCCAAAGTGTATCATAAATAATAGAAGGAAGTTTGTGATTGAACATCAATTCTAAAAAAAGAGAATTGGATGATATGACAACACCCACTATGATAAAATTATTGTAAATAATTAAATGTTGTGTTAGTTAACAATAAAAGGGAGCCTCTCCTTTCATTGAGGAGAGATTTTATCTCATCACATTGTGGCTGAAATCACCATTTTGCTACCATTGTGTCAATAACAAAATAATCACCCAAAAATGTCAAAACATCCCTCTAATTGACTTTGTTGTGAATGGAGGATGAAATATTGAAGCTAAAAATTAATGGGATCCTGATAAAAATTTACACCTATAATAAGAGTCCAATTGAATCCATCACTATCTGGACCCCAATGTATGACACCCATTTTTTGCATGCAATGAAAATCACCAACACAGATTATTGAGAGTTCTAAATGTCAGAAAAATGTTTAAGTTTGTGAATGATGAATATATTAAAATCCTCAAAAATTAATTTATCAATCAATACCTGAAGAAATAGGCAAAGATGTTCTTCCTTAAAAAATTCTATGAATTTTAAAAGATCAATAATTATCAAATTGATGCTCACACTAACAATGGATATTTCACTAAAATATTCTAAAATGGATTGTCAAAGACATGGGGGCCTATAATGACATTTGAATATTTTTGTATTTATCCTGGATAGCTCATCTCCATGACCATGTAGATATTTTATCAATATGAATCTAGAGATAATACTTCCCAAATTTTTTTATTTTTAAAATACTTTTATTGAGGACACACAAATCATTAAACATTTTTGCATAAATTGTATAATGTTCCATTAACTCTTTAGATGTGATTGTTTTTTCTGGTGGTAGTGTCAAATAATGATTGCTAAAATAATCTATTTTTTTTTAATAATATGTGTGATCTAATAATTTGACTCAAGAGAGGATGGTTAGTATGGTACTAGTTTCAAATGAAAGCAAAATGAAATAAACACACTAATAGCATAACATCTCTAGGCCTAGACACTAGGGAGAGCTTAGTTAACAAAAGAAAATGACAAATATAACTAAAATCAAGGAATTAAATACAAGAGTTCATTCACCTTCCTTGGATGCCCCAAATGCCTTTATATTAGTGGCTTGCTCATCTTGTGCTCATGAAGTCCTTGACAATGGAAGCTTGGCTACTTCCATCTCTCCTTGGCACCTTTGGCTTATGGCTTGGCTTGGAATCAATTTGGCATGGTAACACTATATAATTAAATATTTTTAATCAATTATGCATTATAAATTTGCATTCTCAAGTCTTATAAATGATGTTGTGAGGCCTCCTATTTGAATATTTTTGGATTTGATCAAAATCAACTTGAACTGTCCATTTCAAGATTGAGATGTGTGGTTCAGGATTAATTAAATTTTTGGAATTAAGTTTGTAATTATATTCCTCATGGCATTGGAAGAAGGGTAAATTAAGAGGCATGAAGGGCATCATGAAAGGAATTGATGAGGCATGGAGGGCGTGAATCTTGATATTTATGGCATTTATGGCCTAGGGATGTCTTCCCAAGAAATGAGGTCACTTGATGATGTATATATTCAATATTAATTTCTAAAAACAAGTTTTCAACAAGTTTCCATAGAAATCTTGAGTAGGCCTTGATTTGGGTTAATTATCTCTTAAGCATGATTAAGCACATTGTGCATAAATTCCTTAAATTTATTAGAATACCTTGTTATTGATCTTAAATTTGACTGGATTAGAATTGGAAGTCACTATTAGATGCATTAGATGCGTATTCCTATTTAGGATGTTGCCAACAATAAATAACAAAGGCACACATCTTGTGCAAAATATTTTATAGGAAGAGCAATCCAGAGCACCCGAGTGCAAATTTGGTATTTTGACTCGAAATGGATTGATCAAAGTTAGCTGGGCCATAAATTGCATTTCCCCATTTAAAGATATCCTAGCCAAAATCGGCACTTGAATATGTCAGTTTTACATCATTTTTCATGTTTTAGTGTTTTTAAGCTAAATTATGTGTTTTAGATGGAAACTAGCCAAAATCCTAATTAGAGGTTATCGATGGCTAGTTTTAGGTGTCTACAGTTTACCCCTATTTGGGAAGGCATTGCAAGCTATAATAATAGTAACATATTCTCAAAGAATGAAAAGGTCATGTATGCCTAAAACTATAATGATGATAAACTAACTGTATGATGCCCCTCAAAGGAGTGGCCATCACATTTGTTGATGAATGGTCTCTCAAAAAGAAACAAGAAGAAAGGTGGAATTAATCTATGGTTGATATTAATCCAAATAAGAAAATTATTTCATGCATTGATGTAAAAAGGATGCTAAGTTACCCAATGGTGGTTATAATTAGGAATAAAAGTCAAAATAATGATTTGCCCATAGGTAGTTATAATCATTACGAGGACCTAAATTGGCTAAAGATGATGGTGCCCCAGTTAGGGCTGATTGGCAAGCATAACTCAAGGATATAACCTAGAATACAGATTAAAGATGAGTGAGCAAAAAATGATGAAATAGATGAATATAAGAATAAGATTGATCAATGTGAATAATTCAATTTTACCTACCAATGAGGAGATGCTCATCCTGATTAACAATGACACAACTAGAATGGGCAATGGGTTATATTGATCAAGGGTGGGATGGAAGTATTTGCAAAGGTGCCAAGGAGAAACTTATGTGACTCCATTGATTTTATACCTTTGTGAAGCTAATTTTTACTATAACATGTGATGGTAGGCTTCATGATAGATCACCATGAAGACTTTGCCAAAATATGCATAAGGACTGACTCCCAATCTAAAAAACACTTTAAAATAATGCACCAATGATAAAAACCATGATTACAATGTTGATGTATGAATATTGATGGACTCAAGAATAATGTGTGCAAGGAATCGCCTAATGTATACATATAAACTGAGTCAAGGCAACTGTGCTAAAAGTAAATAAATAGGCAAGTGAATAAACAAATAAATAAATAAAACAAATAAATAAAACAAACAAATAAATAAATAAGGAACCTGAAATAAACAAAAAAATATAAAGCCTAAAAATAAAAGCAAAAGAAAACATCCTAACAATGACAATGCCCTAGTAAGGTGGATCAAGGATAACTGACTAGGCTTAGGATAAATGTTTTTAGATTTTTGAAATGTTATGAATGTTTTTAGCATTTTGAGGTATCTTAACTCATTAGACAATGACAACATACCTACTTGGAAAATGGTGAGAGTGTTTGGCTTAGGTTACTTGAAAGGGGGACTGTGGTGACCTCAACATTAATTGAGCATGACCCACATAGTCTCAAAATGACCTCAAGTCATAGTAATTCCATCGATATAAAAGGTGGGGAAAAACCAACTAGGTCCCAACAACTTTTCAAATCTAAAAAATGGCCAGTCAAATGAAAATAGTAATGGCAAGGTGATGCAACAATGTATGATAAACAAGTGTTACCCCTAGTTTTCCCATAGGTGGTTATAATAAGGAGACAATAACATAGGTCAATGATACTAATTTTCCCATAGGTAGTTATAATTAGTATTAAGACTAGTGAAACATTGATTTGACCATAGGTGGCTATAATCAGGCTCACATAACAAGCTTAATAAGATGAAATATATCTTTCCATATCAATTGTCACACTACTTTCATAAATTGTCATTGAAACATGGATTAGATTGATTGTTGAAAATTGATCAGAATCCTCTCATAAAAAGTGCAAGAAGAACCAAATTAGCTAAGATCAAAATAGGATTGGGTAGGATGAATAAAAATAAGCTTTGGTCTAGATGGGAATGGAATGATAGGATGGTATGGTTTTGCTAAGGATAATGATGATTTTTAATAGATTAGATAAACTAGTAAGAAGATCTACCCCAAGTGATGGGGTGAATGGTTGGGTAATTCAACAATGGTAAATGGATATGTAACAATGGAAATGGCATGGTACATGTTTTTGGCCTAGGTATGGTTTTTGCTTCTATTGTTCCTACTAATGGGGAGATGCATGTCCTAATCAATAAATGATACAAACAAAATATTCCATCATGTTAATTACTAGCCTACACCTTGTTTTAATAACTACTCTATCAAAAATGGCTTATAGATTTGGTTTTTCAGAATGATTTTGTGATCTTCATTGGTCATTGATTTTGATTCCTTTAAACATCGAGACAAGGTATTTTTATATCATCTACAAAGGAAAGTGCAACCATGGATGGTAAATAGGGATAAATAATGGATGGTAGGTTTGACTATGAAATGGAATGGTAAATGATAATGGAATATATAATAGTGGAGAAACAAATGAAGATTAGGAATTTTAATCACACGTAATTTTATTGATGCCAGATTCGACATAATTTTGGTTGTGGTGGGACCAAAGATTTTTTCTCTCACAAGGACCATCATTTTTTTTTGTTTTTTAGGCCTGAGAGTAGCTACCATCTGATTAGGCTATAGATAGGAAGCTATTTTGATTTGATCTTTGATTTTGTCTTCATCAAGTAGTGAAGAACTTTTTTGCTCAACTATCGGTGCCTCAATGAGGTTTTCACCAATGAAGTTATCTTGATTGTCCCATAGCACCTTCAAAAAGGTTTTACTAAGGAATGTTGATCTTTGACTTTGATTATCTTCTAGCACTTCTAAAAAAGTTTCACTAGGAGAGTGTTCTTCTACTACATGAATGTCATATTGGCCTCCTTTTTCTTCTTCAATCACTATGTTGTCATGGATGCATTTCAACAAAGTGTGACTCTGTTGATCCCAATCAATACTTGTGGGAGATGTAATATCAATGATATTACTATTTTGGTTGATGGTAATGGCCTATAGAATGATAATAGAATGGGGAGAGGTTGTATAATCCTCATAGAAGATACTAGGATAACCTCTATCAAATATAAAGTACTCATCCTCAAAAATCATAGAAAGATCATAAATGTATTAAAATTTATCTACGAGGCATGTATAACCAATGTTGTAATAATCAAAAACATATTCTTCTTTTAAATCTGATTCTAACTCAAGGGACTCCAAATCTGATGTTGAGACTGATGTTGATTCTAATTCTAATGCCAAATCTAATGTCAATTCAAGAATAAAACCTGGCTCTAATTATTATTCTTCATCTGATGGGTACTCTGTTACAATGATGTCTTGTTGAATATTTGGTTTTGGACAAGTAATGGCCTATGATGGCATAATGGGCTCTACTAAGATTGGTTTATCAAAGTGAGACTTCTCTAGGATGGGAAAAAGGTCAAGAGATAACTCCTTAGATACTGGCTTGTCAATAGGAGGCTCTTGAAAAATAGGCACATGGTTGAGGTCATGATTTTCCCAAAGGTAGTTATAATCATTAAGAAGTGACATGACAAAGACTAACTTATCAGTGTGAGATTCCTCAACAATTGGTATAGGATCAATAGGTGATTCATCACAAGTTGACTTATCATAAGTGGTTGGTTTAACAAAAACATCTTGGATTGGTTGGTTCTCTTGACCTTGGTTTCTAATGAGTTAAAAAATACCATTTTTGAACATAGCTTGGTTTTTGAATGATTGGATTAGTTGAAGTTTGGATGGGATTGGTAACAGATGAAGAATGACTTGTGTTTGGATAATGGTAGGGCCTTGGGGAGCATGATTTCTCATATTATCCAAAGGAAAAAGTCCTAAGATGGTAATAATAGGGAATTGTGGGGCTTGATTTCTTGCACAAGCCAAAAGACTAGGTCTTAGAATGATGAAGGGGTGTTATGGAGCTTGATTTTTTTCAAAAGCAAAAGCATCCACGTCTTCCTCATAAACCATATCATCCCAATTATGAGTTGGCTCATAAGCTAATTGTTGACTATGTTCCACGTATTGATTATTGCAAAGAGGGTATGGATATGTATCCCAAACAACATTATCTATAGTTGGGTCTTTAAAGTCTTCCTCACAAGCCTCTTCATACCAATCAAGGTCTTGAGTTGGATTGTAAGTTGTTTCATGACTTTGTTCCCATGAATGATTAATATGAGGTAGATAGAAATCTATCTCATAAACCATATTAGCATCATTGGGGTCTTGACTAAAGCCATAAAAGTCATTTTGTGTAGCCATTCTATCATAAATTGGATTGTACATGACTCCACCATAAGTGTAGCTAGACATATCTACGTAAATGATGAAATCTCTAAAACAAAAAGGCTTAGAGTTATACAAACTCTAAAAAACTATCCAAAGGACAAATGGTTCAAACTTGGTGTAACTTGGTCAAAAGATGGAGTTGTATCTCCAATGTGGTCTAAAAGTGGAGTTGTATCTCCAAAATGATTTGTGTTAAGACTTGGCATAATATAGTATAACATCAAATGTCTAATTTTAAATGTCATACACACAAAATGTCAAGTGTTTGAATAAAAATTGGCATGTCAAAGGTGTAGATCAAAGTGATCCAAACAAGGTCTAAACTAGGAAAGGGAAAATTTGAGTTACTAGGTATTTTTTCCAAACATAGAGTCAAAATCTAGGTTTAAAAAAATAGGCATATGTTAGGACTTTTGGCCAAACAACGTCAAAATCTAGACTTGAAATAAAGGTTGATATGATTTGATTTAATCTAACAAGTTTGGAAACAACTTTGACCTAGATCCAACACACAAAATCAAACATAAACATGATTAGTTGGCATAAGGCATAAGATAAAAGGCTTTTGTAGAAAGGTTGTGTTCTTCCAAATAAAGGCACAAACAATGATGAGGATAGGCACTAAATAAACAAACCATCAATAGTTTTCAAATTTGGGTAATTGATTAACCAAAGTTATACAACCCAAAAGAGAAAGATTTGTGTATTATCCCCATGAATTAAGGCCTAAATAGAAATCAATCAATGTTTGAATCCAAACTTGACAAGGCTAATTGAAAACTCAATTATAAAAACTAGGTTTTGACTAAACAAGCTAGACAAGATTGGATAACATGATGGCATAATACAAAGGTCTAAATGGTATACATAACATGGTTTTAAACAATGATTTTTGGTGTAAGGTAAACTATTCTTGAAACAAATTGAGTAGCCTAGTGATGCAAACATGTTCGAATGATGCGGTCAATACTATGTTTCAAAGACTCAAAGGCAAAATGGTTTGACATGATTTGGGCAGTATAACACTACCCTCTACAACTCAAATGGCACACACAAAAACAAGTTTAGAAAAAAATTCAAGGCATAAGTGTGGTGTAAAATGGCTAGCATAACACCTCTTTAGACAAAAGAGTGATGTATGGACAAATTGGTTTTGACATGGCTTTATGAACAAACAAACAATTTTTATTCTCAAAACATATCGAATGAGAAAATGATCAAAATAATCTAAGTATAACCATCCAAATCCTAGCAAGGGTATGTCATGTGGGGTTGACTAAACTATCAAGTTTTGAATGTTTCTAAGGGAATCAATTACATAATGACTTTCATGCTAAACAATGCAAAAGAAAAGCATGAATTTTGGGTCTGTATCACTTGGCTTGTTTTAAAAAAGGTCTATTCCTTTTTGCAACAACTACATCATGTTGTTTTCTTAGTGTAGTGTGATGTCTAAAGTGCCACTACATCCCATGTGAAACTCTAAAGGAACCAAATGAATTCAATGTTGGGAGATGAAACCCCAAGTCAAATCTTCCTTAAAGAACTTACGGGAGGTGATGAAGTCCCCCTCACAAGCCAAGATGCATAAATAAATAAAGCATGAAAGTATAAAGAATTTAGGGTCATTTTCAAGATCACCCAAACTTTGACAAGTTTATGGGGAGTGCTTTAGATGACTTTCTTTCTAAGCCTTGGACTAGGCTACTTTACAATAAGAATGGATCTTTTGATTCTAAGGGTTCCCTATAGGGGACAAATGAAAGAGCATACATGTAACACCCCTATTTTTGCCAAACAAAAATCCAACTCAATAACTATTTCAAGTAAGAATTGATAAGTGTGTTTAATTTTAAACCTAAATGAAATGTTTGATGGTGTTCATTTGACCCCTTGGTCTTAGTTTCAAATTTTGAAAAACATTCACCAAAAACACCTAAATTCTTTGTCAAACAATCAAAACAAAGTTCTTAATCAAATTTTAAGCATGAAAAAGTGATTTGAACATGTTATGAGCAAAAATCCCACTTGTTCCTATAGTAAAATTATTAGAATGTCCTTTAGCTTTGAAGCTATTTTGATTTTGAAACAACAAACTTTGAAAAATAAGGTCTCAAGTCTATGTTTTTGGAAAAAAAATAGTGACCAACATCGGTCAATACTATTGATGTCAATTACGGCCAACCAAGATCTAATCAATGTCGATTCTACTGACCAACATCATTTAAGCCAAGTAACTGATGTAAGTATTTCTATTGACATCAGTTACTATGTAAAAATTGTGGCAACCAAAAATGGAAAAATAAAGTTAAAAAATCAATTTACAAGAGTTTTAAGACTTCAAATAAATATTTTAAAAGATGTAAAAGGATCTCTTTTAGGTTTAGGATACGTATGGTCCCATCAAACATGCCATTAAGTGATCTAGGAATTTGACTCAAGAGAAGATGGTTAGTATGGTGTTAGTTTCAAATGAAAATAAAATGAAATAAGCACACTAATAGCATAACATCTCTAAGCCTAGACACTAGGGAGAGCTTAGTTAACAAAAGAAAATGACAAACAAAACTAAAAAGCATGAAATTAAAACACAATAATTCCTTCACCTTCTGTGGATGCTCCAAATGCCTTTGTAGTGGTGGCTTGCTCAACTTGTGCTCATGAAGTCCTTGGTAATGGAAGCTTGGCTACCTCCATCTCTCTTTGGCACCTTTGGCTTGGATTAGAATCAATTTAGCATGGTAACACTATTTTCATGAAGCTTTTGGAACTAATCTTGCATTGTAACTTTGCACAAATTAAGCTTAGAAATGATGTTGTGAGGCCTCCTATTTATAGATTTATAGATTTGATAAGAATCAACTTGAATCATCCATCTCAAGATTGAGATGTGTGGTTGAGGATTAATTAAATTTTTGGAATTAAGTTTGTAATTATCCTCTTCATAAAATTGGAAGAAGGGGAAATTAAGAGGCATGGAGGGCATGAATCTTGATATTTATGGTATTTATGGCTTAGGGATGTCTTCCTAAGAAATGAGGCCACTTTATGATGCAAATATTCAATATTCATTTCCAAAAATAAGTATTCAACAAGTTTTCATGGAATTCTTAACTAGGCCTTGATTTGGGTTAATTAGCTCTTAAGTATGATTAAGCGTATTGTGCACAAATTCCTCAAATTGATCAAAATGCCTTGTTATTGGTCCTAAATTTGACTAGATAAGAATTAAAAGTCACTGTTAGATGCATTGGATACATATTCCTATTTAGGATGTTTCTAACAATAATTAACAAAGACATGCATCTTGTGCAAATGATTTGATAGGGATGAGCAATCTAAAGCACCCAGGTGCAAATTTGGTATTTTGAAACAAAATGGACTGATCAAAGTTAGTTAGCCCATAAATTGCATTTCCCCATTTAGGAATACCCTAGCCAAAATTGGCACTTGAATATGTTAGTTTCACATCATTTTACGTGTTTTGGTGTTTTTAGGCCAAATTGTGCATTTTAGATGGAAACTAGCCTAATGCCTGATTGGAGGTTATCGATGGCCAATTTTAGGTGTCTACAATATGTTACTTTCTAGCTTCACCTTCTTGCACCAAGTATCTATGTTGTTGTACCCTAGAGTTTTCAAGAAGGAAAAATACCCATTTTCTAATAAATTTACTAGTTTTATTTTTTATTTGTCTGAAAGCCCTTGAATATTTATAAGTACTATTATATAAATTAGATTTATATCTTGTTTATCTAAACTAGGTAAAGTACCACTTTCAAACAAATCAGACACCTTATCAAAACAATCCTAAATGGGTTGTTCCATGAAAATAAGGCATTTTTTCTCCTACAATTGTTTTGCTGAATAGTTAATTTATGTGAATAAGTGTCTATCTTATTCATGTATTTCTTCCATATTTTTTTTCCCTATTTCAAGATTCTTCCAAACTCTCATTTGGATAAGGTCACGTGTAGATCAAACTCTTTCTAAAAATGAAGCCTTATAAATTGTTTCATTAGCTTCATATATTATTACATATTTTGTGCATAATGTGGAATGGAGTACAATATTTTAGAAATATTGTCTTTCTAACAAAACATTTATTTCTCAATGATAGTGAATTGTATTCCTCCTCTAAAAAAAATCTCTATTGTGATGTAATTGTGTGTTGGCCATCTACAATTTTTAACCTTATAATTTTTCTCCATCATATCTTCTAGGACTTATTTTGATTCGATAATACATTGAAGGTTATTTGTAGCAAAAGGAATTAAAAAATCATACTTCATTAGAACCTCATTATGTTTTACAAATGAATGAATTATAACATTCACCTCTCTTTCATTCATATTTATTTTTTTATATTAGCATCCCCCAATTCATAAAGCTCTACAATAATGTTCAAGGTGTAATTACTAGAGGAAATATACCATGTAGAGAATTCACTGTGTGTCTAATTAGGATTATGTGTCAAAAAATGATATTAACCTTTTATTTTATCTTATTTTTATCCACTAGTGTGACTAATTGTATAGCCTCTTTCAAATTTGCATTAAAATATGTTGCTCTTTTTTGTCTTATTTTCTTCAATTTCTTTTCTATCATGAATGTAGGGTATCTTAAATACATGTTTATATGGTGGAAAGTAGAAGAATTTTCTCCCCTTGTTCATGATTTTATTTTAACATATTTTGTATTCTATTGACCAAATTATCTATATCTATCAACCTAGACATTTGAAGGTTGTCATGGCTATTTAAATGAAACCCAAATGTTTCAAAACAAGAAGAAAATTTATTTCTTGTCAATTATATTTTATTGGGTATAAATTTATTGAAACTATCTATAGCTCAACAGAGAATTACCTATTCTCCATTCCATACTTCTATTTGGAATTGAAGGGCATATTTAAGTTCATCCTTATCAAAGGAAAGGATTATTCCAATCTAAGAAGATTCTTTTCTCGATATAGTGCTAAACAAGTAAATATTTTCATGCATATTTGGTAGACTAAACAAGTCAAAATACTAATTAATATGAGGAATTTTGTCACCACCATAAAATGGAAGATGGTGACATGGATTTAAATTTAGTTTTGATAGTTTAAAATATCCAAATTCTCTTAGAGTGAGGCCTTCTTCTACCTTTTAAGTATGAGAATTCCTTTCTTTCCTAAAGACATTCTACAAAGCAATTGAAATGATTTAAATATTGATCTTTTGTAAAATGCAAGTTTCATGTGGCATCAGCTAATGAAATTATTTATGATTAAGTAGTGACTAATTTTATATCAACAAATGTGAATTCTAAACTAAAATAAAAAAGGCATATTAAATCTTTATAATATATACACTAACTCATACTTAAACTAATAATGTATGACCAAACTAAAAATAAATTATATGTAGAGATATGTAAAAATAATTCAAATGGAATCATCTAAAATTTAACTATATATTTCTAATATATCAGACACCAACCAATATAATATGATGGTCAAAGGAATCCATAAATATTTATTTCAAAGGAGAAAGATGAGGGGGAAGTATGTTTCTAATATGTGTCAAAATGCCCATCAACAGGTATATCCTAAGAGATACCTTTCAAACATGCACAAGAGTGAATTTATTTTAGAAGGAATCTCCTAAGAGATACCTTCAAGTTAACCATGATTCTATTAAAAGTGTATTTAAATTCCCTTGAATGAATATCCTAGTAGACACCTCAAAGGTTGATGTCATACATTCAAAGGGATGTTGAATGTATCTCTCAGTAGATACCTTTAACATGCACTCAAGTAAAATTTTCCTTCACCTTGAAAGCACTACTAGGTGATAACTTGATAATTGAAGGGCATTCTAATACTTGGGATATCACACATTGATTTTGATAGGATGAACATAAGAGCATGCATTTTAGGTCCTTCTACGCACATACACTTTCCACCTCAAATTAGTTCAATAATTTTCCCTCTTACGTGGCAATAATTAATTTGCTTACATTTTAAAAAAGTTAGAAATTTTAGAAAGTGATATCATAAGGATGTAACCCTAGGCTGAGCCATTCTCATTCCTATTCATAATGTGAAATATCCCCATGGGAAACTTCCTAGAGTGAAACTTTTAGATGTGGATAATCTAAGAGAGTTAAATAAGGTAGATCACCCATGATTCATTTTATATGGAATGAGGTTATTTAAATAGTTTCAAATTTAAATAATTATCACATTGTATGAGTGGAATTTTACTTTACCTTGAAGTCCCTTGTAATATATTTAAGATATCTCCTAAGAGATACCTTCAAGTTATCCATGAAGGTATTACAAGGCCCTTGAAGGAATCTCTTAGTGGATACCTTGAGGTTGAAATTGTCTTGTGTTATTAAGGTTTGTAATATCTTTAAGGTATCTCCTAGGGTATACCTTCAAGTTACCCATGAAGGAGTCTCCTAGTGGATACCTCGAGGTTGAACTTGCCTAGTGTTATTGAGCTGTATAATAGACTAAATGAATAAATAGGTGTTTTAATCAAAGAAAGTATTTATAAACACATTTATTGTTGTGTATAAGGTCTCTTTAGTGGGTTATTCTAAAAAAGGTCAGTGTTATTAAAGGCCCACTTAATGGATATTTTCCATATAAGCATATTATCTACAAAATTTAAGTAATTAAGGTGTTTAAGTTATGTTAATTCCCATGGAATTAGTCCATTAAGTTGGTTACAATTGAGATGAAGGAGATTCATATAGGTGCAATGAGCAAGATGGTTGGGAATGGATCTTATGAACTAGTTGTTAGAAAGATCTAATTGCATAATAAAAGGAAGCCATTTTCAAAGATCCTTTGGGATTTTCTCTAAAAGACTATTACCAAAGACATCCAAGTAAGACATGCTATCAAAATTCCTCAAGCCAGTGGGGACACCTCCTTCTAGAGTCATTCTAGGGAGATTAATTCTCAACACTTTCCCATTGTCATTTTTCTAGCACTAAATTCCCACAAAGTTTTAGATGAAGTAAGCCTATGCTGCTATTACTAAAATTCCATGTGAAGAGGGATTAGTTTGAGCATTTAAATTATTTTATAGTCTCACTAAGGCATCTAATCTATAACTGTTACAAACTTTGGTATCAAGGTGGCACAGTGGCATAGAATTGACCACACTATAAATACCTCAAATAACACCAAACTCAACACACCCATGTTTCCCATGGCTTCACTTGGTTTGGATTCGTTTAGGTTGGATTGGCTTGTTATAAGAGGATATCAACAAGCTATAGTGGATTCAAATACAAGGCCAATAAAAAAGGGATTTATTTATTCCCTACACCAAACTCTGCTCCTTCCCTATAATTTTACATGGCTTTTCTCACCACCACTAGATGAATGATTATTATTAGTGAGATGTGAGGGTTATAAAATGTACCTTATTTTCTCATCAAACCCCTTTGTGTGCTCCTTTATAGGCCAAATCCATGTACTTACTAATATTTCTAATGAACATGTAGAAAAATAAGAGAGGTGAAGATTGAAGAATCTTATGTTGTGCACATGAGGATGTAAAAAATTGAGAAAACATGCAATAAAATTAATAGACCAAACATTATAATGTATTTTAGGTCCTCCTGTGCACATAAACTTTCCACCTCAAATCAGTTTATCAATTTTCCATGTTACATGACAATAATTAATCTCCTAGTGCATTTTAGAAAAAGCTAGAAAAATTTAAAACTATTGTCATAAGGATGCAACCCTGGGCCGATCCTCAATAGTAGTACCAAATACTACCATGGAAGTATGGATATGATCACCTACACCCTTGAACATACTCAAGGATGCATTTTAAAAGTATTTGCATAGTTATTCTGCCTCCCTAGTCAACATGGCATCTAGACCATTCTCATTCCCATTTTTGATATGAAAGATCCCTATGGGAAACTTCCCAAAGTGAAAATTTCAAATGTAAAGAATATAAGAGAGTTGAATAAGGTAGATCACCCATGATTCATTTTGTATAGAATGAGGTTATTTTAATAGTTTTAGATCCAAATAATTATCACATTGTATGAGTGGATTTTTCCTTTACCTTAAAGGTCATTATAATATCTTCAAGGTATCTCCTAGGAAATACCTTCAAGTTACCCATGAAGATATTACAAGGCCCTCAAAATAATATCTTAGTGGATGCCTCGAGGTTGAACTTACCCAATGTTATTGAGGTTTGTAATATATTCAATATATCTCCTAGGAGATACATTTAATTTACCCATAAAGGAATGTCCTAGTGGATACCTTGAGGTTGAACTTGCCCAGTGTTATTGAGGTGTATAAGGGATTCAATGAGTAAATTGGTATTTCAATCAAATAAGGTAGTTATCAACACATTTATTGTTATGTATAAGGTATCCTTAGTAGATTATTCTAAAAATGGTCAATGCTATTAAAGGCCCACTTAGCAAATTTTTTCCTTATAATTAGATTGTCTATAAAATTAAATTCATTAAGGCATTCAAGCCATGTTAATTCCCATGGCATTAGGCCACTAAATTTATTGCCATTGAGATGAAGGAGATTAATATAGGTGCAATGAGTGAGCTAGTTGGGAATGGGTCCTATGAATTGGTTTTTATAATTATCTGATTACATAAGAAAGGTGTTAATGATCAAAGTTTCCCTATTCTTAGAATGGGGATCCTCCTTTCTTTAATTTTCAAAAGTTCCCAAGACACTAAGCATATTAAATCATTTGACTGCATGGAAAATTGATTTAATTTACCAATAATAGTGATTCTAAAATTTCTGGTTAATCATTCATTTTTCAATAAGGATTGATACTTAGAAATATTCAATTTATTGTAAATCTTCTTCAAGTTTTACTTGGCAATGAATTATTGACCTTGGATGGTTTAATGATATGCAAAAAATCTTTTACTAAGGAAATATGACCTAACTCTCTAATAGACGTAAACATGACAAGCTTTATAGGGTCTTATTAAATTAATATTATGTTGTGTTTAAGGTATTTTCTTAAAAAAAATTATTTAAACTTGTTTAAATTTGACTAAGATGAGCAATGATGTCTTCAAAAAGTTAACTTAGTTTCTCATTTGAACTCATAGCATGTTAAATTAATGTTACAATTTATGATACCTCATGGGACATCAAAATTTAGACTATGGCCTAAAAGGATATATGTCCACCTCATTATGCCTCAAAATGCCTTAAGGATTCATCACATCTTGCACAAGACACCTGGTGCAAGTCTACCAAGTCCATGAGTTATGTGGCATATTCTAGAGGGCCTGCAAGAAGCTATCCATTAAAATTCAAATCCTAGGGCTACATATCAAGATATTATCCCTTGTGAGTGACCCCATCCAATCCAAGCTACCATATGTACCCCACACATCTCACCATAGTGAAAAATATTTTAAGATGCCACCACATGTCTCAATGATAACCAACCAGACCCAAGTAGCCTTATAAGTTGATGCATGCCTCCTTTGGTTTCCTTTGAGGTCACCACATGTTTGTATTACACTACATCCATATAAATATTGTGAGAGATCATGAGGAAGACATGTAGTTGTATCTGAGCCATCTAATCAAGGTTTGATGATATACAACTATCCAAGGTGCCTTTTAAGAATGACACTTAGAAAAAATTCAAATAATAGCTCGTATGAATGATGCATCTCCCCTTTGGGCTCATACGATGATGCCATGTGCAATTCTTGCACTATTTCTATCTAAGGTGGTAGTCACGTGTCAAAAAGTGGCAGTATTTAGCTTTAAAGCTAAAGATAAATTGATGGTAAATCAAAGGTAAATTAAAGTTAAATTGTATTATGGCACAATTAATTGCTAAAAGCAATAGTTCAAATTTGTTTCAAATATATGCAAGGTTAAAAAGTGTGCCATTAATATGTCACAAACTAGGATCACCATCAACATTACATTAATTAGATCAATCATTCAAAAGGATACACAATCAAGGCTATTTTTATTTTCCTTTCAAAGCTATACACATTTACTTTCTCTATTGTCTGTGCTCTCACAATTTGACAAAGATCAATCCATTAGCAAATTGCACTCCTAACTGCCATGATCAAAGATTGAAAATTGTATAAGGATACAAAGAGAAATTGATTGATACCTAAAGTATTGAAAAAGATGGAACAATCAGGTCCTTCTACTCCAAGTAATATTAGTTCTTTTAGTAATGATGACTTCCTATTTCAAAATGGTTCTTTAGTCATCTTTAAAGATACTAAATTTATTCTTGAGGCCATAACATCTGGTGACTTACATTACAATAGCATATATTTTAATGTAGAATCAAATAGGGTTATTGATGAGGATGAAACCATGCCTCATATAATCCAACTGGCTTATGATATCCTTATCATTAACATAGTCGGTCCCCACAAGGCTACAACTAAGCCATATGTCATGGTATGTGCTGACCTAGTTTATATTATTTTTGGGAGGTCAAAGCGTGAAGATGGGATAATTAAATAGATAAACCAAGGGAACCCTATTTCCTTCATATCATGATCAATATTTTAAAAATACTATGACCTTCCCTCACCATAGATAGAATATAACTAGGTCATTATTAATAATTGGTATGAAGTGTACTCCCTAGAGAAGGTCTTGGCTTCTTGAGTGACTGACCCAATGGGAGATATTATCATGGATGAAAAAGGAAACTTACCCATCTAAAAATTTATATAAGGAGTCATAATAGGCCTATCCCTCATGAATATAATATTTTATAGACCACATATTACTTATGTAGACATAAGGACTATTCCATTACTAAAAATAATCCTAGAAGACTAGTAGATTCTACAACTTGGGGAAATTATTAGCAATAACTTGGTGTATGTAATAAAAGACACTTGAAATAATGGCACCCCCTTATTTATGATGAATTTACTATTATATGAAATCTATGTAACTACTCAACTAGGTCAAAATTAATTTTTTCTTGAGTGTCCAAAATTTATGCCTCAACTCTTTTCTATAATGCATATTCATAGATTCAAACAAAATATAAGAGTGATTTCAAAAGAGTTATACCTAATGGTTTATTGGTGGATAAATTAATTGAAAATATAGAGGGTTTCCCATGAAATTATGAAAACCTTGAAATACATGGTTAACTACTGGTTATACCTAGACTACACAGTAATCAGAATGGAAGGAGTGATGGTGGCCCCTCTTAGACTATCGAGGTTTGTGCCAATGAAGATAGTTAAATAAGAGATGGCCTATTAAATTTTTGCATGGAGTTTGTGTAATCTTCAATGAAAAGAATAAAAATGGTTCCCCATAAGGTTACTTACAAATTATGGAGGACTAGGATTACCAAATGGCATGATATTGTTGATGCTACTAGGCATAGGGATTCGTACCTATTACCTAAAGATGATTTTAGACCATGGGATCATAATAAGGTAATTTTAAAGCATATATTTAGATTAAATAAATATGTATCAATAGATTAATATCATATGTAATAATTCCATGATTGGATATATATAGATTCTTATAATGATGAGATGGTACTCTAGAGTTCAATAATGAAGAACATTGAACTAGAGATGAGACTAGATAGTGAGAAGAAAAAGAAGGATATAGCTAAACTTCAACCACCACCAGCACATTGGAACATGTTTGATGGTGACTATGAGGAAGGAAAACATGAATAATATGAAGACAACATTCCCTTTTTTAGGAATAGGCCAAATAGACCTCCATAACTTACCACTTCAATCATTCAAAACTTACCTCCATACTTTGAGCAAGGAGGGTCTAGGAATCAACCTAACCCATCCCAAGGGCCCATAATAATATATGCATCCTCTATGGGAGATATTATATAAATATTAGGTCATCCTAACCATAATTCTATTGACCTTGAGGAATTAAAACAAGGCATTAAACTCTCCATGGAATTAGTGCAGGAACTGGCCAGAAGAAAATATAAAAGAGGAAAAGAGAGCATAAGACCACTATGAGAGGAGAAATAACCCCTCCATTATATTTTCAAGTGATTTAATATCCTCTAATTCAATAAAATCTTGTAGGCACCCAAGTTGTGTAAGAATAAGCAACTTCCCCCTCTCCCCCATTAGCTTTAGTATCATTAGCAACTACAGCTACCACCACTCAATGTTTGGTTGATACTATCCTAAGCCAAACTAGTGATTCCTTGGGATTTACCATCCCCAATTTCATTTCTCATGCCACTAAAAATATTTAATCTTCATTAGGCACTAATCTTAGTCAAACTGTTAGTTCTACTTCTTCTGAGGAAATAACAACTAGTGCAATACTTGTTACTATTTCCCCTGTATTAGCAAGGCTATTAAGGCCCATTTCAAAAAAAATTATCAGTAAAGGTGAGTGTGCCCCAAAAATTTCCTTAATTTATTCTAAATATGGGCCCTATAAGAACTCCATTTATCATACTTTGGAAGATAGACCTAACAAACTTGAGATACATTCCTACTACAGTTCTAGCCTCTACCTTGGCTTAAGTACCTCCAATAAATCTAATTCCCACTATTGTCCCAAATTGGGTCATAGAAATTATACTAGCAAAAATACAACAGAGACCTTAGGTAGTCCTCTCTACACCATATATTACCATGAAATTTGATGTTACTAGTCCTCTTTTCACCATAGATTAACATGAAATTTGATGCTACTATAGGTACCATGGAAAGAGTGGTGATGAGGCAAGTTGAACAAACCTAATTTAGATGAGTTATGGCTCATGAAACTAAAGATTCCTTCTTTACTTTAATAAATAAGAGGAAGGATAGCCCAGGTGAATTAGATGTGTATGTAGAGGACCCTATGTCCATGGTACAAGCCAATGTAGAATCCATAGTGGCCTTAATGAAAGGTATACAATAAGAGGTGAAGATATTGAGGGAGAAATCATTACCTATAGTGTCATAGAATACTACAGTCAAAGTAATAAATGCAATCATCAATGTCTTCAATTTATACAAGGTCATGAATATAAGGCAAGAGGATGGGACTTTGAATTTTAATGTGGTCATTAAATATGACCAAAAACTTACAGTCTATGATGCCAAATTGGCAAACTTAGCTAGAGTTACAAGGAACAAAAAGTTCCCAGACCTTAAGATACTACCACTTAACATCATCCTAACACATTCCATAATGATGAAAATAAGTATAATATTGAAAAGGTGGATGAAACAAGTTAAGGATATAACTTCATCCTTAGAAAAAAATAGAGTTCAAAATTGTTTTATTGCTAAAGGATGTTATGGTCACTAGGGTGACCAAACCTAATGGTCGTTTTATGGATGACCAAGAATTTAGGGCTCAAATGAAATTATTTATTATAAAATTCTAATAAGACATAGATAATGCTAGGACTACCACTAAAGTGATGAACATTTTGGCTTTTGCTAACCAAAGGCTAGAGAGAGCTGAGATTATTAAAGAATTATTGAGAACTATACTTATAGAGCATGTCAGGGTTATCCAAGAAATGCTTGACCTATTTTGGTCTATGATCCTATATTTTGGTCAATTTAACTAGGACTACTTATCATGTGCTAAATTTTGGACAAAGGAAGAGGTAGAGAAACAAAGGAGGCAGCACCTCAGCAACCTCCTATAGAGCCTTGAATAATATTCTTCTTTACTTTATAAATTCAAATTTGGAATATTCCTTGGTAAAATGTGGCATTTTATTTATTGTTACTCTAAAGTTAAAATCCACTTGGATATATTTGGGAATCTTTTAATGTGCCCACTTGAACTTGAATAGGCATTTTGGGGCATAAATATATGGGGTTTCCCTCTCATTATAAGAACATGAATAATTGTTAGAGAATTAATGCAAAAGAGCTAAGAATTCATGAGATTGTCTGAAATGCTATGTTATGTGTTATGTAGTTTCTGATTCTCATGCTTTTAGAGAATTAATGGTTTCTTTTCTACTAAATAATATAGAAATAATATCAATGTATGAATTTATTGGTTTGAGTTTAACACTAGGCTAACAAATCTATTAGTTTATGTGTTTTATTTCATCTTATTTGAAGTTGAATGTGTTTATGTAATTTGATGTGGATAAGTAACTTTTGTGCAACATATTATTTCAAATATATGCAACTCCTTTCCTTTGAAGTCTTAACTACATTCATTTGACTTTGAGTTTTATACTAGGGTTGGTGAATCCTAGTTTTACATGTTATTGTCATAGAGGTTAGAAGAATTGACACCTCTAACCATCTGAAGAAAAATTTATTTTTTGCCCTACCCTACTTTCCTTTGGATCTACCCCATGAGTCACTTTAGTTTAGCTCATTCTATAAATATTCATGGTTTGTTTGTATTTAGGAAATAATTAGCAAAATTTAGAGAAATTTCACAAAGATTAATAAGAAAAAAAGTGTCATTGTGTATAATTTATTTTCCCTATAGTAGGGTCTAATTATAGACTTATAAGTGGTGGCCATTATGCACCAAATTTTAGGTTTAATAAATATTACTAAACTAAGAAATAAAAACCTAAAACCTAATGACACCAATAGGAATGGATAGAAGAGGAAAATAATAATAAATAGAACATGCTTACCATCCATTTTACCTCTTTATGCCTCCATTCTAGGATTTGCATTTGGATTGTTGATGTCCAAAGATTTGAATTATTGGATTGCTTGCTAGACCTTGTCAATGGATTCTAATGGTTGTGTGAAGTGGATAATGGCTTGGATTAATTCTAGAGTGATCTTTTGGATGAAATTATAGTGGTAAGATGAGGACTTGATGGCTTTCTAATTAGCTTCCAAATTTCCAAAAATTCACTTGGCCATGGCTCAAGCATGGAATTTTATAAATAAAATGGAGGCAATTTTAGTGGAATTTAAAATCATTTAGAAGTCTCTATGTTAACATTTTGGACTCAAAATCTAAAATTTCAACCCATATCATTTGAATATTTGATTACCATTGCCTTAGCTTTCTTTTTCTATGCCCCATAGTGTCATTATTTTAAAGAAAAAATGACTAACTTAAACACTAGAGAAACTAGATTGTCATTGAAATGTCATGTAGGAGGAATTTGGTAGAAGGCAACAGCTATGGGGACATCAAGTTCAAGCATCATAAAGTAAATATTTTAATTCAAATATTCCTGAGTTTAAACACATTTCTAATAAATGTCAAGATCATGGAAGCCTAGAGCAGATCTAACAGAAAGTAGTGATCAATGAGTTCAGTGGGTCCCAAAGATCCAATAGAGTGAGTTTAATCGTGCACTCAAATATTAATGATGAGATCATAGTTAAAAATTCAAAATATCCTAAGATTAAATTCATTAATGATAAGTGGCATAATCATGGCAAATAAGCAGATCAATAGAGTGCATAAATGATCAAGTAAAAAGAGATCAATGACATGCATTTAATATATATATAAGAAGATCTATGGTACACATAAGGTCAAAAGTTCAAAGATATAGATCAAGTGCAAGGCCACCATGTGGTATAAGTACATGAAGTGGATGAAGTCTGATAGTGGATCCATAAGAAGTACATGAGATTAACAAGTGTCACATTCTCAAAGGCTAAAATATAGATGAATGGGGAGCTAACAATTAGTACCATCTAGAAATCCAAACATAGATAGATGGGAAATGATGAAGGTTAAAACTAGTAGAATCCTAAGGAGATCAATGGAGTAGATTTGATCAAATATCCAAATAGCATGAGATGATGACACACGTCTAAAACTGACAGTGTAGTTTGGTCAAGCTTCTAGCATGAAACACAGAGTATGTTCTTTAATGGATTCAAATCAATTAAGGGTCTATAAATAACATTAATGTAATGAGGAGCTTGAGAATATTTAGGTATCCATCCATGATTGATCATGGTATAAATTTAATCCTCGATGACCTTTTCTCTACTCTTCCATGCTAGATAGAGTCCTAATGACATTAATGCATGAGGAGCTCGAGTTGTTATAACTTTTACATTAATCATTATGATCCCTTATCCACTCTCCCACATGTCCCTTCCCCTCTCTCATACCATTCTTCTATAAATTCAAGATTTGAGCTCTTGATTTTCATCCTTCAGGGTTGGTATGAATAGACACTACCAGAATTTGTACTCATGCACCTCTTGGATTAGTGAGAAAGACACTTGAAATTTTTTACCAATATGTGTTTAGTGTTTTGTATTTGTTTGAAATTAAAAAGTGGTTTAATATTCCATTTACAAGTCTTATCTCAACCTAAGTGATAACAATATTTTCTTGTAGGTCATCTAGTGTGTCATAATGTTGATGTCTCAAGAATAAAGTGGAATGTTGATTGTAAGTACTTTCAATCAGGGCTTACCCTCATTTCCCTCCAAACTAATTCAATCAAACTAACCTCTATGTGAATTAATTTAACTTGGAAATTATTTTAGGCACTATGTTAAGTCTATTAATATTTCATTATTGTGTCAAAATTTCAAGCCTATGAGTGGATATAATGAACTCATGGTGCATCACCACACTTAGAGAGTAGGTTTTCATTCATGTAACTCCTCTATTTTCAACCCAACCTATTTAGTTCTTAGGTGAGCACTATAATGAACAATTTGAGGATATATACTCATTAAAAACCTTAGAGGTCTGACCCAAGTTTAGGTAACTCATAACCTAGGGTCACTCCTATGTTGGACTAAGTTTGAGAAAGAAGAATTGAATAATCCTTTGCTTCACTAAGGTATAATATAATCCTCTAAAAATTTTGGCACACCTAGTGGGATAGATTTCAAGTGCAAAAAATCATGCTTTGAAGATATTGGAGGACATTTGGAAGCTAAAGACATCAACAACATCATTTACAATCATCTAAGGCAAATTCAAGCATCTTTGGAAGGTTTGCAATCAATCTCAAGTTCAGAGATACCATTGGTTTCATGGTTTCAAAGGTAAGAAGGTTTTTAATCATGGTTTTGATTTGATACACATATTTCATAAGGATCCATGGTAGCCTATGAGGTATGTTTCTTCCCTCCACCCCCATATCCACCTTACCATAGCCCATACAACCCATACATTGATCCTTACCAACCATATAATATATATCATACACACTACCAAGATCATCCACAATGATTTGAGCCTCCTCCACCTCTATTTCAACCTCCTCATCCTCATAATTATTACTATTATCAAACTACTACCCCTTGCAATCCACCTACACCAAACACTGATTATCTGCACTTAGAGATTGAGAGATTAAAAAATGAAAGGGACAAGTTACAGGAGAGTCTTAGACAAAAAAAGGGTTAAATTCCAAAATCTTATTACATATTAAAATACTCTTGACAACCAACCATAGTCAGTTAAATTGGTCACTCCATCTCCTTTTATTGTCTCCCTGGTCATAAGATATTTCTTGGTCCTTAATTGTTTAGTTAATGACAAGGTAAATCTTTCAATTTTTCTTAAATTAGTGGCAGACACCTTGAATCTAAGGTATGAACCTATTTCTAACTTTTAATTACAATGAAATAGGTCTCCCATGAAAGTATTTGTCATTGTTAGAAATATTCAACTCACATTTCATGCCTACCCAAAACTTTCAATTGTGTAAGACCTTATTGTAGTGGATTTATTGCCTCATTTTGCCTTGTTTTTGGGTAATGAGTTCATGACTAAGGTTTGAGGTTACTTGTTCAAATAATTGTCTCATATAGTGTGCAAAGTTAAACATGGTGTGGAGGTGAAAATTAAGTGTAATTCACTCTCTAAGTTCCACATTATACGACCTCCTCTAATCACCCCAAAGGTAGATTACATTCACTCTCCTTATCCAAAGTAAACCATTTGTTTTTAAGATCCTATACCTTCCAAAGAACCTAAAAAAATACCCACATGGAAGCCTTCATGGGCCATGGATCTTAATTTCATCATGACCACCCTTGGAAATGAGGATAAGGAATAAAAAGTAGGTGTGAAATTTGTTATTAGTCCTTCATCTTCTATTACTCAAGTACCTGATGAACCTATTCACATACCCCCTCAATCCCAAGAACTTCCAAAGAAACCATTCAAGATCCCTAGTTGTAAGGATACCCTTGTAAGAATAAAATATCCTAATGATATATATTTCCCACCCACTCTCTCCCCTCTTAGAAAGAAGTCAAGTACACCAAAATTATAATTGGATCATTCAAGCATGGTGGATAAACTATCAAAGTTAGTAGAAGAAGGGGAAGTTATTAAAGATATGGACAATGATACAATTGTAGCTGAGTGTCAAGAATAATTTGGAGAGGACACTTCTATTATATATGAAGAGGAGATTCAAATTGGGACCCCTATGCATTCCAATAGATCAGAAGGTAATCATGAGCAAAACTTGGATGATAAAGGATAGCTATAATGTCATAATGATGGAGTTGAGCCAAATAAAACACAAGCTGATGTTTTCATAAAATATCAATTAGAATGGTAGTATTCATGATGATGTTATTGATATTAAATTCAAGGATTCATTGGAAGACTAGTGGTAACACATGTGTTTGGAGTTCTTGAATGAAATGGAACAACTTGGCAAGGCAAATTTGATTGATATAGTTCAAAAATAGACTAATGCTTCAAATGAGGAAAGTAATGCAAATCAAGGAGTGCAAAGGCAAGATGAGTTATACCTTCATTGGATTGAGGCACCAGCTATCTCTATTGATGAAGAGGATGAGCAAACTTCAACTAATCAAAAACCTTATGATGATCCTACCAATGTGAAGGAGGTGAGTAATCAACTTGATTAATTGTAGATAGAAGGAAGAATTTTAAATGAACCTTGTGATCTTTTCATTAAAAAATATCCTTTTGGTAGGACTTAGAAGACTTTTTATTGAATTTAGATACCTCACCTTTGCACCAGTCAAAGCTTGAAAATAAGGAACTTGTCAAGAATGCTTTGATAGTTGATCATCTTGAACCCAAAGAGCATAACCAATTACAACTCCTGACTGAAGACAAGATGAGGTTAGTGATGCAATATAAAAATATTAAGGAGGAGCATGATTGGATTCTTAACCCTCATACTCAACCATGCACATAGGTATGAACCTAGATGGTCATTCACTCTTCTAAATAATTAAGAGAGTGCTCTATGGGATGAAGTTGTCACTTATTGATCCAAGTCTAATTACACATAAATAATCATATGATAGCTCCAAATAAGGGTGCCATAATGATCATATAACATTCCCATTTTACCCTAGGGGAATAAAGTCAAAGTCAAGTCAATTTTTTAGTAGTTAGTTTTTTTATCCAAATAAGTGCTTTGCATAAGTTTATAAGTTGTGACTTGTTGTTTATTTCTTTCCTTTATTTTTCTTAATTATTAGGTGGGTTGTTTAGTGCTAGGTTGTTTCTTTGTTATGTCACTGTGTTTTTAATTTTTTATGCAAGTCTATGAGGTGTCAAGAGTATAATTTAGTCCAAAGTGTCATCATCTTGTGTTTCTTTATTGAGTCACGTTGTCATAAAAATGTCTGGGTTCCATGACTAAGAGGCTAGTCAAGCCATTAGAGTCACCATGAATGTTAAAATTTTGGCCTCACAAGATAAAATGTCAGCCCCTATCATTCTAAGATTTGATGACCATTGCATTATCTTGATTTTTTATGACCCATAGTTTCCTTGTTTTAAATAAAAAATTACAAACTTAAACACTAAATGAACCAAAACATCATTGAAATGTCATGTTAGATAAATTTGGTAGAAAGCAACATACATGTCGATTTCAAGTTCAAGAATCATAAATCAATCATTTTGATCCATATATTCCTAATTTTAAATGCATTACTGACAAGTGTCAAGATCACAAAAGCTTGGAGTAGATATAATGGTGAGTGGCAATCAAAGAGGTCAATGGGTCCCTAAGACCCAATGGAGTGCATTTAATCATGAACTTAAAGATCAATGGTGAGCTTTAAGTCTAAAAATTAGAGGATCTTAGGATTAAATGCATCAATGATAAGTGGAAAGATCATGGCAAACAAGTAGATCAATGGTGTAGATTTGATCAAATAGAAGGAGATCAATGGCATGTGTTCAATCGATCCCAGGAGATTTATAGTTCACATAAGATCAAAAGGTCAAAGATATAGATTAAGTGTGAGGTTTTTATATGGTGTAAGTGAATGAATTGGATGAATTCTAATATTGGATCCATAAGAAACATGTGAGACCAATAAATGCCACATTCTCAAAGGCTAAAATCAAGATGAATGGGGAGTTAATAATTGGCACCATGCAAAAATCTAAACATAGATCAATGGTAAATGATGAAGGTATAAACTAGTAGACTCGTAAGGATATCATAGTAGTAGATTTGATCAAATATATAAATGGTATGAGATGATAACACATGTCCAAATTAGATAGTGTAATGTGGCGGCATGAAACATAGAGTGTGTTCTTCGATGGACTCAGATCAGTTAAGGGTCTATAAAGATAATTAATGTAATAAGGAGCTTGAGAAGATTTAGGTGGCCATCCATGATTACTCATAGTGTAAATTTTATCCCCCATGAAATTTTCTCCACTCTTCCATGTGAGACAGAGTCCTAGTGACATTAATGCATGAGTATCTCAAGAATTTGATATATCTATTACCTTGATCATTATGACCCCATCTCCACTCTCCCACATATCCATTCTCCTATCTTTCATCCCATTTTTCTATAAATTAAAGATTTTAGCTCTTGATTTTCATCCCTCAGGGCTGGTATGACTAGACTCTACTATAATTTATACTCATGCACCTCTTGGATTAGTGAGAAAGACACTTGAAGTTATTTATCAATCTATGCTTAGTGTTATGTATTTGTTTGATATATAAAAGTGGTTTAATATTACATTTATAGGTCAAAGCTCAACCTAAGTGATAAGAATATTTCCTTATAGGTCATCTAGTGTGTCATAATGTTGATGTCTTAGGAATAGAGTGGATTGATGACTGTAAGTGCCTCTAATCAGGCTTTACAGGCTTTACACTCATTATCCTCCAACCTAAGTCAATCAAACTAACCTCTACATGAAGCAATTTTTCTTGGAAACCATTATAGGCACTATGTTAATTCTATTCATAGTCCATTAGTGTGTCAATATTTCAAGCCTATGAGTGGATACAATGAATTAATGGTGCACCACCATACTTAGAGTTGGTTTTCATTCATGCAACTCCTATCTTTTCATCCTAACATATTTAGGTCTTAGATGAGAAATTTAACAAAAAATTGAAGGATATAGGTTCATTAAAACCCCTAGAGGTCTGACCCAATTTTAAATAAACCATAGCCTAGGGTCATTCCCATGGTGGACTAGGTTTGAGCAAGAGGACCTAAACAATCCTTTGCTTAGCTAGGGTGCAATATAAGCCTCCAAAACTCTAGTTTAGAGACTTATAGAATTTTGGAGGAACTTCCCCATTTATATAGGTTTTTCAATTAGATTAGGATATAATAGGGGATTAGATGGGATTTAATGAGGTTTAGGACTCATAAGGATGTAAAAATGGCTAGGGTAGTTAGGGTGGTAGTTAAATAAATATGAATTTTAAATTGGATAGTTGGCTTAAGGAATAGGTTAGTAGGTAATAGGATTTATTAGGGGTTTAGTGGAGATATTAATTGGTTTTAGGATGGGTTAAGGGCTCATGGGTATAATAATGGGATGTGGGTATTAGGCCATTAATTATTTTAGCTAAGAAATATAGAAATTAGACTAAATTAGTAGAAGTTAGTAGAATTAGTATAATTAGAAAGGTGAGAATAATTTAGTGCATACATTTTTCACCTATTTGAAAGGGAATTATGAGTGGAGTGAAGTGGAAGGAGTAATGGTATTTCAAAGAAAAACTATGTCATGGATGAATGTTAGTAAATGATGTTATGGGATATGATGCCCCCTTAGGGGGACATGCAAGGAAGAATGAGATAGATAACCACTCAAAATAAGAAATGGTGGGTGGGATGTGATGGATATAGGAGGGGATGGGATTTGATATGTGAGGTAAATGATGAATAATATGAATTCAACTTGAGAAGTGAGATACAAATTGATGATGCTCTTGGTAAAGACACATGCACAAAGATTAGTGAGTATGGGTATCATAGTTGTCTACACATCCCAAGGGGGAATCAACCATAACATAATGATGATAAGATTAAAAGGACATAAGCTTTAGATGTATCCTAGTCAAGGAATCATGTAAGGGGGATCTATATGACAAGATAGGATGATGATTTGATAATATTGATGATGGGTATAGCTCAATATGATGAAGAGGATAAGAGAGAATAAATGATGTGATCAAGTGAAAAAAATACTATGGGATGAGGATGGATTATAGAGATAGTGGCTGAGCTATCTTTGGGTATTAAAACATGGCCATGTATTTCCTACATAGTCTAAAAAGACCTCAAGCCGATGTAGTTTTGACTAGATGGTAAATGACAAGATAGACAAGAGGATGATGATGAGAATTAGGATGATGTTAGTGATTAAAGGATATGACTCAAAGGATGAGATGAGGATAAAATATTTGATGTTAATCAGATGGGTCAATAGTATGAGATTAGTAATGGGAATAAGGATAATAAGATGATTAGATAAGTGATGAAAGTGTAGATGATCAAGCCATAATAAATGTCATAAGGCTCATCATGGTCTAAGAAATATAATAAATATAGCACTTGATAATATGCCCCATGATATAATCATAACCAAGGGGAAATTATGCCAAAGTGCATGGGAAAATAGTGAACTCTATATCATTGAGGGTGCTTATAAGCATTATTATAGATTTGGATAACCTCATAGCATCCTCATTCATTTCCCAATAAATAAAAAGAGACAAGGACAATCAAATATTTATATGATAAAAACATGCAAATAAGACTAAAAAAATAAACAAGTAATACACATAATTATCTACATGCAGTGTCACAATATCTTGTCTAATGATGGGATGAATGATTGGGTGATGGGTTTAATTATCATGATGTGATTGTGGACTTAGGATGGACTTGGATTTGGAGAGGGTGATCATGATTAGGATTAGGCCAAGATGTTGCCCCTAGTTAAGGATAAAAGGATGGAATATGGGAGAAGGTCTTTGAATACTAATTTGGTCTTGAAATTGAATCAAAAAGTGGCCAAAGAAGGTGGTTTAGAAAAGTGATGACCAATTATTACCAATAGATAAGGCATTACAATAATCCAATCTAGTAAAGAGACTAGATGATGATGGAATCAAATACCTTTCACATTATCAAAGAATGATTAGATGGGTGCGAGATATGAGGAGGCAATGATAAGGAAGATGATGGGATCAATTACCTTTCATACTAGAAAAGAAGTGAGTTGATGGGTGTTAGATATGAAAAGGAAACTGATAAAAAGTGATCAGTGTTAGATTAAATTATTTGACAAGGTGATGCATGTTAATAATACTTAGTCAAAAGGATGATATTGAAAAGATGGAGAGATGGGTGACCACTCTAATTTGGCTCTAAGATGGAATGTGGTATCCAAATATGGGAAAATTTGAGACAGATAGAGATGGATACAAATAGGGGATTAGGCATAAGACAAGACACAATGGACTATTTTTGGATTTTTCAAGTTTTATGATTTTTAGGGTTTTTGACACATTTTAAATTTTTAGGGATTTTTGGGTTATGTATGTACATTATAAAAATGGGGTTACTAGTAAAGGGAGTACCAAGCCTAACAACTAGGATGAGGATGGATGAATGAGTGATAAGAGGATGATGATGAAGCTAAAAAGGATATAAGGACTAAGGAAGAAGGGACTAAGGATTGCCAATGACCACATCATGAAGGAACTAGATGATTAGTTGTTTGAGTGTCCATTGGAAGATATGACAAGATGGTTTAGAATAGTTATAAAGACACTTTCCTTTCCTTATGAATTTCAAGATGGGAAGGAATGAGGGGAATATGATGGGTTGGACCAAGGGATGAGAAGTGACATGGATGGATGATGTAGGCAAGGTTAACAAGAGATGAGATAAGTATGGATGGATGGACAAATAATATTAAGTGGATGGATTTTGCCCCCAAGTATTGAGGTATAATGTAGACAATTGATTATTTTACGATGATTTAAGAAACTAGTTTTCATCATGGTACTTGCCTTAGGTGCCAGAGGACTATTTTTTACCATTAGATGAATAATTTTTTTTGGAATGGCATCTCAATTTATTGGCTATGGGGATGAGATGCAAGAATGTAGGCATTGTTTTGATCTTCATCTAATACCTTTCTAGTGATATATGGTGCTTAGATCATGTCTTGGTGGCTTTTATTGATTTTTTATTTAACGTCCTCTAAACATTTTGAGTAGGTGTCTTTGTAAGCTTTATGAGGGATAATGTTGCCTAGGTATTTGAGATATGGTATGGATGGGAGGATGTCATGATTGTGATGATGGGATATAAGATGGGAAGAAGAGATGTGATAATGACAAACAATATGATGAGATGGGGGTTTAAAATGGGAATTAATAGTTGCATACATCAATGGATATGGTGGAGGGGATTCTATAGATTGGTGTCATCCGACTATAGGATCCAACACCTTTTGATTTATTGATTCTTTCATCCAAACATTAAGAAGATGGTCAACCATATGATTTTAAACTTTACTTGATGATTGGATTTGATATTGACTACCCCCTAGTGCTTGATTTTGGGTTTCACTAGGGAAGATTGATATTTGACTTGATATATAATGATTATTTTAACTTTGATATTGCCCTAGTGCCTGATTTCAGGCTTCACTAGGGGAAGATATTTTTTGATGATGTCAATGATTTGAATTTTCTTGATTTTAATGGATAGGATCAAAGATGGTTTGATCATGATTTATGAATTTTAGAATAGGGTATTGGATTTTTTTATTTGGGGCACATGATATTGAATACAAATGGAAATCCAATGATGCATGTTCTTGTTTATCCCCTGGATGGAGCGAGATGTAGGGATTATAGAGGCAAGGTTGATGATGAATGTTGTGTGATGGATTAAGGGGATAGTGGGAAATATAAACCCTAGGAAACCTAGCTTCAATGTCAGATAGAGTGTCCTCAATAATCTTCAAGGATCATGAAGACATGTATGCAAGATAGGATCAGATACACTCAAAATCTTCAACAAATAAGGCATTCAAAAATTAAAATATGAATTCATCATCCTTATTAGAATAAAAATATATGCCTACTAATTTTTTATCATCACTATTATGGAATCATTTAAAAGAGTAGGCATTATCATCATCTTTTGTAATATCTATGAGGGATGATGTTTCTAAATAGGAGTCTGATGTAGATGTTGGTGCAACATATGATTCTTGTAGTGGCTTCAATGTAGATTTTGGTGTGCATAATGATATGCTACTAGTAGGGGAGTGAATGTCCATGACTAACCTCTCAACATGTGGTATTTTATGTGATGGGTGAGAGGGATATGATGGATTAATGATGGACTAAGTAAAGAGAGGGCCCTATAAGGATTCATGAGATATAGGGGGAATAGGCGTATGAGAAATGGACTTGTGGTTGATGAAATATTGATGAATGATGGGGGGATTATGGAGGATAGATAAGATTTATTGACTTTGTATTGGAATGGGAAGGGTTTAATCATTATTGGGATGAAATATTGGCATTCCTCTTCTTGTTCACCCAGGGAGAGAAATTCATCTAGTTCCTCCTTAATTACTATGTCACTATGGTTGATGAGGTCTTGGACACAGTCTCAAAAATTTGGACATCATTTAATAGAATTCACCAAAGTTTGATGATAGAGACAGTATCAATTTTATTTATACCAGAAGGGATTAGTCTTGGTGGGATTGAGATGTTAGATAGGCAGATGGAACATCATGTTAGCGATTACTAGTTTTTTAAAAAGGACTTCCAAGGACATAGGAAGAGGAGTATAAGGACCCTCTTCAATTTGTGACTTAGATGTGGGAGCATTGGAATGTAGATAATATGATTATTGATGTGATTTAGTGGATGTATTGGTAGTAAATGAGGTAGCTAGGATAGGATTCCCTTTGCTAGTGTAGGAAGGGGCAAATGAGAGATCATGACTAGGAGATGGAGGATGTACATGGGACTCACATGAAGGGGTTTTTACTATAGGTAAAATGAGTTGAATGGGGTTAATACCTTTGGTAAGTGGTACACCCATCATAAGGAATTATAAAATGATCTCATTCTTGTTAGAAGCTATGTATTGGTTAATGAGAGTGGGGTCTAGCTTTATGGTGGTGGGTGATAAAGGATGAGGGAGTGGTGATGTATTATGATTATAAAATGAAGGATTTGACTATGGATTGGTATGAATTAGGGCTAATTAATTTTGAATAGGGATAGTGAATGGTGGAGGGGAATGGGATAAGGGTTGATGGTGGACTGGTTTGGGAGGTAACTTTAGGCTTATGGGGTCAAAATCATCAGCAAAGCAAGCACCCATTTTCCATAGTCGTAAATGGAATTCATATTTATTTTCTATGATGTATTTATTTATTAGGGTGATTGCATCAAGTAATATGGGGATAGATTTTGATGGGCTATGGGATTATGGTTGAGGTAGGATATGAGATGTTAGTCTGAGCTAAATGGGATCAAGAGCAGAAGGGAGGTGAGTACCCATTTATGTAGCTTGTAAAAATACATCATCCTTATTGGACAATATGTATTAGTCTATGAAAACTGAGTCCAAGTCCATGAGGATATATGATAAAAGATAGAGGATGAAGGGAGTCGATGGAGGATATGGATTACTAAAAAAAGTAGGTTGGAAGGATTGAATTAGTATGATAGATGATGATGAAATAGACTCATGGATTAAATATTAGGACCATTATTTAGATGATAGTGTAATAGGTGCTAACAACCTATCAGTAATGTCTAGTTATCAAACTAGTAAAAGGATTAGGGATTTTATGGGTGCCTAAATTCACACAAGTAAGATGATATGATGGGTTCTATTTATGAATAGGCAAGGATGATATGTATTATATTGATGATGATGGGTTTCTAGATTAAAACCAATAAAGTAATAGGATGCTAGCAAGATATTGACTAGGTAAGAGATCTGAACAATAAGATGAGTTATGATGGACTAGGATGAAAGGATGATGTGAAAAGAAAAAGGACTAACTCAAAACCTTAAGCTTATTTTCTTGAGATGGGATATGATTATGTGATGAACATGATATAATGATGTGACAAGGACAATTATAAATGATAGGTGATGATAAAAAAGGGGAATGTAGATGAGATGGTGATGGTTTGGACCTATATGTGACCTAAAGATCTGACTAGGATAAGATGAAGACAAGGTCAAGACAAATGATGGTGAATAGAGTAGACCTAAGATAAGATATGGATGATTAGACAATATGTGATTAGGATATGATAGGTTTATGATAAATGATAAGTGAGACTAGGATAGGATATGTATAGTACGATATATAAGAGAACATAAATATGTACAAGGGGGAGAAGACAAAGATATACAAGGTAATGATTAGGATATTTGAGTGATGGAGTGATAACTAATGATGTGTGGATATGGTTAAACTAGGAGGAGATTAAGATGATATGGTAAAAGGATAAAGATATACAAAAGACAATGATGAGATAAAGATGGGATGGTGGGTTATGATCAATTTATGAGATCAGATAAGATGGGATGACTAGATTATGATAGGGAAAAGATAATATTTATAAGAGGGGGACGACAAGGATGTAAAATAGGATGATATAATATATGTGAGTGATGGTTTAATGACAAATTATTAGGATGTACAAGAGGATAAATTAAAAGGAAGATGACAAAGATGTACAAGATGTGCTTAGGATATGAGATCAATGATGAGTGGGGATGATTAGACTAGGATGGGATGAAGTCAAGATTGGAGATAGGATAGGATAATAAAATGATATACAAATACAATAATTAGAAAGGGATGGTGATAACGGTATTCAAGATGTAATTAGAAAATGCAGGGGATGATCAATGATGAGAGAAGATGGTTTGACTATGAGGGGTAGGAAGGTGTTTGACTAATGTGATATATATAGGTGATGATGAAATGACTAATGGTGATAAGGATGGTGTGGACTTGTATATGACCTAAAGAGATAACTAGGACAATGTTAGATTAAATAGGTGATGAATATGAGGTTAAGATAAATGATGATGGGTAGAGTGGAATTAGGATAGGATACAAATGATGAATCAAAATGTGCTTAGGATAGGTAGGGGTATGAATAATTATGAGGGAGACTAGGATAAGATGTGACTAGAAGGATGTAAAAGAGAAACAAAATATGTACAAGAGATTAAAATAAGGGTATGTGAGTGATAGGATGAATATGTTTAGACTTAGAATAAGGTGGTGGTGGGAGATGGTATGATATGTTTCAAATGACACTATGTAAGGATGTATATGATGATATATACAAAAGGATGGTGGGATAAGAATGTACAAAATGTGATTATAATTTCTAGGTAGATGGGGGGGTATAACAAATGATAGATGGATATGGTTAGACTAGGATGAGAGCAAAGAAAGGATAATATTTACAAGATGGTGTCTAGAATATACAAGATGATATATTGGTGATGGGGGTGTGATTAATGATGAGTGGTTCTAGTGATAAGAGGGGATAAAAGGATGTACAAGAGAATAATGATATGTACAAGAAGGTGAGACCAGGATATACAAAGTGATGATTAGGTTATGTGGGTGATGGGATGATGATCAATGATGGGTGGTTAGACTAAGTTCAATTAGTTGATGTTGTGAACTTAGGTCAGCATGTAAGATGTGAATGGGGTATGTAGGTGATAAAGGTATGATTAATAATGGATGGATGTAACTAGATTAGCATGGGATGAAGTCAAGGTGAAAATGTAAGATAGTTTTTAGAGAATAATATAAAAGAGATAATATATAAAAATGTGTATGATGACAAGGATTTACAATATGATGATTAGAATATCTGAGTGATGGGGAGTGACCAATGATATGTAGAGATGACTAGCCTAGGATGGGATCAAGACAAGATGGGTGATGAGGTGGGGATACAAGAAGATGATATGTACAAGAGGATGATGTTGATATGTAAAAGTAGATGGTGATATAAGGATGTAAGAGATGACTTATACAAATACCTAGATAGGTTGAGGTGAAGGTTGACTCAGATCATAAACAACATGGGTCTAACACAACACAAACCCAAGAAGGCAAACCATGACCTATTATTAGTAAACTAATGAGGGTGTGTAACCTAATTATTACACCATCCAATGTCTTCATAGGTGAGGTTGTAGGCCAGTAACTCATTATGATATTAAATTAACCTTCTTAACCCCACTCATACTCAATGACTACTTCAGAGCTGATACTGACTCCTACAGTGGAACACTTGTTATGACCAAAGTCCCTTAGTCTAGGTATACACAAAAGGTTCTAGATGCATCCCATATACGTTAAGGTAAATTAGGGCTTAGGTCCATGTAGGATGGTGTCTAACCATCTTGTGTCTTAGAGCCTGATTGACCCTAAATCCATTTAACCCTTTATAGGGAATTATGCTTAGACATGTAATGATAATTGACCTAATTTTTAGACTCTACTAGAACATAGAGTTTGGTTAGTGCATGGTGGTGAAATATACATCACTAACCCCTATATATTAATCCTATGCATGGGGATGAATTCCATGTCACATGCTATCCTAGAGTGGGGGACTAATAAACAAGCAAACGCATGATATTATTAATTAACCATTTTAATTTACCTATGTATGAGGAGAATAATATGATTATTATTTATAAGTTAACACACACACACACACACACACACAAACATATAAAATAAGTGATATTTAAAAAAAAATATATATGCAATAAAAATATGATGATATATCAAAAGTATAATGAAAACTAGGACAAAATTCTAAAAGGCACCCCTCCCTACAAGAACAAAATGTTAAGAATCCATAATGGGGTGTCTTGTTCTTGAGGCATCTTACAACAAGAAAGGATTAGTAGTTTTAGCTTGAAACAACTAGACTGGAAAGCACATGTCAAATGTGTTATTAAGCAAAATCAGACGAATGAGTAAAATGTTATTTGTGCTTGATTTAATTGATCAACCTACAAAAATAAATGATTAGTATTTTTGTTTGATTTTAATATTTTACCAATCATTATAATGTGAATTATAATCAATCATTAACTTTCAAATGTTGAAAATGTTCCCTTTTCCTATTAGTGATTTCAATACTATGCAGTTTCTCTCTTTAAAAAAAATATCAATTGATATGACAAAATCATCAAACTAACAATAAGGTGTCACCTATTTTAAGTATCTAATATTAAATATTAATGGTAAATTTATGTAAATTTAAAATAAAGGATTTTAGACCATAATTACAAAGACACTTGCAATGACTATCTTACTCAAGATGGAATATGATCTTATAATTACTAAAATATTTTGTGTCTAAGGTAATATCAACTAATTTGAACAATACTCTAAGTTAATCTAAATTAGAAATATTCACTACATGAAAATGTGAGTTCCTAAAATAGACCAAAATCCCTAAGACATAAATACACACCAAATACAATGGTTTCAAAAATAATTATATTGGAGTATTATATGGTGTATACAATATATTTAATGTGATTTAGTAAATACCAAAACCATCACCTAGGCATTTATAATAAATTGATTTAGCTCATTCAACATGGTGTATGGATGATATTACCTTTGAAAGACATCCATAATATAAAATGCCATGTGGATTTGTTATAGATCCTCATGTAGATAATGGTCATCATTATTACTAGTGTCTCTGTCAATTACCTCACCTCCTAGAAAGTAATCACACCTAGATATTAAGTGTACTACCCACAACCTCCAAATAGCCTAAAATCAAGTAACTATAATGATTCAATGATTGATATTATCTACAAATTGGGAAATTACCAAACCATATTAATATTCATCTAATCCTTGCAGCTTTAGGGAGCCATTAGCCAAACTACAAATCAAGGAGAGGTGGATTTAGATACTGCAAGTTCTAATAGAATAAAATTGAATTTAACCCAACTTAGTATGAACATAATAGTTTTTTAACTCTCTTATATACACATAGGAATTTACCCATCCAGTAATAGGTAATTTCTAATGATATGTGATATAATTAGTAAAAATAAGAAGCTGATATATATAAATCAGTTATTAATAATTTCTAACAATATGTAAGGTATCTCAACCAATGTTACAGCTTAATGTATCCTATAATGGTGTTGATGATTGTTTTGGAATGTATTATACCTATGAAGCACAATAGCGGGCAAAATGGTGATAACAGAGCTAAGGCACAAGCTAGTATTGAAACAAGACGTGTTAGTATTACTTAGACACTCACCTAATTATTGTAGGGTATAGAAGATGGAGATCTATTGGTTCAATAGATCAAAATATATAATGGAATGCTTCCATGGTATCAATATTTTATCACAATGGAAGGTAAATCAACCTTTTTATCGCTTTACCATTGTATGAAGACATGTTTCGAATGATCTATGGGCAAAAAAGGATAATTCCAAATGTGAAGTAGATGTGTATATAAAACAAATTTCACTTATATCAATGCACCAAAATGATAGCAAAGGGATAAATTACTAGGACATCAGGGAGTGGAATCAAAAATATAAAAATTTAATGTGGAATATTGATGCCAAAGAAACTTAAATGCCTTGAATATATAGCACTAGGTTAAATATTATGCTAATAACAAAAATATTTATCTCTATAAATTTGTAAATATATAGCAAAATGTAAATCTAAAACATTGTAACAGAATGTGGGTTGGTCATTTAGATTTGAGAAATCCTCCCAAGAGCCTCCTTACTCCTAAAAGACCAATTTAATGCAACAAAACACAACTAATAGACTTGAATAATCTAAAATAACTACATAATTTAATCATAAATTTATCAAATTAAGTCCTCACCAAAGAACATAAATTTTATCGAATTAAGCCCCAAATTTGTTCTATATCTACCTTACAAGCTACACTATCACACTTTGAAATTCACATAATTAGTCCAAAAAGAGCATGTTGGTCTCACTGTGGTCATCAATATGGGCACCAAATTTTAGGTTCAGGAAATATTACTAAACTTAGTAATAAAAACCTAAAACCTAATGACACCAATATAAATGGATAAAAGAGACAAATCATAACAAATAGAACATGCTTACCATCCCTTTTACCTCTTTATGCCTCCATTCTAGGATTTGTCTTTGAATTGTTGATGTCCAAAAATTTAAATTATTGGATTGCTTTCTAGACCTTGTCAATGGCTTCCAATGGTTATTTGAAGTGGATAATGGCTTGGATGAATTCTAGAATGCTCTTATGGATGCAATGATAATGGCAATATGAGTACTTGATGGATTTCTAGTTAGCTTCCAAATTTCCAAAAATTCACTTGGCTATGGCCCAAGCATGGATTTTTATAGAAAAATGGAGGGAATTTTAGGAGAATTTAAAATTGTTTAGAACTCTTTAGTTTATAAACTTCTATAATTTTGGAGGAACTTCCCCATTTCTAGAGGTTTCTTAATTAACTTAGGATATAATGGGGGATTAGATGGGATTTAATGAGGTTTAGGACTCATAGGGATGTATGAATGGCTAGGGTGGTAGGGTAGCTAGGGTGGTAGTTGAATAAATATGAATTTTTTATTGGTTAATTAGTTTAGGGAATAGGTTAGTAGGTAATAGGCTCTATTAGGGGTTTAATGGGGAGATTAATTAGTTTTAGGATGGGGTAAAGGTTCATGGGATATAGGAATGTGATGTGGGTATTAGGCTATTAATTATTTTATTTAGGAAATATAGAAATTAGACTAAATTAGTAAAAGTTAGAAAAATTAGTATAATTAGTGGGGCAAGCATAATTTAGTGAATACAACCATATCTCTATTATTTTTTTTATTTTTTTTGTAGTAGTTGTGTAAACAACTCAATCCCCGAGACTTCTAGGACTTAAAATTGAGTTTATTACTTTCCTCAGGTTCCCTAGTGACATAAGGAACACATTAAGTACATCAATAAGAAAGGAGAAGTTGACACTAGAAGGAGGGTACCTATGTAATTAGTTTCATGCATCTTGATGAAATTATAGTGTACTTCATTGAATATATGCATAATTGTTTCAAAGTACACAAATATTTATAAATAAAATTGAAGATCTGCATTCTTTGTATTAATCTCTACATTCTTTAAAGGATTCCATCAAATTTAGTGCTCATTTATATAAATTTAGAAGTTTTGTTGTCTAAAATTATGTATAACCTTAAAGATAGGTGAAATACCCCATTCTTTAGGCATAACAAAGGTTGTTTTGATCATCTTCACAAAGTTTGACACAAATTTGGTAAATAATCTAGATATTTGTGAGAATTTATGCAAAGGCCAATTTCTGAGACCTCACTTATACTGAATTTAGACATTTAAGATTATAATTGTTCTAATTTGATTGGGATTGAGTAAACCTTTGTGTAGCTTTATGCTAAAAGATATTTTAAAATACTCAAACACTCCTAGGTTGTTAAATTGGGCATATAAATGCTTTTAAATGTTGGTTTATCACTGATCTTTTTAGGATAACATGCAAAACTAACAATATTTGTGCAGGTATTGAAAACTCTGATGATTCAAATCTTGGATCCTCAAAGATCAAGGTGAAGGTATTTAATTTGTTTTGTAAAGGTTTTTATTTAAGAATTTTATTTATCTTTATAATATTTGACACTTGTGAAGCTACATTTGAATTTCTTTTGCCCTTTGATTATTAATATCAGTTCTACATCCTAGAGTTACCTAGGATTAGAATCAGATCTTGATCTGAAACTAGGGTCCTTTTAACACCCCTATAAACTCATAGGAATGTGAGAGTAGATAAAGGTAAACATAATAATTCTAAGACCCATCCAAATTCCCCATCTAACCAAAATTTTCCACCCCTCTTGCTAATCATGGCATGGTTAGTTGGCTCATCCATCAATATCCTTGGAGTTATGCATGATCTACCAAGAAACCTAGATAAATATTTGCCTCTCTTCACCCCCACTAGTAGAGTAACTACTGAAGAGCATATAAAGTCATTTAAAGTATCTTTGAGGTTACTTAATGTAATTCATGAGGACATGGCCTATTATATTTTTCCCTTTACATTTCAAGACATGGCTTATGATTGGTTCCTGATCTTACCAAAATATTCCATCACCGAATGAGAATAGTTCAACAATACTTTTATTGCCTAATTTGGTAGGGTAATAAGCCTAGGAGTTATGTATCAACAATTCATCACCCTCAAAAGGGACATAAAGGAACCAATTAGAACATTAAACAAAAAGTTACAAAAAATCCATAGCCTAACATCCACACCCTATAGGCTGGCAGACAATTTGGCTTTATAAATATAAAAAAATACCTTACACCTAATGACAACTATCTTCCTAAAAATATCCTTGAATATTAAAATTTTGCCTTTCGCATATACTAAAGCCATCCATATTGAAGAAAAAATGCACCCATAGGGGCATCTCACCTTTTCTATACCAAATAATGACCCAACGCTACCTGCTCTAAATTTCCTACCCAACATGAATCAGAATCTACCTACATTAAACCAAGTGCCATGAATTAACTAGTTATCATTAAACCATGTTGTACCCAACTAGTAGTTAGGATTATTTAACCAAGTGAATGCTAGAGCATATCCCTAGAATAATATAAATCAAGCACTAGTTCTTATAGATAACACCAACATTCAAACTGTAACCTAAAACAATAACTCAAAGCCTACAAAGGGATAATTAGACTCAATACAGAGAACCATTTATAAACTCACTGATGATTTCTTATATGTTTAGAAACAAATGGGAAATACTAGTAATTGTTCTAATAGGAATTACAACTTCCAAAGATATAAAAGACCATTTAATAGGTCTAATAATAATAGCAATCCCCCCTTGAATTAGTTTCATGAGATCAAAATTTATGAGTTAGCCTTGCCCAACTAGTGCCAATTGCACAATACCCCCAAATATGGAGAACCAGATTATGTTGAGTTATATCATGCATTCAAATCTATTCAGATCCAAATGGAGGGGTTTGAGATGAATCCCACTTATCAATGTAATTCTAAAGTCTTTGACAATACAAAGGTTGCTTCTAAAGATTTAGAAACAATCCTCATGATTGAGACCTATGATTTTCCTAGTCCAGATGAAAATGAGCCTAAATACAATGTTAAGAAATTGCATGCTTTCTAAAAATACCAGAGGAACAACTATGCTTTGAGAATTAAAGGTCAAAATCCACCTCTGACAACTTCTACCCCACTTAATAAAATATATATACCCCCTAATAGTAGGACAAAGAATAATCCTCCACCCCCAAAAGGTAAGGAAAGTCAACCAATAGTAAAATCTCCCTACACAACATTGAAAGGTGGATATAACATAGTGGAAGATGTGAAAAATATAAAGGAAAACATAACATTTCATGAACTCACTCAAATCATGAAAAATCATGATTTGTTATTGTTTCATTGAATGAAAATCCTAGCTCAAGCAAAGCTAAACTAGCTCATGTAAATATGGTAATGTATAATACTAAGCATGAAGTTCCACTATTTATGTTGACTGTAAGTATTTTTGGTAAGAATATTCTTTTTTTGCTTGCTATATTCTAGTGCTTCAACTAACATTATGCATTTATAAATCTATGAGAAATTGGAATTAAATCTAGTCAAATCAGATAAGGTAGTGGTGCAATTGGACAAATCAAGAGTGAAAGTGTTGGGTGAATTATTAAATATTCACATTCAACTCACTCATGAACCCAAAATCTAGTAGTTCATCTATATTCAATTCATTGACATACCTAAGGCTTATGGATTGTTATTGAGTTACAATTAGACTAAAAATCTGAATGGATATATGTCCACTGATTGTTCCCACATGTAGCTACCTTAGCATAGGATTCCTAATCAAATCAAGATTGATTGGGAATCCAAAATGAAATACATAATCACTAAATATAATGCCAAGAACAAAAAGGTAAATTACCAATCCTATAATTTAGGTGTTTTCAATTCAAAAACCACTAATGTTGTTATTGATGACAAGGTGAAAGAAGGAAGCAAAGGTTTTTATACATTACACTTTTATGGTGCATGAGATAATTAAGGTTTTGGAATTGGAATTTTTATAATAAATCCCAAAATAAAACAATATATAACATCTTATATATTATAGTTTTCTTGTACTAATAATTTAGTATAATATGAAGCTCTTATTTTAGGACTTAAATTTGCAATCGATTACAAAGTAAAAGAACTGTTAGTCTATAGTGATTCAAAATTAGTTTTTAATTAGATCAAGAGTAGGTATTAATGTAATATTTCATCTTTAAGAAATTATAAATTTATAACTTGGAATTTTATTAGTTATTTTGACTCATTTAATATTATTTCCCTACCTAGGGAGTAGAACCAATTGGTGGATGCTCTAGATCCAATAATAGAAAACCTAGTGCCTCTAGAGCCTTTAAACTTGTAGGAGTTTATTGTGGAAATAATTTTATGCCCCTATATACAATAAAATATCAATCACTTCCAAATTTTGATGATTATAAGTAGATAATTGACTTCATGTGTAATTCTAGCATATTCAAATCCCACATTATTCATGAATAAGATGAAAGTTCTATAAAAAGTTTAAAAAATAATGAATATGAAGTAATCCAACTCAAGGAGAACTAAATCTACAAGGTCATGATATCCTTAGAAAGGATATTTGACCTATATAAACAAATAACTAAAGATAAATAACCCAAGTTGAGAGGAAAATATTATAATCAAGTCAACTTGGGAAATCATAGGAATGAGCAAAGTGTCAACATTGGTTTAGTTTGCACTGGTGAAAAACTAAAGTAAACCAATTTAAAATATAAAACTTAGGTCAAATATGCCATTACCTGGTCATGTGATGATCTTAATAGAGGTGGTCATATGATGAATTCAGAACAAGTGCTGGAGAAGTGCAAGAGGTATGACATTTATTTAAACCCCAAGAAAAGAATCTTCTTTGTAACTAAAGGAAAACTTATAATACATGTAAACACCTAGAAAATTATGACTATTGACCCTAATAGGATACATGTAATTTCAAAGGTATAAATCCCTAATAGTAAAAAAGAGTTGAAATATTTCTTTAGCAAGATTATTTTTTTAAGAAAATTTATCTCTGGTTTTATAGAGATCATAAGACCACTCAACATAATGCTGAAGAAAGATGCGAAGATAGAATAGAATGTTGAAACAAAGAAGGCATTTTAGGACATTAAGGATTATATTTTTCAAGATCTTATTTAGATAAGTCCTAATTTTATCAAATACTTTTATCTGTACTCTTTTGCTTCTAATCACATTATTTTCATTGTCTTGATGTAAAAAGAGGATGATAAAGAGCATCCTATAGCATTCATGAGAACCAATTTGAATAACAAAGAAATTAAATATCCTATTTTGGATAAGCAAGGATACACTTTGGTGAAGGCTATCAAAAAGTTCAAACACTACATCCTAAGGAACAAGATGTATGTTGTAATGTCTAATCTATCTATCAATTTCATGTTGGGACAAAATGAACTTGGATAATGAAGAGGGAAGTGAATGACTAAACTCCAATAATATGATATATAAATTAAATATTCTAAGTTAATTAGAGGCCAAGGTCTAATCTAGCTTATTGAAAATATTGATCCATGCATTGACATTTTATAGGTTAAATTAGGTCAAGTGTCTAATGGTGATTGGTACTAGGATATTATTCACTATTTATTGCATAGAGTGTGTCTCCCACACCTTAAAAGGGAGTAGAGAAGGGCCCTCAAGATTAGATCATCTCATTTTATGGTAAAAAGGGGAGTCCTCTATAAGAAAAATTATGAGGGGATCTATCTAAGATGTGTTTCTCGAGATAAAACCACAAAAATAATGAATAATTTCCATGATAAATTGGGAAGTGGTTACCCTTCAAGGCATACCATAGTGCACAAGATATTGAGAGAAGGCTACTATTGGCCAAACATATTCAAATAGACCCATGATCATATGTGAACATGTCATCAATTCAAGTGTTTGATCGATGGCAGATAAAGGTAGCCATGCCTTTATAACCAATGATTAAAATGAATTCATTGCATAATGGGGCCTTGAATTCATATGAGTGATCAATCATAACTCCTCAATAGGGCATAAATGATTTCACTAGGTGGACTAAAGTAGTGGCCACCAAGAATAGTAAAGTGATTGATGTTAAAAAAATTATAAAAGAAAATATCATCACTCAATTTGGGATGCCCTTATCTTTGGTATGTGTTAATTGTCTAGCCTTTATGTCAGCTAAATTCACTGAGTGGACATATGAAAATCAAATATTCATCAAGTCTACTTCAAACTATTACCCTCAGGGTAATGGGGTTGAAGAATCTACCAATAAAAACTTGATGAGTGGCATCAAAAAATATGTAGAGAATAAACCCAAAGAATGGCAATCCATGTTAAAGTATGCTTTATGGGTAGACAAAATGAGATACAAAAAAGTGTTCAAGGCATCCCCATTCATATTGTTCTATGGGCAACAACCTATTTTTCCTATCAAACTAAAGTTTCCCACCTATGAGTTTATGGCTGAATAAATGGAAGATGACAAAAGATTATAGTCCTACATATTAAACATCATCCAAATGAAGGATGCTAGAGATGAAGTAGTGAATAAATTTACCAAGCATCATGATGCTATAAATATTTGCTTTAATAAATGAGCCAAATTTAAATCATTTCACATATTAGACTTGGTCTTATTGTGGGACAAAGCCCATGAGAATAAGGGGAAACATGACAAGTTCACTCCTCTCTAGATTAGAACATATCAAGTGGTAGAAATATTGGGCAAAAATGCATCTAGGCTCAAATATCTACAAGGGAATGACTTAACCTTACTAGTTAATGGACAGTATATGAAGCATTATTTCTTTATCTCTCTATCATAAAATTTAAAAGGACAGTAAGATTTTTTATAGTTAGAGTAGGTAGGATTAGAGTAGTTTCCTTTCCCACTTTGTTTTCCTATTGTATTTTTTTATCACTTTCTACTTTATCTTCATTTTCTATTGTGTTGTAGCTTATTAATAAGTCCTTTGGACAAGAATTCATTTACTCAATCTATGTTAGTCTAGTCCTTAAAATGGGAAGAAGTAACTACTAGTTTTAAATATTGGTCATCCAAATATTGGAAACCTCTAACAATGTTTTGATTTAGAAAAGTTGGGAGGGGTTAATTAGGAGTTAGTTTTCTCATGAAAATCTAAAGTCATTCTAAAACTATAATATAGTTTAGATCAATGAACATTTGCTTGAATGAGAGTTTGAATATGTTTGGAACATCATACTATCACTTAAATTAACCAAGTAAATTGTTACGGTAGAACTTGATATCTAAAAGTGGATTACATCCATACTATGTCTTGACAAAACCTTACACCTGGATAATTCTAGTTCCCAATTATTTTGATTTATGAATGTAGGTGTTCAAAAAATGATACACCATGAATTGAAATCATAAACTAATTTTAGATTCCATGAATGGTGATTTAGTTAATCTCTATTGGGGTTATGGATGTCTAGCTAGCAGTAGAACAAGGATCAGAGTGGAGCCAAAGGTATCTCTATCATGGCTATGGATGTCTAGATGGCAACAAAGTAATTCCAAAGCCATAATTAATTAAACAAATCATAATTATATAAAATTTAAACAATTCTTAAGTAATTTCATGTTTGATGTCTTGAAGCTTGAAAGTTATAATTTTAAAACCTAGTAGAAATGGTTAAGGAACCTCAAAGCACACATGTAATATGATTGTCTACAAGGTTTATATACTATTTCAATCCTATGGGCTTTCATTAGTTCTAAAAAAAAGTTTCATTACTAACTAAAGATCATAATGAGATAACTAGTTTTTTATTCATCTTTGATTATAATATCTAGATTTTAATATTTTACAATCTTTCCTTACAGAGGGAACCATTTTTTGTTGATCAACATTCCCCTATTCTCTGAATGGGGAGCCTTCTTTCTTTAATTTTCAAAAGTGCCCAAGACACTTAGCATATTAAATCATTTGACTGCATGGAGAATTTATTTAATTTACTAATAATATTACTTCTATAATTTTTGGTTAATCATTCATTTTACAATAAGGATTGATACTTAGAAATATTCAAATTAGTGACCTTGGATCGTTCAATGATATGCAGACATGCTTTTACTAAAGAAATACAACTTAGATCTCTAATAGACATAAACATGATAAGTTTCATTAGGTCTTATTAAATTAACATTATGTTGTGTTTAAGGCATTTTCTTGAAAAATTTTACTTTAAAATTGTTTAAATTTTATTAAGATGAGAAATGACATCTTCAGGAAACTAACTTAGTTTCTTACTTGACATTTTAGGATGTCAAATTAAAGTTGATATTTATGACACCTTATAAGATGTAAAAGTTTAGACTACAGACTAAAAATATAGATGTCTACCTCATCAGGCCTCATAATGCCTTAAAGATTCATCATATTTTATGTAAGATACCTAAAGCAAGTATACCAAGTCTATGAGCTACATGACATCATCTAGAGGGAACACAAGAAGCTATCTATTGAAATTCAAATCATGGGGCTATGTGTTAGGATCTTATCTCCCACAAGCAAACCCATCCAATCTAAGCTACAACACATCCCCCATGCATCCCACCATAGTGTAAAATCCTATGATCTGTCACTATGTGTCTCAACAGCAACTAACCAGACCCAAGTAGCCTTTTGAGGTGATGTGTGGCCCCCTTGGGTTCCTCTAAGGTCACTATGTATCTACACTATGCTACATCCATCTAAATATTGTGAGAGCTTATGAGGAAGACACCTAGTTGCATCCAAGCCATCTGATCAAGGTTTGATGATATAAAACTATTTGAGGTGCCTTCTAAGAATGACACTTGGTAAAATAACAAATAATAGAACATAAGAATGTTGTGTGTCCCCTTTGAGCCCACAGGATGATGCCATGTTCCATTCCTATACTATTTCTATTTGAGGTGGAAACCACCTATCAAAAGGTGGAAATATTTAACTTTAAAGATAAAATTGATGACAAATTAAAGCTAAATTGAATTTTAGTGTAATTAATTGCTAAGATAAATAGTTCAAAGTTTTTTCAAATATATGCGAGGTTGATAAGCTTACCATTAATATGATAGAACTAGGATCACTAGCAACATTGAATTAATTAGAGAAGTCATTCAAAAGGATACACAATTCACGGTTATTATTATTTGTATTTTAAAGCTATACATGTTTGCTTTCTTTGTTGTTTATGCTCTCACAATTCAATAAAGCTCAAGTCATTAGAAAATTGCACTCTCAATTACCATTATCAAATCTTGAAAATTTTAGAAGGATACAAAGAAACATTGATTGATACCTAAAGTATTATAAAATATGGCACAAGAATGTCCTTTTACTCTAGGTAAGAGCATTTACTTCAAGAATGATGGCTTCCTATTTCAAAAAAAATCTTTAATCAACTTTAAAGATACTAAATATATTTGTTAGGCCATAACATCTAGTTACATTATAATATCATATTTTTTAATGTAGAAATAGTTAGGGCTATTGATAAGGGTGAAACCATGCCTTATGTAGTTTAACTAGCTTCTGATATCCTTATCATTAATGTAGTTGGTCTCCATAAGGTTGTAACTAAGCTAGAGGTCATGCCATGCACTGTCCTAATTTATGGTATTTTTGGGAAGTCAAAGTACAAAAATGGGATGATTAAATCAATGACCAAAGGGACCCCTATTAATTTCATAGTAGGACTGATCTTGTAAAAATACTATGACCTTCCATCACCATAGATATAATATAATCAAGTCAACATTGATAACTAGTATGAAGTGCACTCCCTAGAGAAGGTCTTGGCTTCGTGGGTGATTGACCCAATGGGAACTATTCTCATGATGATCAAGGAAACTTGACCATCCAATAATTCAGATAAGGATTTAGAATAGGCTTGTCCCTCATGAATATAATATTTGGTAGTTTACACATTACTTATATGGACATAAGTACTATTCTATTACTGTAAATAATCCTCGAAGACTAACATATTCCTACACTTGGGGAAATTATCAAAAATAATTTGGTGTATGTAAAAAAAGACACCTAAAAAAATGGTTCCCCCTTCTTTATGATGAGCTACTTATTAGATGCAATCTATGTAAATTCTCAATTGGGTCAAAATTCATGGTCTCTTGAGCATCTAGAAATTGTGCCTCAACTCTTTTCTATAATGCATATTCATAGATTCAAATGTAATATAAGAGTGATTGAAAAAGAGTTATACCCAGTGGTTTATCGATCGATCAATGAACACAAGATATAGAGGGTTTCTTTTGAAATTAGGAAAACCTTGAAAGACATGGGTAGCTACTAGTTATACACAAACTACATGATTACAAGAATGGAGGGAGTGATGGTGTCCCCTCTTAAACTTATGAGGTTTGTGCTAATGAAACTAGCTAAAGAAGAAATGGCCTATCAACTTCTACATAGAGTTGATGGAATCTTCAAGAAAAATAAGAAAATGTTCCCCCATAAGTTTATTTACAAACTAGGGAGAACCAAGATTACCAAATAGAATGATATTATTGTAGCTGTTAGGCATAGGGATTCGTAACTATTGACTAAAGATGACTTCAGACCATGGGATCCCAATAAAGTCATTAACAAACATCTATTCAGATTAAATAAAAATGTATCAATGGATCAAGAGCATACATAATAAGTCCATTAGTGGATATATAAATATGCTCTGAATGATGAAATAATGCTTTGGAATGCAGTAATGAAGAACATTGAATTGGAGATGAGACTAGATAGGGAGAATAAAAAGCAAGACATTGCTAAATCTTGGCCACCACCAGCACATGGAAACATGTTTGATGTTGAATATGAGGAATTTAAATATTAAGAATATGATGACAATGTTCCTCTTATCTGGAATAGGCCAAATAGCCCTCCACAACTTACCACTTCAAGCATTTAGGACTAACCTCCACATTTTGAGTAAGGAGGATCTAGCAGTCAGCCTGACCCCTCCCAAGGGCCCATAATAATATATGCATATACTATGGGAGACATTATATAAATTTTAGGTCAACCTAACCCTAATGTTATTGACCTTAAGGAATTGGAATAAGGCATTAAACTCTCCATGGAAGAAGTGAAAGCACTGGTCAGAAGAAACATTGAGAAAGTCTACAAGAGGAAAAAGGATCACAAGACCACTATGAGAGGAGAAATAACCCCTCCATGATATTCTTAAGTGACTATATATCCTCCAACATAAGTAACTCTTACAGGAACCCAAGTTATGTAAGAACAAGCAACTACCCCCTCTCGCCCATTGGCTTCAATATCATCAACAACTGCAACTAACACTACTCAATATTTGGTTGATACTAGCATGGGCCAAGTTATTTGTTCCTTAGGATTTACCATCCCCCATTTCATTTCTCATGACACTACAAATATAACATCTTCTTTATGCACTATTTCTAGTTATTGTTAGTTTCACTTCTTCTTAGGTAGTAACAACTAGTGCAACACTTGCTACTTATTCTTTTACATCAGTAAGGCCATTAAGACCCATTTCAAAACTTTTCACCTTTAAAAATCCACCTTTTCCTTCATATCCATTTAATGTTACTATGGTTTCAAAATTGATTTTATCCCTAAAATTACCTTCATTTATTCTAAATATGGGCCCTGCAAGAAATCCATTTGGCACACTTGGGTATATATACCCAACAAAATTATTACACATTTCCACTACATCTCTAGCCTCTAATTTGGCTCAAGCACCTCCAAAAAATTCAATGTCTAATATTATCCCAAATTAGGTCATAGACATTATAATAGCAACAAGATAAGAGAGACCTCAAGTAGTCCTCTTTGCAACATAGATTGGCATGAAATTTAATGATGCTATAGGTACCATGAAAAGAGTGGTGAGGTGGCAGGTTAGATAGCCCCAATCTAGCTTAGTTGTGTCTAATGAAATTGAAGAGTCCCTCTTCATTTTAAAAAATAAGAGTAAGGTTGGCCAAAGTGAATTATATTTATATGCAGATGATCCTATGTCCATGGTCTAAGCCAATGTAGAATCCATAGTGGACTTAATGAAAGGTATACAGTAGGAGTTGAAGAGATTAAGGGAGCAAGCATTTCATATAGTGCTAGATAATAATAAATTATAAGTAATAAATTCAATCATCAATGTCTTTAATTTATTTAAGGTCAAGAAGATAAGGAAAAAGGATGGGACCTTAAATTTTAATGTGGTCATTAAATATGACCAAAAACTTGCACTCTATGATGCCAAGTTAGCAAACTTGGCTAGAGTTAAAAGTAACAATAAGTTCCCAAAATTTCAGATTATACCACTTGAAGACATCATCCTAACATAAACCATAATGATGAATAGAAGAGAATATTGAAAAGGTGGTTGGAACAAGTTAAGGATATAACTACATCCTTAGAAAAAATAGAGTTCAAAATTGCTCCATTTCTAAAGGATGTTATGGTATCTAGGGTGACCAAACTTGATGGTAGCTTTATGGATGACTAGGAATTTAGGGCTCAAATTAAATTATTTGTTACAAAATTCCAATAGGACATAGCCAATGCCAGGATAGCCACTAAAGTGATGAACACTATGTCTTTGGCTAACCAAAGGCTAGAGAGAGCTAAGGCTATTGAAGAAGCATTGAGATATGTACTTGTAGAGCATGGTAGCCTTATATAAGAATCCTATTTTGGCCTATAATCATGGTTTTCCATCAAATTTAGTAGGACTACTTATCATGTGCTGAATTTTGGACAAGGGAAGAGGCAGAGAAAAAAAGGCAACAACAACTAACACCTTATCAACCTCCTCTAGGGCCTTGAAGAATATTCTTCTTTGCTTTATAAATTCAAATTTGGAATATTCCCTTATAAAATGTGGCATTTTAGTTATTGTTACTCTAAATTTAAAATCCACTTGGCTATATTTGGGCATATTTTCATGGGCCCACTTGAACTTGTATATGTATTTTAGGGCTAATTTCAATTGTTAGAGAATTAATGCAAAAGAGCTAAGAATTTGTGAGATTTTATAAAATGATCTATTTTGTGTTCTATAGTTTATAATTCTCATGATTTTAGATAATTAATGGTTTCTTTTATGCTAAAATAATATGGAAATAATATCAAAGTATGCATCTGTTGGTTTGAGTTTATCCCTAGTCTAATAAATCTATTGGTTTATGTGCTCTATTTCATATTATTTGTAGTTGAATATGCTTATGCAATTTGATGTGAACAATTCACTTACATGAAACATATGGTTTCATATACATGCATCTCCTTTCCTTTAAAATCTATATTGCATTTATTTGGCTTTAAGTATTACACTAAGGTTGGTGAATGCTAGTTTTACATGTTATTGTCATAGAGGTTAGAATAATTGACACCTCTAACCATCTAATGCAAATGTTTTTTTTTTCCATACCCTTATTACCTTTTTATCTACCCATGTGTCACTTTAGTTTAGCTTATTCTATAAATAATCATGGTTTGTTTGTATTTGGGAAATAATTGGCAAAATTTAGATAAATTTCACAAAGATTAGCAAGAAAAAAGTGCCACTTTGTATAATCTACTATCCCTATAGTAGGGTCTACTTGGAAACTTATAAGTAGTGGATATATCTCTATTATTCTTCTATTTTCAGTAGTAGTTGTGTAACAACTCAAGCCTTGATTCTTCCAAGACTTAAAATTGAGTTTATTACTTTCCTCCCATTCCCTAATGACATAAGGACCACATTAGGTGCATCAATAAAAGGGAATACATTTGCAAAGATCCTTTGAGATTTTCCCAAAATAACTATTACCAGAGACATCCAATTAAGACATGCTATCATAGTTCCTCAAGCCGCTAGGGAAACCTCCTTCCAGAGTCATTCCAGGGAGCTCAATGTTCAACACTTTCAAATTGTCTTTATGTCATCATTGAGTTCCCATAAATTTATAGATGAAGCAGTCCTATGATGTTATTCCTAAACCACCACATGAAGAGGGATTGGTTTGGGTATTTCAATTCTTTTTTAGTCTCATTGAAGCATTTAATGTCCAACTATTGCAAAATCTGGGATGGGGGTGGTGCAGTGGCATGGAATTGACCACACTAAAAATAACTCAATTAATAAAAACTCAGCACACTTATGTTTCCCATGGCTTGGATTGGTTTGGCTTGGTTTAGGTTGGCTTGGTTTGTTATAGGAGGATATCAACATGCTATAGTGGCTTCAAATATAAGGCCAATAAAAAAGGTATTTACTTATTCCATGCATTATACTCTGTTCCTCCCCTACAATTTTCCACAGTTTTCTCACCACTAGAAGATGAATGATTATTATCAATGAGATGTGAGGGTCCATAAATGTACCTTATTATCTTATAACACCCCTTCATGCACTCCTTCATAGGCCAAATCCATATGCTTGCTAATTTTTTTCTAATGAATATGTAGAAAAATAAGAGAGGTGAAGACTGAAGACTCTTATGTTGTGCACATGAGGATGTAAAACATTACAAGAGTGCATATTGGTGCTGATAGGCCAAAAATTAGAGCATTCATTTTAGGTCCTCCTATATACATGCACTTTCCACCTCAAAATAATTTAATAATTTTCCTTGTTGCATGGTAGTAATTAATCTCCTAGTACATTTTTAAAAAGTTAATTTTTTTTGAAAGTGTTGTCATAAGGTTACAACCCTAGGATAAGCCTCAACAATAGTACCAACTACTATGAGAGAGGTACAACTACAATCACGTATGCCCTCAGGCATGCTTTGGGAAATATTTTTAATGCATATGCACATCTCTTCTGCCTCCCCAATTAATAAGGCATCTAAACCATTCTCATTCCCATTCTCAACGTGAAAGCTCCCAATCAAAAATTTCTTAGAGTGAAACTTTCTGATGCAGAGAATCTAAGAGAGTTGAATAAGTTATATCACCCATGTTTCATTTTGTATGGAATGATGTTATTATAATAGTTTTAGATCTAAATAACTACCACATTGTATGAGTGGAATTTTCCTTTACATTGAAGGTCCTTATAGTATCTTTAAGGCATTCTTAAGAGATAACTTCAAGTTACCCATGAAGGTATTACAAATCCCTCTAAAGACTCTCCTAGTGGATACCTCAAGGTTGAACTTGCCCAATGTTATTGAGGTTTGTAATATCTTCAAGGTATCTCCTAGGAGATACCTTCAAGTTACACATGAAGGAATCTCTTAGTGGATACCTTGAGGTTGAACTTGCCTAGTGTTATTAAGGTGTATACAGGATTTAATGAGTAAATATGTGTTTCAATAAAATAAGGTAGTTATCAACACATTTATTTTTGTGTATAAGGTCTCCTTAATATTTTATTCTATAATTTTTTGGTGTTATTAAAGGTCCACTTATCTGATATAATCCTTGTAAGAAGATTCTTTAAAAAATTGAAGTCATTAAGGTGTTTGATCCATGTTAATCCCCATGGCATTAGGCCACTAAGTTGGTTTCCATTGATATGAAGGAGATTAAGATAGGTGAAATGAATGAGGTGGTTAGGAATAGGTCTTGTGAACTATTTGTTAGAAAGATATAATTACATAAGAAAGGGAATCTATTTGCAAATATCCTTTGGAATTTGCCTTGAAAGACTATTACTAGATATATCCAATTATGATATGTTACCATAGCTCCTAAATCCACTGGGGAAACCTCCTTCTAGAGTCATTCCATGGAGCTTAATGCTTAACACTTTCCTATTATCATTGTTCCAGCACTAAATTCCCATAAAGTTACAGATGAAGCAAGCCTATGCTATTATTCCCAAACCACCACATGAAGAGGGATTGGTTTGGGTCTTTCAATTCCTTTTTAGTCTCATTGAGGAATTTGATGTATAACTATTACAAACTCTGGAATGGGGGTGGCACAGTGACATAGAATTGACCACACTATAAATACCTTAAATAACACCAAACTCAACATGCCTATGTTGCCCATGGCTTAGCTTGGATTGGATTGGTTTGGCATTGGAAACATCAATCAAAAATAAATTTATCATGATATAATTATGTTCTTGACACATGTTATAGCTCTAATATGGATATATGGTACACCAAGATATACAAAGCCATTAAATGCTATATGAAGGCCAAAAAAAATTAAAAACATTGGTTTGAATAAATTTTATGTATATAAATTATATTTATGAATTATATAACACCTTAGTCTTATACACTTGGAAAATATAGACCTTGGATGTTCCTCTCAATCATAAGCCTTTCCCACTTCCAAAAGTCTCACATCTTCTCTCCCTTATGTCCCTCAGCCTATCTCTTGGTCTAATTAGTGTTATGTTGATGACCCAATCATTGTATCTTACCTATAATGATTGAAACCTCTTTATCTTATGCCTCTACAATTTATGATCATATACTTATTTTCTTACTCCCTAGACGCTTACATCATAGATAAACACCTATGTCAATGCAAATGTATTATTTTGATGCAAATGTCTAGTTCCCTAAATTCATATAATTTGAAAATGAAATGTATCCTAATGGTCATACTAAGTGTTATTATGTAATATATTCTCCTGATAGGATTTTTTATAATGCATGATGATTCCTAATTATAAACATACTTAGGATAGACCTAGTATTCATACCAAAGACCATTCAATCAAGAACTCAAGTGAGTAAATATTCCATATTTTATCCTATTTCCATATCAGTCATGGGACAACACATCTACATGTTTGAAGTAATAAGTAATAAACCCAAAAGACATATTTTCCAAGTTATAATATAGGTCACTATTGTGCTTGCTTATCACATATTACATGATTCACACACAAGCCAACACATGGGGGTAAAACTAAATAAGTTTGAGGCCCTCTTCAAAGTATTGGATATGTAGGAAGTACTTATTGATAGAGAGGTCTTTATGACAAATCAATGCCATGTGCCCACTAACCCAGTTTTCCAATAGCCACTATGAATATGAAGAACTAGGGTTTGATCATTTGATAAGGAATTATAATCCATGACCTAGATCTAAATTTACCATAGTGAATGTAATAATGAATCTAGAATCATCTAGGTTGTCACATCTATTTTTAGAAAGTATTACATATTGGACACCTACATCTAATTCAAATAATAATGTTGATGTAATTGTCCTAGACTGACACAAGTGTTTATAACTACAAGGTCACCTAATTTATAATTTGGTGATTGTTCTATAACATTATTCTAGTACAATTTATACCTATTCTAGATCCATTTCTATATTAGCATTAGAAATAACTAAGTATCATATTTTCATTATCATTACAATACCTACCATAGTTATGTTTCCTATTTTTAGCATATCTTAGTATAATAAATTTAGTATATATTCTATCTTAGTTTTAAAAATAATTGGAATGTTATAGATATGTGTATCACCCTTGTGCTTATTTATTTCCATATTAGTAACCCTGTATACCCCATTTTAGGAGCCATATCAAATTTAGGGTTAAACATTTGGTGAACCTGATCTTTGATATCAAAACCTAGGTCATTTAGGGTTTTTTAAAAACTTATTATTATAATCCTTGATTTCTAAAAAATATGTGTAATTGGATGCATCAATTATCCATATTTGATTCTAATTTGTAATAGTTTTTTATGATTTGATATATCACCTACCTTTTTGAATATGTTATATCTATATTCATAATTCATTTTCTAATACTATAGATACAACATCTAGATGCCAATGTGCATACTAAACCATTTTTTTTACCTAAGTCTTATTCAAATGATAGCTACCATCTCATATCCATTATTTACCCATAACTTATATTAGATTATGTGGTCCATGTTGTTACTACTCTAAGAGGTAAGGTTACTCAACATAATTTGACACATGTTAATATATTTCATGTGCCTCATAATCCTAATATTATGATGAAATATAAGGGATATTACCTTGTTAACTAATTTAGAAATACACATGCTAATATTTCAATCCTTTATTTCTTAAAGTAATATGTTATTTACAAAGATATCCTATATGAGGCATTATGTGAGACCCAAGTTTTTAGTGATATTGAACCTAATTATTTTATATATATCATGAAGGGTTTTAATAAAAATGCAAATATAATTACCTCTGATCCAACACATTTACCATCCACATATATTATTGACCAAGATTTGCCTTTGCTCACAAAATTAACCACAAAAACTAAGGGCATAAAAAGGGTGCTCATTGATAATGGATCGAGCCTAAAAATTTATAGCATAAACTCTGACCACCATGGGTATTAGCACAAATATTATTCAAAAATAAATTATGCATATAAAAGGGTTTAATATTCACATAGCCCTATGGTTGGTTAAATCACATTGGATGTGATATTAGGACCAAAAATGGTTTAAACTACTTTTTAGGTAATGTCTCAATTATTACATTATAATTAACTTTTGGGTAGACATTTGATACATTAACTGGAGGTTTTCCAATATACACTTCATCTATGTGTAAAATTCATACATCATGGGACCTTATTAACCATACCTACCGATGATGAACCTTTCAAATTTTTCAAAATGATACATTGTGAAACCAAAGGCATTCTTAAAGTGGTAGGACCTAAAAAATGCATTATTATTTATAATATATACATGTATGAAATATTTGAGTCAAGTACAATAGATCATTTATCTCCAGACATAAATAAGGCACTCAATACTAAGGTACACATAGATGCACATCAAGAATAATAACCGTTACCAAAGGAGCAGATATAACCACAAGAAACCCTACCATTTGATTTTTTTTTAATGGTCAATAATTAGCAAAAATATGTTATGTTTTAGATTATTAAGATAGTGATGATGATACTACTTATGATATGATAGATGAGAAAATGGAAAAACTAAAATTTGATCCACTTCATCATAATTCACATAACCTGTTTGAACCTATAGGTCATAATATGTATAAGTTAAATCCACTTTTAAAAAATATATAACTAAATCTAGATAAGTAAAATAAAAAAAAATATGATCATGTAAATGTTGGTTACTCCATACATCCCTCTTGATTAAAAACATTGATTCAAACTCACAAGTGTAAAATGCAAGTACAACATGTGAACAATGTCGAGTCTTCTCAAAAAGCTTCACAATAGACTTTATGGATCATGAAACAACATGATACTATAGATAGCATATTATATTTTTCACTTGAACATAGATTAATTTATTTTCCTTATACTAGACACAGATTAGGTAGTATACTTTTACATATAGAGGGAGTACCATATTATAATTATCATCAGATCATAGGCCATAATACCAACCAATGTGATGTATTGAAGAACCTAATTCAGAAATATAAGAATGGACACATACAAATTATGTTTGAAATGTGAAAAAGGTAAAATATTTCCTATATTTTATAAGAGAACCATCTTTCAAGGAGACTAAAGCTTAGATATTTTAGTATTAATACTAGTATTAATGGGGTATATTATCACCATCTCTAGTTTTATAAGAACAAATGGGATACAACTTATGGCATTACATTTATTGAATAATTGGGAGATACTAAAAATGAACTAATATACTCTCCATTGACATGAGAGTCTCAATGTGGTAACTTTGACCATATGGATATTAGACCATAAACTACATTTGGAATTAAAACTTGGACATCATTGGCTAGTCAATTAGAATGCCATGATGGATACTATGAATATCTGTACTAATTTTATTGATATGGATACAAATATTTTCATACAACATGATGGGTGTGGTTATTTTCTTACACCATAGTCTTTAGGTAAACCATCAAATAGAAATATTGAGGTGGCAGTGCATCTCTTTAAACAAATCTTCAATAGTTTCTTAGGTGCTCCTACACCTTTTAATGATGAGGACTTCCTTGATTAGAAATATTCAAAATATTCTTAAAAAAACAAAAAAAGACATTCAAAAATACAAAAATATTTTTGGAATCTACATATTTTAATGTCTCCTTAGCATCTATGTGTTCATTCCATGTTGATGGATAACATATTATTTACATTTACATGCACGCGTGATACATGCTTCTATTTGAGTATGATATATGCATACATGGATACATGATATATGCACTTATAGATTTTGGGCCTTCCCTCTTATCACATCACTAGGACATTGGGGTAATCCAACTTATTTGATCATGATACTTCTAGGTTATATAATTCTATGGTCACTTTACATTAACATGTTTGAGCTAATATGTACTTAAACATGCCTTTATTCATGATTATGTTAGCTACAATGTATTTGATATTATATGTAATTAACATTTTTTATAAAAAATTAGATCCATGGGATATTATAATATGCTTATTTTGGTTGCTTATGTTTTCATTTATGCACTTTATTGAGTGTATTGCATCGTTGTTGTCTTATTTTTTTGAGAATTTAAATATGATCCATTATTTTCAGCCATTATGCCTTTATTTGTTTGTTTTAAATTTAATACATCATTGATTTTTGTTTAAGGACATTTGAATATGCCATTATTGATTTTGTGGACATTTGACTAATTCATGTCCATTTTATTGTGCAACATTTGAACATGCCCCTTCTTTGCAGTCTCCTTGGACTATGTATTGTTGATATCCTTTTGAGTACTATTATGTGTTTATTTAATTGATTATTGAACTTGTAATGTTAATCTATATATGTTTGCATGATCTTCATCATGCATCTTAGGAATTTATGGGATCCAATTTTATTCGCTTCAATGATACATTTACCTAAATAGGTTCTCCTATATGCTACATGGTTAATTCACATTCATATGGTTATCTTATCCTTTTGAGGTGAGGTAACTATTAGTTTACATCTTACCTCACATAAAATGGTGGGGGGGGGGGGAATATTATTGGGGGTATTTCATAGATTAATGGCTTCCACATTTTCATAGTTTAAGATTTAGTAGGGGCATGTTTTAGAAACATGTTCTCCACACTTATTCAGTATGTAGCATACCCAAATTATAATGGGGCATGTTTTGGAAACATGTTATCCACATTGGAAATTATATTGGTTTTTTTATTTATCCATATATATTGGGGGCATATTTTGAAACATGTTCTCCACACTAACTCAGTTGTTAGATTGACTAGATTGCATAGTTATATGATTCAAATACACATTTGTGACATAATTCTATACATTGGTACCACTGTTATAAAAAATTTCAATATGAGACATATTTAAGGTGTATATGATATGTAATGTGCACATGATATTGCAAAATAAAACTAGTTTTAGATTCTAATTACTTTCATGGATTGTCATCACCCACTAGGTTGGACTTTTGTGAATTATATTGAGCCAATCTACTATAGTAGTTGGTTCACTTTTTGGCATGGTTGAGGTGATTAAATCACTGAATATTTCTAAGTTTTTAGGTTGTACTTGATTTTTTCATCCAACCTCACTATTTTGATAGTGTGAGTTGAATTGGTTCACTTATACTCACCAGGTTATAAGTATGATGGGGTTGAGTGGTTGAGGTAGTCTCAACAGGTAGGTGGTAATCCATTTTTATCCAAGGTTGGGGTCATGTTCCATCCTATCTCCCTATATATCTCCTTAAATATATGCACTTTCCATATTTATACTTGTCCCAATCTTAATTTTAGTGATTCACAATGATACATTATTAAAATGAAATTTCCAAAGGCAAAATAGTTGTAACAATACACAAGTGTACTCCTAAACCTCATGCTATTTCAAATTCAATCATTCAATTCTCTCAATTGTAGATTATATACATTTATTTTATATTGTAACATACTCTTGGTTTCAATTCAATTATTAATAAATCACTCAAGTTAGAATAAAGCAAAGGCAAGGTGTGTTATACACACCTATGTATGCATTCTTTTTCCTTTAAACCAATAATTTCATTATTGGATTAAATGGGGGGTTAAGTGTAGATGATATTTATGAATTATAGATCACATTAGTATTATACAATTTTAAAATACAAACCTTGGTTTTTCCTCTTAGTCTTAGACCTTTCCCTCTTTTATAATTATTGTATTTACTCTCTCTTGTGCCCCTTGTCTAATATCTTAGTATGAATAGTATTATGTTGATGGCCCAGACCTTCTATCTTGACAAAAATTCTTGAAACCTTCTTATCTTATGCCTCTATAATTATTGAGCATGTACCTATTTTCCTACTTCCTGGACACTTATGTTTAGGATAGACACCTATGTCAAAATAGGTGTCTTATTCTGATACAAGTCTCCAATGCCCTAAATTCATATAGTTTTCAAATGAAACAATCCTAATGGTTAGCCTAAGTAATATTGTGTGAGATATTCTCCTAATAGGATTGGTATATATGCATAATCACTCCTCATTTGAAACACACCTAGGACATACATAGGATTCATAACAAAGATCATTTAATCAAGCACTAAAGTGAGTAAACTTCCATAATTTATCCTATTTCCATATAAATCATAGGGGTAACACATATATAGGTCTAAATTATTGAAGGAGTGTCCTAATATATATATTTTCCAAGTTACAAGCTAGGTCATTATTATACTTAATTATCATATATTGTATGATTCACACACAAGACAACATGTAAGGGAGAAATACATAAGTTTGAGGCCCTCTTAAAATTATTATCTATGTAGGTAGTGCTCATTGATATAGGGGTGTTTAGGTTAGATAGACACCATATGAATACTACCCCATTTTTCCCATAGCCACTATGAATATGAAGAACTAGGGTTTGATCATTTGACAAGGAACGACAGTCCATGGCCCAAATCTAAATATACTAGAGCAAAGGTAATGATAAATCTAAAATAATCTAGGTGGTCACATCTAGTTTTAGTAGGTATTCCATATTATATACTTGTGTCTGATTTAAATAGTAGCATTGACAAATCATCCCAAGTTGATGTAAGTATCTGTAACTATAGGGACACTTAATCTAGAATTTGGTGACTATTCAAAACAATATTGAAATGTAATTTCGAAATGTTCTAGATCCATATCTATATTAGAATCAAAACCAACTAATTATCTTGTTTTAATTATCGTTACAATACCTAACATAGCTATTTTCCTATTTTTATCATATCTTAGTATAATAAATTTAATATATGTTTTATCTAAGTTTTACAATTAATTACCCTACTATAGATATATTTAATACCCTTATGCTTATTCATTTTTATATTATTAACCATATGTACCCCATATTAAGATCCATATCCAATTTAGGGTTAAACAATTTTAAATGCCATGATTATAAAAAAAAACACAAATAGGTTTGAATAAATAAGTTTTCTATTGACATTAAGTTTCATCAATAAGTTATCTTGAATAATTTGATTTTTCTAGTTTATTTCTTGAAATTTATTTCCAAATTAGCTAGCTAGGGTTTGTTTTCAAATATTTTTAGAATATCTACACATTATTTCCTACAATTTATTCCAAGTTTTATAATATATCCTAGGGTTTACAATTTATTATAAGGATTCTAATTTATCCTAGGTTTTACAATTAACCCTAGGGTTTCCAGTTTGTCCTAAGATTTTTTTATTACAAATTAAACATTTTATTTATTATGGTTTACATATTTTTTTAATAAATAAAAAAACTTACATACTTATGATTTGAAATTTCATGTTTATGCCTTTACATAGTCTTTCTTTTCTTCTTTTGCTTGTACTAGAGTTCTATTGGAAATTTGATTTCCATTGATGTCAAAAGGGTCATTGTGAGCATGTCATTGATGTTAAAAATAATATTATGGATGTCATTGATGATCAGGGATGAGTATGGTGATTAGACAATATGGAAAGGTTCCTATCAAAGGTCAAGGATGATTGGAGTGCTTATGTGCATGAGGAGTGGAATTCATCTAGCTCTTCATATTGATCATCTAGACATTTTGGGTATATAATAGGAAAAGATGAGAAGGCATTTTATTGATGTCACCATTACCATGTTTGAATGGGTATGGGGGAGTTAGTCACGTGGTTAGTCCTTATTTATTATGTGTCAGATTTGAAGACATGCGATGAAATATAGTTGAAGTTGTAGGGATGTAAAGTTGGCTACTAAGATAGAATTCACTAAGTTTTTATACTTAGCCAAATTTTCAAAAGGTATAAATAGAGCCAAGTAAGCATATTGATGAGGTCAATGCTTGCACACATGGAGGTGTTAGGAAAAAATGATAACATGGGTCTTTTAATTTTTTTGCCTAGTTTATATGTGCTAAATATTAGGTCATATTACCTAGTCTAATAAAAGATATGCTTGAGAAAAGTAGGGTCCAAGGCATTTTGACAATGTTTTCCAACACTTAGTCAAATTTATAGGTTGTAAAAAAAGTGAGAAGGCATTTTTATGATCTCATATCTTACACATATGAAGGCTTCAAGATCATCTGGATATATGGATGGAATACCCTATGTAAGAAGATCATATGTGCTAATTTATAGGTCATGAAACTAAGAATGACAAGATTTATGTAACGACAAATTTGGCCTTCCAGACAAGTTCAAGGCATAACTAGTTCTATGGTAGAATAATCTGAGTGAGAAAATTAATGGAATTATATCTCACACACATGAAATCTTCAAGAAGAAATGAGCATATGTAATTATTAATTTTCATGCCTAGTTTATATGGTCCAAATTTTAGATCATGTGGTTGAGTGAATAAAAAGATATGAAGGTGCAAAGTTAGCCTTCCAAGTGAAATGAAATAGTCTCCATACTTAAACAAATCTGCACAAGGTAAAGCTTAAGCTAGTTGGAAGATCAACGATTCATCCTTAATTAGAAATTAGAGATCTAATAGAGTGTGATGAAGTTAAACTATCAAAGATCCCTCTAAGTTAATGCAAAAATGATAAGTGTCACAATCATGAAACCTAGATAGTTAATCTATGGTGTGGGTTAAATTCAAATTATCAAAAATCAATGCAAAGATGCCAAGTGTCTCAATAGTGGGAACTGATATTAATGTATAGAAGGCATGCACTTACACTAAGTGTCATATCCTAAAGGGTTAGACATATATAAAGATTTTGCTTGTCATAAGATTTGACAATACATGGGTGATTGTGCAAAGGAGATCTAATAGAGTGAATGGACTCAAATGTTATAAAGTGCTCAATGTTTATTGACATAGTGGCAAGTTAAATACCCAGTAGGTTTGAGAAGATTGATGGAGTGGAAGTGATCCAAAGATATAGAAAGCAATGAGATGAGGTCAAAGTGTCAAAGTTTAATGACCAAGTCAAGGTAAATTTTGTACATCTTTGAAGATCCAATGTTATGTGAAAGCTTGGATGAGAAAGATCCAATGGAGCAAGTGGAATCAAATAGAACAAAGTGATATATGTTTAACATCTTATTAAAGATAAAAAATGTGCATATTTGGAGATAAAATGACATGCATGAGCCTTTTAGAGAATGATTAAATGGATAAGTTTTAAACTTGAGCTATTTGAATAGATACCATTGGATCATGGCACCAAAGGCAATATCAATGACCAACATTTAAAGTCATGTCCAGATAAATGGTTAGTTACAAGAACATGTAGGAACTTATGTATAAGCTATGAATCTTGAAAAAGATAATGAGATTGATCGATTTAACCAATAAAATCTACATTAAATAGCTTGTGCATCAAAATTTGAGTCTAAAAAATGCTATAAATAGTAAAGAGATCTAAAATTATGGCATGATGCATGGAATTTATTGTAGTGGTAAATAGTGGGCCAACAAAATTGAGATATGGGAGCTTATAGTTTAAATCATAATGAACTAAAGTCAAAAATCAGTATGATGTGTTACAGTCTGAGTATGAACATAGAGAATTAGCAAATCCTAGATCAATTGGTTATATATATGACATCTAGGATAATGGAAAATGTGGTGTAGCTATTGGAATTATGTCAAATGAAAATATAAAGACACAAATGTAAAAGTGTAGAGAAAATGAGTTGGTGTAGTTGAATTATGTCAAATAGAAAATATATTGACATAGAACCAGAGGGTAGAGAGGAAAAAAGGAGGCTACAGAAAGAGTGATGAAGTTTGTCAAATAGATACATATCAAGACATAGAGAAAAAGGGGTAGATTGGAAAAAGGCACAAAGAGAATGTGCATAGTATTAGTAGTTACAGATTGAAATTATAATAGAGAGAATATATTTTGTTTTATTTATGAATCAATATTGTAATCTAGAGTTGTATCTCCATATATATGATTATTTGGTGCTATCAGATTAGCTAAGCTAGTGCTCATTTAAGGGATTGGTGTCTCCTTAGGGTTGGTGCCCTTAAACATTATAACTGGTGAGGTCAAATTGAGTTGGTGCTTAGTAAGGGAGTTGGTGCTTCCTTAGATTTGGTGCTCTTAAATTAGGGAATTGGTGTTTCATTAGGGTCGATGCCCTTAAATGTGCAACTAGTGAGGTTTTGTCAGTGAGGCTTTGATTGTGAGGCTTGATTAGAATAGTAGATTCTAGAAGCTATTCTCACTATGGTTTTTCCCTTTGGGTTTTCCACATATAAATATGGTGTCATGAGTATTTGTGTGTATGTGATATTTAAATTTATCTTTTAATCTATATATGATTTTGAATTTGCTTTAAAAAAGATCAAATGATTTGTTTTAGTTGATCTACTGATTCACCCCCTCTCAGTAGATAGTTGTGTTCTAACAATTAGTATCAAAGACTAGGGTTCCCTCGAAATAAGCTTCATAAGCTTAGGTAGATCTTTGAATAGTGAACACAATGGCTAGTCAAGAAGGATCTTCATCAAATAAAAAAACTTTCTTTGATGGATCTAACTATGCATTTTGGAACATAAAAATGGAAGCATACCTATCCTCATTAGGTTTTGATGTATGAATGTCTTTGGTAAATGGATATACAACCCCTACTAAGACTCTAAATGATTAGGCTTCAAAGAAGGCATATGAGAGTAATTATAAGGCAAAGAATTTTATTCTTTATGGATTGTCCAAATCAGAGTTTGTCAAAGTGGTGCATTATCAAAATGCACAATAGATCTAGAATAAATTGAAGAACATCTATGAAGGAGATGACAAGGTAAAGCATGCCAAGCTATAAACATATAGAGGCTAGTTTGAAAGTCTCAAAATGGATGAAGAGGAGAAAATTGTAGATTACCTTCTTAAGATAGATGAAATAGTCAATGCAATCAGAGGCCTTGGATAATAAATGAAAGAATCAATCATTGTTAAAAAGGTCCTAAGATCTTTCCCATCAAGGTATGATTCTAAAATATCTATAATAGAGGAAGAAAGAGATCTAGATAAGCTCATAGTAGATGAGTTTCATGGAACCTTCAATACCTATGAGATGAGAATGGGAGAAGTAGATTCTTCCAAGAGAGAATTTGCATTCAAATAATCCAAGCATGAAAAATTAAAATCATCTACATCTAGATCTAAGGAGACTGATGAAGAAGAAGCCAAATTTATGAGAAGATTGAAAAGAGGATCTATAAAGTATAAAGGTAAGTTACCCTTCAAATGTTTTAATTATGGTAAAGTATGACATTTTGTTGCTAAATTCCCTTATGAGAAAAGGATAACACTAAGCAATAAGAGGATGGAAAAATAATGAAGCCCCACTATTCCAAAAGGAGTAATTTCTTTAAAATCAAGAAAATCTTGTATATAAGAGAAAATAGTGACTCATTAGATCATAGTGATAACTCATATGATGACCATGATTGTGCCTTTATGGCTGAGGGAAATGAGTCCCTATTCATGGCATTAGAAGAAAATTTTATAGATCTGGATCAAAAGGAAGTTGAAGACTCTAATGAAGGAGAGGAAGGAGAAGTGGACCTTGAGTGTGAACTCATCTTTGATCTAGATGAGATTGATAAGATAAGAAAAGAGAACTCAAGGAAAAAGAAGCTTGGATAAAAATAAATTGAAAATGTGTCTAAAAGTCTTGAGAAATTTGATCAGATGGTAACTATCCTAAAGACACAGGTTTAAGAGGCCAAGAGAACAGAAGATGTAGTCAAAAATTGAAATACAACTTAAGTTTATTGAATGTATGGGGATAGAAGTAGAGATATTGGCTTTGAGAAAAGAGCTTGAAAAGGCTAAAGAATAAATAGACAAAGTTCTAAAGCTAAAAGGAGGATCATATATTCTTGATTAATTGATTTACTCTCAAAAGCCATCAAAAGGGAAATCTGGCCTTGGTTATGAAAAGGGAAAAAGTCCCATAACTATTAAATCTACTAAGTTTTATGATAACTTAAAATTAGGAGGATTGGGAGCAAAAAAAGAGAAAGATTTATGGGATACAAAGACAAACACATGCAATGGTAATATGAAGAAGGCTAAAGCTGAAAAGAAGCTTGAGGAAAGGAAAAATAATAATGATTCCATCTCTACAAACTCAAGGAAGATACATAAGATAAAGGAAGCTGATGTAGATGGTTACACAAGGGTAAGCAACTTGAAGAAGCAAGATTTGAGAAGAACTCCCCATCCTGCATAAAGAAAATCTATGACTAGGTATTCCTCATTTTTTAATGGTTATTGTTATAGTTTTAATCATTTTGGTCATAAGGCTAGTAAATATAGAGTTTTACCTACAAGGAGAACCAAATTTATAAGAAAAAATTCATTTTCACCCTTGTTAGATCAAATGTAATGTGTTATAATTGTAATAATTTTGGTCACATAGATAAACATTGTAGAACAAGATTCGTAAGATCAAAATTATAGAGTAAGAAGAAAGGTATGCCTCTTAGTGTGAACAAATGTTCACAAGTCTTTGAAAAAGAGAAAAGTAAGCCCAACAGGACTTATAAGCAACCCAAGCATACATGGAAAATAAAATATCAAGCCATGATGAAGAATGCTATAGAGGTTGGAGAATGTCAAGAGCTATCAATGTCTACACATGTTGATAATGAGAAAACAAAGCTCAAGGATAAGTCTAAAGTGCTATCTGAGGATATTTCTAAGGTATGTATAGATTCAAGTGAACATCCTGATACTATAGATCAAGTATCAATCATAGAACATTAGTTTTATGTGCGTAGTGATGAGATTTTGAGCTGAAAGTAAGATTCATTAGATGAACAGTTATGTCATGAATCCATGTTGTCTTCATGTATTGTTAATCTAAAGGAGAATATCATAGTGGATGAGCATGTTACTTTTCTTAAGACTACTAAGAAGAAGAACTTAAAGAATAATATTACCAAGGAGGAGAAGGAATATGAGGAGTTGTGTGTAAATCCTAGTGTCACATTATTCTAGAACACTGTGAAGTAAGGTGTCTCTATCTATGCTTCTTAAGAGACCCCTTTTTCAATGGAGAAGCAAGTGATGTCTGCTATAAATGATAAATCAAATAGGTTTTAATAATGACTTGATCAAATCAATTCAAGTGATATGTATGCAATGTCTACAGAGATAGAATGAGTGCTTCAATGTGACATAATGAGATTTTTGGAGTACATCTCATATATATATGGTTTATAGATTCATTTGACATAAGGCTTTTAATGCAAGAAAACCTTGAAATTGTGTATCTTGGGTTGTAAAAAGAATTTAGGTCACCAAACTCATTAAACATGTGTAAATTGATGATATATATGTGACAAATGAAGTTATGGTGTTCTATAGGTAGTCCCTTGATGCAAAGATGGAGCATGGAGTAAGGGGAGCTAGATTGTTCAATCCGTTAGAATCAAGAAGGATCAAAATAGATGATCTTGTTATATGTTCTATGGTGGTATATTTGAAAATGCTCAGATGGATACTAGTTGAGACTTCTCTATGTTGCATAACAAATAAAATCATGCAGAAGGTCTCTGAGTTTTGAAGATGACAAGTTGTATATACCATGGAGTTAGGGGAAGCTAACTCAGATAGCTTGAGGAGTTATGCATGATGTGAAAAGGATCATATGTGAGATACTTTAGTTATAATTAAAAGATAAGGTGTTGTCTTCTATAGATGTTAACTCAAGAAAGTTGAGACGATGACTTGAATAAACCAAGTTAGGTGCTTAGATAGTGTATTGAATTTTCATGCATAAACAAAGTGGGAACTTTGTAATTGGTTAGGTCCTAAGATCAGAGGACTATGTATGGAGACCTAAAGATGCTCAAGTGATGCAATGAGATAAAATTTATGAGTGATAGATCCTACATCACATCACTAGATATTAGTAATGGAGCATAAGTCAAGAGGAAGGATCATAAAAGCCTTGTTGATCCCTAGAAGAAGAGAAAAGGCAACTCAAGTATGCATATTTTAAAAATTACTAATGAGTCAAAATTTGCAATTTTTAAGACAAACTCCTTTATCTAATAAAGGGGGAGAGATAGTTGGATAAATATTCAACTAGAGTCCCTTTGCCATTGATTTAAAAGGGGGGGGGGAAACTACAAATGCTCTCTATGGGAGAAAAAGAGAAAATGTTCTCTACAAATGTTTGAATAAAAAGTGCAAATGTCAAAGTAGGAGCAGAGCAAGTGTCTAAGATAATTTTAGGAAAATGTGTCATTACCTAAGGGGGAGCAAGTTTGGTATGAATAACAATGCCTAAGGAGTTGAATAGTATAATATCAGAGCATTTAGTTTGCCATCAATGATAAAGGGGGAGATTGTTGGTAATTTAATTGTCATTGATGTCAAAAGGGGCATTATGAGCATGTCATTGATGTAAAAATGGAGATTATGTATGTCATTGATGCTTAGGGCTGAGTATGGTGATTAGAGAATATGTAAAGGATCCTATCATAGGTCAAGGATGATTAGAGTGCTTGTGTGTAGGAGTATAATTCATTTGGTTCTTCATATTAATCATCTAGACATTTTGGGTGTATGATAGGAAAAGATGAGAAGACATTTTGCTAACATCACCATTACCATGTGTGAATGGGTATGGGGGAGTTAGCCATTGGCTATGATCACATTAGTCCTTAGTTGTTATGCACTATATTTGAAGAAATTTGATGAAGGATAGTTGAAGTTATGGGGATGCAAAGTTGGCTACTAAGATAGAATTCACTAAGTTTCTATACTTAGCCAAATTTTTAGAAGGGCTAAATAGAGCCAAGTAAGCATATTGATAAGATTCATGCTTGCACATATGGAGGTGTTAGGAAAAAATGATCACATGGGTCTATTCATTTTTGTGCCTAGTTTATATGCACTAAATCTTAGGTAACATCACATAGCAAGACAAAATATATGCTTGAACAAGTTAGGGCTCCAAGGCATTTTGACAATGTTTTCCAACAAAGTCAAATTTGTAGGTTACAAGAAAAATGCGAGAAGGATTTTTTATGATGTCATATCTTGCATGTATGAAGGATTTAGGAGCAAATGGATATATGGATGGCATCCCCTATGTAATAGGATCATATGCACTAGTTTTTAGGTCATATGATTAAGCGTGACAAGAGTTATGCAAGGATAAAGTTGGCCTTCTAAGTAAGTTTAAGGGATAAATAGATCTATGGAAAAAAATTGGAGTGAGAAGATTAATGGTGTTATATCTTACATACATAAAAGATTTAGAATAAATGAGCATATGGCCCTATTTATTTTCATTCCTATTTTATATGGTCCAAATTTTAGACCAGGAGGTTGAGCGAAGCAAAAGATATGAAGGTGAAAAGTTAGCCTTCCAGGTGAAATGAAATGGTCTCCATACTTAGACGAATCTACACAAGGTAAAGTTTGAGCTAGTTGAAATATCAATAGTTTATGCTTAATTAGGCATTGTAGATCTAATAGAGTGAGATGAAGTCAAAGTGTCAATGGTCCCTCTGAGTTAATGCACAAGTGGCAAGTGTCATAATCATGAAACTTGGACAGTTAATCTATGGTGCAGGTTAAAGTCAAAAGGTCAACAAATAATGCAAAGATTCCAAGTGTCTCAATATTTGAAACTAATAGAAATGTATAGAATGCACACATTTATGCCAAGTGTCATATCCTTGAGGGTTGGATAGATATAAAGATTGATCTTATCATAAGATATAATGATGCATGGGTGATCATATAAAGGAGATCCAACAGAGCAAATGGACTCAAATGATATAAAGTGCTTGATGTTTATCAACACAAAAACAAGTTAAAGATAGAAAAGGTTTGAGAAGATCAATGGAGTGGAAGTGATCCAAAGATATAGGAATCAGTGAGATGAGTTCAAAGTGTTGAAGTTTAATGACCAAGTCAAGGTAAATTTTGTGCATCTTTGAAGATCCAATGACACATGGAAGCTTAGATAAGAGAGATCCAATGAAGTGAGTGGACTCAGATAGAATAAAGTGATATATGTTTAGCATCTCATTAGAGATAAA